>OY735202.1:46934400-47221900 GCA_963457665.1 Thysanoteuthis rhombus
TATGCACCAACGACGATGATATATCCATTGAAATTCTATAATGTGTGTTATATGCGTTTTGCATGAATTATTTTCCAAAGTAAAAGGTTTTTTTAAAGTCACAATAAGTTGAAAAATAGAAAAAAAGCAACAGACAAATAAAAATTAAAAGGAAGATATACTGTAAATTACTCAAAAGCCCAATGTACAATAAAGACGGTCAACCTGAAAATATGAGACGGATATTTTTAACCTAATTTCCCCTACAACAGATCCACGAAGCGGGGAGATAGGGAAATTGATAAGCGAATAACTCAAAGTGCATAACCCTTGAACACTTCCTCTCGACATTCGCCGCTGCTGCCCCTCGAGACAAGTGTTTACCGATGGTATACGATATGCCAAATGCATCATTGCCATTTGCTACTGGTGCCGAATGGCACGTGGGACTACTTAAACCGGCAAGTATCATTTAAAAGACTAGTTGATTGCATTGAGCTGAGGGTCTGACCACAATTTCATTCACTGTACAGGAGGAGATACCTACTTCACAGATTATTGCTACTTGAGCAGTGACTTTTCCTTGTTTACGCAACGGACAGAATGATTCTGAGAGGATGCTCATCCCAAAACAACGTATATACACTACATTCTATTGCTGATCCTTCAGGCGATTTCAAGTGGATTTGATCCTCTTTCTTGATATTATTATCACATATTGGAATGATTTCGTCTGTGTATTTAGCGTTGCTGAATGGAGTTGATCCGCTTGATACGATAACAACGATTTTTCCGGAGGAGTATTTTTTTTTCCATATCATGTTATCAAATTGATACAATTTTCAAGCAGGAAAACTAAATGCAGCATGATAAAAACTGTTACCCAAGAGTTCGAACCTATGGGTAGCACCCCGAGTTGTATACATAGTAAGGTCGGTCAAAAAGTAATGCCTGTCAATTTTCGATTCCAATAGATTTGATAGTATAAGTACACAAAGCGTACCAAAATGAAAATAGAAGTCTCAGATTTCAAAAACTAGTCATCAATGCTATCTCCTTCCATCTCAATCATGGTATTCCACATTTGAATTAGAGCATGTATTCCTGCACCGTACAAGCTTCTTGGTGGTGAACCCAGATCTCATCTTCTGTGACTCTCCAGTTTAGGAAGTTACTACCCGTGTTATGTAGCTCCAGAAGCTTTTGGGCAGCAACCATCCTCTGCTCATTCATGGAGTCTGTCAGCATTCCGAGAACCCATTTTGCCAGGACCGTCCACATAGTTTTGCAATAGTGATTCTGTCAGCTCTAATGAGAACATCAGCCTGCAGCTGGTTTGCTATTGTAAGGTCTGTCATTAAGTTGTTTCTCCTTTCTCTCCAGGATTCTCATTAATGAGCTTACATCAAGTTCAGTCTTTCCATAAACATTCACTAATTCCCGGTGAGCGTTTGCAGCACGTTCTCCTTCCCAAAACTGAAATTCTATGACAGTTCTTTGCTTTCTACGTGTGACCAGATGGTGAGTCATTTTGAAAAAGGATTGTGGGTAAAAAAAAAAAAGGAGAGAAGTTAACTCTACAAATTTTACCCTTAGCTTCTAGCTTTCGATTTAAAGCCAGAAGATCCCAAGGAATTCTGACTAATTCCTTTAAGATTAATTTACAACAGGCATTACTTTTTTTATCGACCCACCTGTTTTACGTAAAAGCCATGTGTTTAAAACAATTGAATGATGTGTAATATAAAATAACATCCGTATACATTACATTATGATAGAACCCTATGTAAAACAACAAATTACATGTAGTATGGCACGGTTTCAAAGTAAATGAAATAAAGCTATTTATTAAAAACATTGCTTAAAGCGAGATGGTATTTGATTAACACTTCTGGGGAGCCATGTTAAAATAACTGCCGTCATAATACAATAATATCAAATTTTGCATAAAACATGAAAAAACACTGGAAAAGTTACATGAATTAAATTGACAGATATTGGGAAATAATTGAATGAAATGACATAAATGTTTGGAAGAAAGTTTTTAACAGATCGAATCAGTGTTTAAAGCTGTGCAGAATTCTAGACTATATATATATATATATATATATATATATATATAGTCAGCAAGAAAACTTCTTTGTGCATCGTAACAGTATATGCACAGAGGCGAGGAGACATTATTTACTGTTGAAGTACATTCCCGAGTAAAGAATATCCCGTTTTGAATTTTTCAAATCTTGTACAAATATGGATCATAATGAAAGAAACGTTTGTCAAAATTGCACAGTTGGGAAAGTAGATAGAAATTTAATATAAACAAAAATGGCCAACGAAGAGCGCTCCAGTCCTGGCTGTAGCAAGTAGAATTGAATCGAGTGATGCGATGCTTCACTAAGAAATCCCTGCACCAAAGATGAAGAATAACTCATTCAGTTATTGTGAATGGTCACGCGATGCACAAGCTCACTCAATAGCGACTCACTGCAGACTTAGAGACCCATCATGAGATTGTTCATGCATGCACAGTAAGGCACCCTGAAATTGGATTTCTAATTCCATCGAGATTCTTGGGATATTCAAAATGGCGGTATACTATCTGGACAGACCTCGTATATATGGGGTGTGCCTCCACCCCCCTCAAAACCCGGAACTTTTTCAAAAGCAAATTTATAGCTCTACCTGCCACCTTATGAGACTTGCTTTCTCCGAAATAATCCCCTCTAATGTCGTTAAACCGTTCGCAGCATTTTTCCAGTTCTGGAATGCGTTCTGGAAGTCGTTTTGAGAGGTACTGTGCGGATCCTGGAGAGTCTCACTCGTCCCTTTTACAGTCTTGATTTGACGATCTTTTATGGTGGATTTCAACTTTACAGACTAAGAAAAAGTCGACAGGGACCAAATCAGGGGGATTGGGCAGCTGGGGTGAAACTAGCCTCATGCATCGCACAAAATTTTGCGGCAACATCATCAGATTTTTTCTTTCAAAACCATACGACACGAATTTTTTTACGACCTCTTCGGAAACTACGCCGATTGTCAGGGGACGATTTCAACAGATCACAGCAAGCACTTTTTTAAAGTGATCATCCATCGTTGTTTAGAGGCCGTCCAGGTTTGGCACCGTCTCTGATGGATATTGTCTCAGATTTGATACGCTGGTATTGCGTACGGCTCGGGCAACCCTCCCCATAGGCCTGATGCTAAATACTTTTCCTCATTTGGGACAGAATTTCATACAATTCACGTTGATCTTCAAAATGCTTCGTTGTTCAACCAAGGGGGAAAGTGCCAATCTCACTACACACCCATTAACTATGGCACGAGTAGCTAAAGAAACTAACTAAAAGACGCATCTCTTGTATACTCATGGACACCTACCATAACACGATGGCGAGTACAAAAATTTTAATCAATAAATATACACCGAAATGAGAAGACTTCAAGACATTACACAAAGTTAAAGTACATTCTGAAAAGTTGTTCATCGTTTTTTATGAACATTTTTGAATCTACCAGATAAAGAAAGAATCATTCTTCAAAAAGTGCTCTTTCATGGATATACACACGCATACATGAATTACCTTTAATTACGTATAAAAAGGGTTGTATACGTACGTACGGTAACCTAAGCCGAAATATAACAAAATAGTCAAGACATGAGAATGCTCTAAGTACTATAGTCAGAAAATTAATGGTATAGGAGATCGATTTGCCAGCCGTCTCTGCTCTTAGAACACATTACGTTCATTTACAGGTACGTTAAAAGACATGCCTGTAACTGATATATATATATGTGTGTGTGTGTGTGTGTGTGTGCGTGTGTGTATGTGTGTGTGTGTCTGTCTGTCTGTCTGTACACACACACACACACACACACACACAAATATATGTATGTGTATTCGTTTGCATGTGCATGTGTGCATATTTACGATAAATGGTATACTATACAAAACAAAAGATGTGTATAAACATATAAACATTCATTTCTTTGTCAGCACATAGGTACGTGCACAGACGCGCCGAGTTCGGAAACTATCCACTTTATGTGTGTGAGAGTGTATTTGAGTTACCGGCATCTATCTTTTAACATACCTATAAATGAACGTAATATGTTCCAAGAGCAGGGACGGCTTGCAAATTGATCTCTTAAAGCAGTAATTTTCTGACTGTAGTACTAGGAACATTCTCATAACTAGCGAATTCACGATACGGTGTCCCCAGACGCTAGATAACATAAGATGGAAATCTGGGTTGATACCAGTATGGGTGGTGGCGCACATATATCACCAGCCTATTACCTGGTCAAGGCTGGCCTTCTATCCGCGCAGTATAGAATAATAGAACTGCGTTTACTGTCGTTAAAAAGGGAAGAGACACGTCGTTGACAGTTGTCTACTCCTGTGCATTTTTACGGGGAGAATTCAGTAGTCGTTTAAATGTCCGTCATAAAATCGCCACCTAAATAACTGTTACCTTGGTTAACAAGAAGAAGGCAGTCTTTCATGTAAACATTTTTATGTATATTTGGAACGATTCATGATCTATTTAGTGCACTTGATGAGATTCTCTGTCTTTTCATCGATATCATTCGTCTGTGTGTGTTTATACATAAACGTAATCATACGTAGATGCATCAATAAGTCGGTAGCATATACATAGAAAAAGCATTTATTTTGCGCAACCAACACTTATTTTTAGCATAATCTTCTTGCTTGACAATGCATATGATTCACAGGTGAAATTCAAATCACATAGATGGAACATTATGCAGTAAAAATTTCAAAGCGCGCGTCCACGCACACACAATGATTATTCATGTTCGTAGATAGATAGATATTGGGTGCTGCCCCAAACTTTGAGGAATTTGAAAAGATTGAGCAATCTGCTTACTTGTTTACCAAACATTACCCATGTCACGCAAGACATTTCACACATCTCTCAAGATCACTGCAGCAGCGAATAAAAAACACATTTTCAATCATTTTTTCTCCTTCTTTGAGAATGCTGTCGGACACCTAAAGTTCCCCAAACTTTTAGGTAGAACCTCATACAGTTGGAGATGTTAAAGATTTCCCATATAAATTGATGGTAATTGTTTTTTCACTTCTCACTATTTTGGCTTCCAAAACATGATTCAATATATATATATATATATATATATATATATATATATATATATATATATATATATGTGTGTGTGTGTGTGTGTGTGTGTGTGTGTATTTTAATAATTTGACAATCTCGATAGATTACTAAATTATTTTCCATATACTTTTTATTTCCGGTTATGCATTTCGCATTAGTCACGTCATCAGATCGGACTTAAATAATCAAAAATATAAATATTAGGTCCAACATTTTTCCACTAATAGATATATTTCTTCATGCATATATACACACACATTCACCCTTATATCATACACATATATATGCACACATGCACATATACACACTCAGTGTCGAGTGTATATATAACAATACTATTTTATTTAAAACAAATTTTAATGAAAAAAAAGTAGTGCAGTTCGAATTTTAAAATCTAATGATTTTTATCAAAGTTGGCACAGCATGATTTTTTCTAGCGAATCAAGTATTGCTGAATTTTTCGATACAGCATCAAACAGCTTCCTCGGCCAAGTGAATCCACTGACATAAATCCTATTGAGATTGAACACGTGAGGGTAACATTAGATAAGTATTTGCGTAAGAGGTCAGAAGAGCCAGCAACATGTCCCGAAAGTCTGAAATACCCTGAACTTCAATTATCAATCCTTTGCCAAGATGAGTTGTTGCTCTTGAAACGGCTAAAAGAATGTATTCAAAGTATTCAAAAAGATCTTTTTTTTTTTTCAATGACGATTTGCTTAAAATTCGAATGAACTTAGAGCAAAACTGTCGGTGTCTATTAACTTCTTGCATGTCTCTGTACATATAACGTCCATTGCTGGGAAATGACATTGCCTGCTACACAGGATTAAACCGAAGACATATCTATTTAAAGCACCTACTTAGTGTCATGTATTCAATGGAGCTCTCGTAATTATTTTATATCTATGAGGACTCGGGTAATTAGCTGATATTTACTTCCTTCATCTCTTCATTTTGCATGCATCAGCGCATATACCAGTAAATAGATGCGTATGTGTGTAGCAGTATGTGTGTAGTAGTCTGTGTGTACATCTACATACGTACGACCGTGCATGTGCGTGGATATTAATGCTTTATTTTTGCTTTTTATGCAATAATTAGTATGCGTGAATATCATGAACGCAGATTAGCTTATTCCAGCACAAGGCTAAACGGGGTGTAATAAGGATAAGAAGATTATTTCGTGCCAATCTCCAAGTTGGGAGGATCTAGTTGCCTTTAAAAGCAGCATTCTTTTTATCTGGACCCAGGTATCCTATTCACTTTCACCCTAAATGAGCAAGATGTGACATAACGTCGTTGTTAATGTGGGATCCCAGTTCAGGAGCGATTCAAAAATTGCTCCAGTCTCCGCAGTTAGCATCGCAAAGGCGTAACGCCAAGCCCGACCCATGATTTTCAGCAGTACTGCCCCAGGGCGTACTGTTCCCCCGAGAGTAGACCAAGTAAATTTTTGGGTCCAAGGGCGGATCCCAAACCTCTTGCACTTAGCAATGCCGAGTCCCAGTACCCCTCATCGGCTACGGCATTGCACTGACGCACCTGGATTGTTCAACCTCACGGCCCGATGCCGTCAAAGAGCAGATACTACACCTGAACCCAGGTATCGACCACTACTGCTAGTGGGTGAACCCGCAACTAACTGAGTCGCAACACAAGCTCTGAATCGTTTATTCTTTTTTTTTTATAGAACGCTACCTTTCTTATTTAAGTAAATTTCTCTTATGTTCCTATTTTGTTTATCATTTTCAATCATCGTTGAAATATTTCTGTCGTTGTTTTGGGCAAATCCCGAATTGTTTGCATATGGTTTAGTACTCCAGTCTACAAGTAATGTGATCGTTATGCTTTTATATGAGGAGATGGTGGGTTGGTCGAATCCTGAATAGCACGGAAAATGGGATGGGTGAACTGAGTTCAAGTTTCAGCCGTTGTAGTATGCGTTCACTTCTCTTGGGAAAAGCGTGAATTGACCTGAAATCAGCTCAGGGATTATGCCATGTAAACCAGTACGACTTATTGCATGTTACTCGTGAGTAGAACCATTGACCCTGGAAATGTGTTAGAGTACCCAGAACACAACGTCAACGATATATTGTTAAAAGATTGAATTTAGTATGAGAGTGCACTGGTGTAAAATTATGGTTAACAAACTGGTTTCGTTAAAGCATTGCGTGTGATGAGTTCGACCTATATATATATATATATATATATATATATATATATATATATATATATATATAGAGAGAGAGAGAGAGAGAGAGAGAGAGAGAGGAGATATAAATTTATTATCAAGGAGAAAGCGTGAGGTACATCAGGAATATATATCTTATGGAAAAGTTGACAATATGGAGAAAGAAAAGACTTGAGACTGCTTGGTACATCTCAATTAGAAAAAATATATTTCTATCAAAGAGTGTGATAGCTTGACTCGTTCTGCACCACACACCTCTGAAGAAGCCTCTTACAGGTGGAATGCACCAACTTTCAAATCATCATCATCATCATCTTAATGATAATGATAATAATAATAATTTGAGAGGTAACTAACGTTTTTCTTATGTGTGTGTGTGTGTGTGTGTGTGTGTGAAGGAAAGGACGTAGATCTGACTGAATGCTGCAGAAAAGTTGACAATATAGGAAAGGAAAAAGATTTGAGACTTTTTTTGGGTCTCTAGACAAGTAGATGTACTTTTGAGTAGATAATATTGGTTTGGGGGAGGATATGAGAGTGTCCTGTTGATATGGTAGGGATGGGACAAAAGGGGTTAGGGTAATTTTAGGGAAATTATTTGTTAACGGTGTTATATAAAGATGTGTGTATAGGAGGATTTAGAAAAATCATATCTTTAATCAGCATCAAATTCGTTGTTGTCATTTGTGTGAGGTGTTATTTTCTGTTGTTTTACGATTAATTTTCCTAGTGGTGGGATAATTGGAAATTACCTGGGCGCTGGATTATCGAGTTGCTGACCGATATGAGGGCAGATTCAATGCACCTTTGGCTTGTGTTTGTGCTTGATCATTTGTGCTTTCTCTTAGGTCAAGATTATGGTGTAAGAGGTTCCGATGTTGGACCTGGGTTGAGGTGATTATCCAGTATTATCCAAGCTACGTCTCTGAGCCGGAGTTGCAATTTTAGCAAAGTACCTTGTATATACCTGCTTCGGAGGAGAGGAGCAGTGTGTGTGTGTGTGTGTGTGTGTGTGTTTGTGTGTGTTGGTGGGTAAAATGATACGCCTCTTTGTGTTTTTTTTTGGTTTTTTTTATACTGGTCCTGTGCATTCTATGCGCTTTTCATTGTGCTTTCTGTATGAAAAAGTACGGGTAGTGAAGAGATTTGGACTCTTTCTCAATGTATGCTTCTTAATTTTTTTAAGTGTTGGGTGCAGAATCTGAAGGCTCTTAGATGAAAATCTATAACTATACTATATCTTATTCCGGTAGTGTGATGTGAGGGATAATTGACGAAATGGTTTTTGTTCGTGGCTTTGTGGAACACACAGCATTGTGGGGTGCTATTGGTATCTATACTGTGGAATGTTGAGAAAAGGTAAGGTGGTGTTGGATTCACATTCACATGTGAAATTTATAGATTGTTCTATTGCATTGAGTTGTGTAACTAGATCTCCTAATTTCAGGTATTGAAGTATATCAACAGGGCATCATCAATATATCGGGAAAAGTGAGTGGTGTCAGATATGATGCTTTTGAAAGTGCCCGGTTCGAAGATGAGATAGGCCATGCGTGTGAGTGTGTGGATAAATGCATATTTGACTGTTAAATATCAATGATAAGTCACACGGAAGAGAGAATACGAATGTAGATTGGAATAAACGTCTGGTTAAATGGGGAAACACGAGAAAGAAAAACTAAAAGAAAACAGACAAGAAGACGTAGACGACAGAAGATAGAAGAAAAGAAAAGATACATTGAAGGGAGAAATGACGAGAGAAAAAGAAGAAATTAAAGAAGCTGAAAAGGAGGTACGAAATAGAGATAACAAAAGAAGAAAACTTCGTTCATAATTCAATTGATTAAAAACAGGCGGCATTTTTGAAGAAATATCAAATGCCTTTGCTCATATAACCAGATTCTTAGTCGACGCCGGAGGAAAATTGACTACAGGGAAAGAATTACGTTACTTGAGTTTCAAGCAGATTTCTTTATTATTATTTGTACTCAATGAATTTACGCACCAATAGTAACGGGTAGATTTTATTGGAGATCGCGTGACAACAAGTCTCCTGAATACACCAGAACTCTCCTCTGTATTGTAAATGATTTTAGTAATGCTGTCACCTGGACGGCTTCACGTTTCATCGCTATAATTATCTATCATGCATTTGTCTGTTCCTACCAGATGTCAGAAGTTTTTTGCTGGAGACTGAATTACAACAGAAAGTCTTCTCAACTTCCCAGGATCTTCCTCAGTATTCTCGCAGTTCCCCGTGCTCTGAACAGGCTTACTACTACTATTACTTATCATCATTATTATTATTATGTAATTTCTACGCTTGAGTTTTCCAACCAGCAGTATCTGTCGGCCTTCACTGGTCCTCAAACGACAACATGTCTCCTCAATACCCCAGCGCTCTGCACAGTATCTGCACTGCTTTAATTGGGATGGTTTCAGTTCACCCTCGTATTTTCAATTCTCCTAATCTTTTTAGAAGGTTCATATTATTGACTTCTGACTTTGCTTTGATCCGAACAAATTGCACTGGGTTTAATATTAAAACATCAAAGAATACAGTCATATCCATTCCGGTGCAATGACGTTCTTTACAAAAGGCAGCCGTGTCCGTAGTAATTTTCTGAAGAAAATAAGCAGAATAAAGACTTACAAAAATATATTGATTAATTCTTGTTAACAAGGAAATTGATACATGTCTTCAAAAACTGCCTGTTTGGTCCATACAAGGGAATTGTACTTCAGGCTTAAAAAAAAAAAGTTTAATTAGAGACCATCAACCAGAACTGTCAACATAAACATAGTCAGCATCAAATTAGGTTTCTTCACCTTCTAAGTAGCTAACTAGCTATGTATGTGTCACGTGTCTCAGCCGCACGACTAGAGATAGAGGGTCGATATTCAAACATTTACTCCTTTTTTTTTCCATTCTCCCCAAAATAAATTCTTAGTGGGGGTTTCAATTTGCCATATAAGTTTATGCTAAATTGATCCTTTAGTTTATGTCCAGCAGCATTCACACTTTTTCCCCCAAATATTCAGACTATTTAGTGATCACTGCTTGACAAAAGTTGAGCGAAGGAACTTCTCCATCGATCACATTTACTCCTTATAATGTCAAGAATTCTTTTTATTTCTTGAATCCCGTCAAAAAAGTTTTCAGGGGGAGTTTCGATTTACAATTTAGGTTTATGCTAAATTGATCCCTTCGTTTGTATCCGGCAGTGCTCATAATTTTTTTTGTTGAAACTTCTGACTTTTTCAGTGAACATCGCCAAACAAAAAGGCTAGAGAAGTAACTTATTCACTGATCACGCCTTTTTTCGATTCTTTAATTGATCACCCCCATATGGCATGCTGCCAAAAGACGTGAGTCACGTGATGAGTGATTAACCAGACCTATATTTATTCATTTTTTTTTTTTGTCGAAGTATTTACTCGAATCTTTCTTTTTATTTTCACATGCAGAACATCAAATAGTTACATATATTCTTGGATTTAACTAAAAAATTAAAACCCTTTCTTTAAAAAAAAAAATGAATGGCCCCCAAATAAAGTACGACCCATCCAATCATAATGATATCCGAATCAGCTAAATCGTTGTGTCAACAACTAATATGAGATTAAATTATCCGAACAGAATTCGGTACGGTAATGACTCTTCTTATAGTTGAAGACCAAAGCCCTTGGTTTTCTACATGAACACCTGTGGCAGTATAAATATCTTTATAGTTTAGCCTAGCATGGCAGAATGCCAATATATTTTGGGTTTAAGGAGATTATGTCGCATCAGTCTTTCAAATGGAAAGGGCCTACTAACCTTTGAAATGAGCAACCAAAATCCTGGCTTCTTACATGGGCTCGTCTATAATACTGATGCCGATGGGGAAAACATAACTACCAAGCTAAGAAACAGACCAAACCCTTTGTAGTATTTATCCAAGTTTCTCGACTGCATACCAAATTTGATTTCTCTAAAGTATTGGTCTTCAAACTTTAACTTCTGGGAGATCCTTCTCTATAATTAAGGTTATTTGGAAACCCCTTCAAAAACGACTTTCCCTTATGTGTGTGTGTGTGTGTGTGTGTGTGTGTGTGTGTGTGTGTGTGTGAATATTTATGTAACTATCAGATTTAGATATTGATTACGGAATTATGCGAATGTGTATAAACCAAAAAGTAAAAGACTTGAAGGAATATTTTATGAAATGAAGAATCATTGAGTATATTGCAAAAAAAGTCATTTTGTTTCATGGGACTCTTGGAAAGGTCGAATAGAATCCTGGTGTTTCGCAGAACACGTTTGAATACCGATGATTTAGAGGATCAAAACAGACATAATATATTTTAAAGGGGACCAATGGTCTCCTTAACAAAATATGATCAGTTTATTAGCATATTTCGTAAAGATAACTTCACCAGAATTTTATCGATAATTTTGAACAAGGTAAATTGTTGTTTGTTTCCTTCCAGGATTTCTCTCATGTTTACACTCCTGTATCCTGCACTATGTGAACTAATCGATTTTTTACAAAAAGCTACGATGATTATAATTCAACTCGCTGTGATTTCACGGGTAAGATTCATCTAACAGATACGTCTGGAATTTCGTTCACTCTTGTATCATGATACTGCAAATTCTCACAAGCAGAAGAAAAAAGTAAATAATCACATTTGTATTTCAGCACCGACTGCATTTGAACCCGGTTTACGTAGCAAGGTTTTATTTTTTTTTATTATCGATTCCCACTGAGTTTACTGCAGCTTCACAACTCCCGCCTCAGTTTTGTTCATTTTCTGCACTAACAAACAGAATATTTTTGGCCTTATTCTGAAACCACCTCCCACAATTTTGGGTACTCAAGTGAGAATCGAATTCACTTTGGGTAGATTACGAGATCAGAACTAAAGATGCTTAGGTAGACCTTCGGATATGTTTATTGCAGTAAAATATCCGAATCCTCAAGATACAGAGTTCTACACGAAAACACACGAATTGCAATTTGATCAATCCTACCTTTACACAAGATTCTTTTTTTTTTAATAATCTTCCCAAGTAGCTTATTTTCTTATCTTGCGTCAAGAGATTTGTTTTCTCTCGTTTCTAAAAATAGATTCTTCTTCTTCTTCTTGATGTTGTTGCCTTTGTTTGTGAGTTGAGCTCCATTTAAAATCTCAGGTTCAATGCCGGTGATGAATGAGTATTGATCCTATTATAGGAAGGTCAGGTATAACCCTGTGATTGAACTTAACGGCATTTGATCAGTAAAGATATTTACAGCAGAGCAATACTATTAATGACTGAATTCGTGATTGCCGTTGACTAAGTATTTTAGTACTGTTTCAATGAGTCGTGTAATTGCTTAATGAAATCAAACGAACTTGACTCAAACAGTGTTAAACAAAAGTTGCGTTCTCTTAAGGATGAGAAGTTGGGAGGAAGACAAGCTCATTCTTGCATGTATTCTTAGCCAGGCGATATGTGGCGCCTTTGAGAGAAACACAAATGAGAAACCCTTCAAGAAAGTAATGATTTATCACAAACAATACTCCCTTACTTTTGTATTCTTACTTTGCGCGATTTCTTCCTGAGAGTAAAGTACGTACGCAATTCTGAATTCGACTCAGTGAATCAATATTTTTTCAATGAGATCTCAGTAAGCTAGAACAGAATTTAGAATATATTGTGTGCATATTAATTTGCTTTGCAGGTTGCATAAGGTAGGGATAAGGTGGGCACATGCGCACAGCTTAGACAGAACTATGATCACAAAGTGTGTTCTTTTTATAGTAAGGGGTTTGGGCTTGTTGTTATTCATTTCAGTAGACACCTTGCGGAACATAGAACTGCAACCACTCTGCTGTAGTTTCAGCAATAAGTAGGTTTTACGTGATAGAATTGCTAGTCCCACAACTAACCCCCACTCTCAGACAGATTGCCTAACATGACTAAAGGGCCCTACCAGTTTTCCGACTTAGCAATAGTTTGGGGGGAAAATCGGATTCCTTTCCCGAGAGCGTTAGTGTGGAATGAGCATTAACAACCACGGTCGATACTCAAACTCAATATGCTGATTCCGTTTTCTGTGATGGTAACCGCTACACTACTCTGCACTTTCCAGGAGGTTTAGCTCGCTTTTCTGGAAATTAAGCGTGTGCAGACCAAGCCAAAAATGACGTGAAGGTTCTTGAAATTAGGCGTGTGCAAACTGAGTCAAAAATGACGCGCAGATTCTGCTCTCTGCTAACTTGCTGGGCAATTATTAGCAAGATTATAACTCAGGTTATGGATTAGGTGTCCAATCTAGAAGGGTGCTCGCATTGCCGAACAAAATTGAGAAAGGGGTTCGCGAGATTTCGACAAAAGATTACTAAAGGAATGAGAAAGGAAAAAAAAAAGAGACACTGAAGGCGATGTTTCCTGTGTTGTGGCCTATGAGACATGCATAAAGTTCGTTCGATTAATTACTAGAAATTGCCTCGTAAATGCAAATTATGCATGAAGATATTCAAGGGGGACAATTAGAATGTCACATTATCTTCCGTTCTTATACTAGCATAATACCCGTGAAAAATGAGTGGCTTATTTCGCCATATATCAAAGTGTTGCATATGATGACTTGGATTCCATAAACAAAGATCTAATTAGAAGGGGTATCGACAGCAGTAGAACCATATATGATGGGCCTATGTACGAAATAATTCTCCAGCCTGAGAAGTGGAGTTTTAACGCGAAGTGCGACTCAACCAGAGCCGACCTCGCCTTTTATGCCAGGGGTTTATGTCGTACGGTTCACCAAGGTGGTGCAAATAGGAGTAGGGACACTAGATCATAAAGTTTCATACGAGTGTGCTCCTCCTGGCAGATATGAGCTAGCTATGGGTGTCTGCCGCCCTTGAGCGTGAATATTCCGACAGTAAGGTTGACCTGTAGTTAAACCACAGGACATGAGCATTCCGTTGCGATGTATATATTCATATATATGAATACACTAGTTGGTCCTGTAGAACATTACGACTATAGTAAGTTCGAGCCTAAGTAGGTGCCTCACACGTGTGACCTTAATCCTTAATAAGATATCCTTGGTAATATGCAGTTTGGTGGCTGAGATAGTTACGATATTCATATCCAGTGCTGGCAGTCATTTTTCAAGCATAGATATGACTTGAGAATTAGAACTCTAAGCAAGCAAGCAAGCTTTCCCTGGGAAGATTGGCGCAACACAATATTTGCATTATTGTTTTAGCTCGGACTGGAGTAAGCTGATCTCAGTGAATATAATTCAACAGGGGAACCAGAATTGCGGACATATTACTCATCTTATTGTTTATAAGAAACCTTCACGAAGAAAGTGTTAGTTTACATCCGAACATTTCAAACTTCCTGCATTGGCAATATATTTGAAAAAAAAAAAAATTGGGTGGGGCGAGTTTTGTAAGCTAGGCCAAACATGTAATGTCAACTCAACTGACCCAGGGAAAGTATCTTTTGGAAGATATACCAAATAATTCTAAATTTCGCTACACACCCAGAGATTAACAATGACACACTAAAATGTCCCAAAATACAGTTTGGAAAGCTCTGGTTTACATAATATACAGTGGACAAGTGGTCTTGGTTGTATGTGTATTTCTATGTGCATCACTGACCACTAAACAGTCATTAAATAGTGACCAGGATGGGATACATGACTCTAAATAAGATCAACAAACAGAAAACCTGCCTCTTCGAGCTCAATATTAATTTGATGACAGTACAGGTATCTCCCACTTGACGAAAGTTCGCATTTCGCCGCTTCACTTTTACGAGAGACCAAAATTAGTACCCGTTTTCACTTACCGAAATAAGTTTGAAGATTTTCGCTTTTACGAAAAAGGGTGAGAAGTATTTATCATTTGTTTGGCAGCGAGTCATTATAGAGGCAGCGCGCAACCCGAACAGAGAGAGAGTGTGTTGCTCCACTCTGCTTTGGGGAACCTATACATGACTGGAATAATTACGTATTTAACGCCACTCCCAATGATGAGTGTTCGAGATGTACCAAAACATTAACATGAGAAAAGTACATGATGCTTTAATTATTGCATTGGTATAAAAAAAAATATCTTGCACTTAATGACGTGCAAAGCCTGTAAGAGGACACCAAAGAAAATTTATCACTTAGTTCTGATCTTAAAAGTATATCACACTTTGATATTGACATGAGTGTAAAATAAGGGCTGCTCAATGTTGTATTGCTTATCATCAACCAAGTAGAATTGTTGCGTATTAAAAGTTTTGGTTTTTGTTTTAGCTTTGTGTATTGTGTATAGTATGCTCTCATAATAATTCTCCTAGTGCATGATAGAAAATGAACACACAGACTTCGCCGTTTGGTTTTCCTCTATTACTGTTACGATTCTTTCTTGTTAACAGTCTATATTATCTGACCTCACTAACCACTAATCGAAGCAGTGATATCCTCTATTGGCCAACCATGTAGCCAGAGAATATTTTTCCGTTGTCAAAGTGAATAAAAAACCCTGTTCAATTCAAGTTTAAACTTGTTCTTTTTTTTTATGATTCACGTTTAAAGTTCAAACTTTAACTCAGTTTTTTTTTTGTGACTCACAGGTAAAGTTTTAACTTTAACTCAAGTTTTTTTTTCATTATCCACAGTTAGATTTCAAACTTCAACTCAAGTTTCTTATGATTCATAGATTAAGTTCAAACTTTACCCAATTTTTTTTCTGATTCATAGTCAAAGTTCAAACTCATTGCTTTTTTTATGATTCACAGTTTTTGATTTCCACATCATCAAACAAAAGAAATATCATCTAAGAAACTGATGACAGTTTAATTTCCAAATGTTTTTGACTAAATCCTTCGATAAGTGTTCAAAAAACGATAGATGAAGTTGTTGTATGAATTACGAAAAGGTCAATATTTTTTTATTTCAAGAATTTGGGTGCCTCGTTGTGGTGCGATGGTTAGCGAGCTAGTCTGGTGGATCATTACTTGTGAATAGAGTGTTAAGTCTTCTCTGAGCGCACCATACATGGGTCAAAACTAAACTAAACTAAACTAAACTCAGCTTAGTAAATAACTTTTCAAAGAATTTAAACATAAGATATTAGCAACAGGAATAATAATTGGTAATATTATTACTGTGTTCTTGAAATACCTTCAGATGCTATTTTACTTTTATCGCTGCCAGATCATCAGAAGTTGGTGAATCAATTGGACAGACCTTGAAATCATCAATGAGGACAGATACCTTAGGTGTTATGGAGCATTCAATCACTCATACCAATGTTCCGACACAGGTGAAAATAAGGATTTAGAACGCTGATTTCCAAGGGAAAATGAAAACTCAGAACTGACATTTCGAGTCGAAACTGGTCATTCAATCACCTTTGTCAGCGTTCGAACCCAAGCGAGGACCAGAATTTTGAACGCCGATTTTCAAAGCAAGCAAGATAAGAAGTAGATCTTTTCGACATGGTAAATTGACATAGTCAAATCTTCCTACTTCCATTTGCTCATTTGAAAGATTCAGCTAAGTTTATTGAAATAAAATCATCTACAAGATACCACCCCAAAAGATTTGACTGCGAAAAGCAAATTACTTATCTCAACACCTAAATTCGACCGCCTCTGTCGAAATAGTCCGTTAGGCATGTGTACTGCGGCCTCACAAATGTTATTGCCCCCGGAAACTAGTGGCAAAAGTCCGTAATACATTAGTATCGCACAATCTGTTCAAATTTCTTGGAATTTTGGACAACACCTCATATAAGCAAACATACATAACTGAAAGAGCTATTCACCAATCCATTAGCACGCACTTATTAATATCTACACGCGAAATCCCGATTGGGCGTCAGCCTTTATTCCAGCCACAGTGGCGTGGATATGCATGGCCAATGATATGGGGACCAGGGGGTACATCATGCCCAAGTCTGGGTATCAAAAGCGGGCTCGGGGGCACATAAAACCGTAAAATCATAGTGAATAAAAACCAGATGTCCAATGGAGACGGGAAAGGGTTTGAAAGGAACTTTGTATCTCCGATAAATTCCTCTCCAGGGCCCCATGGGCATGGTTATTATTGGGAGTATCCTAGCGAAAACCCGAGTCTAGGGCATTTTCGTTTTTTTTTTAAATCATTGATCTAGTAACAGTAGTTAGTACATTCATGAACTTGCAAAACCAGCAGTACAGCAGAACTTGAATTTTCAAATACCTGTCTACCTACGTACGTATAATTAGTCTTGTATATTTAGTGTTATAGAGATTTCGCGTACCTACTTACATATCATTGCAAGTTAAATGGTGTGGGAAAATTGATATTTGTTGTTTTCTTTTACCTCTCCCGTTTCTAGGTCATTTGTTCGCTCGGCTGACAAAGAGCACTATGGTGCATAAACTGACTCAAATTCCACATACAACAAAACAGAAGAAGAAAAAAAAAAGAGTATCAAACAATGGCTATAAATGAAAGAAGGCAAATCAAATAGAAAGTCTTGTACAATATCGAAGCCGTTGTTTGCATACCATTCACAACTCTGGGAAAAAAAATGTTTGAAAAGTCAAGATTTTGTATTCACGCAATGAGAAGGAAAAACGAGTCGAAAGGAGGAGGTAGGTCTATATATAGGATTTGGAAAGGTTAACCAATAGGAGGACACACGAAACCCAGTTGACACGTGATGTTTTTCTCACTGAAGTAAATGGGCATTTACTAAGCTTATCTTAGTATGACACAATACAAAAAAATGTAGGTAATCCAACAAGGATTCAAATCACAACTGCATATGGTTTGCTGCGGTTAGACTGTTTTTATATGTTTCATAACTATTGTTCAACGTCCATTAATTCTATTTCATAGGCAGATGACAGCGGCTATCACACTTATGTACTAAGGTTAGTTACACGCAATAAAAGAGACAAGTGTAGGAAACCTGGTGTGGATCAAAATCACTACGGTAGTTATGGTCTGCTAAACTAAGTTGCTAAACCCCGCACAATAATAAGACGCACTTGACTATTTCCTAAGCAGAAGACAGCAACTGTCATGATTGTTTTCTAAGTTTAGCCTATTACACCATAAAAGGACAGACGTGGAGAAACCTGAGAAGATTCGAACTCACTACAGTAGTTATGATTTGCTAAACTAGTGTAATATCCACCACTATCCCAACACAAATATATGGGCTAATATTTACCAAGTTCAACTTAGTGCAGCATAAGGTCAAATGATTAGAGGATGATAGTGTTACGTCAATCTTCCACGTGAAGATGGCCAGCCTTTAAAAGTTACATACAACATCCAGTTTTTTTTACCAGGGCTTCGAATACCGACCTTGTTACTAAGCAGAGCTTGGTCTGGCACAAAAGCATATGTATCGAGTAACTAGTGAGGAACGAACTCACTTTCTAAATTCACCAATTTCTTACAGCTTTCACGGCAAATTTTACGTCCCATCAAAATTTCATTCTACTCTCTTACCGACTGAGATAAACTGACAAGACTTAGACACTAATCTAAATCAATGTTACAAATACGTTAGGGCTTACTTTAGCTGCTACAGTGTCTGGGTCATCGACTGTGAAATTGAAAAGAATTTGACAAAAACATTTCTGTAATTAATGAAGGAAACTTATATATCAGTATTCCCTTTCATTTGTCGCGCGGTAAAACCTTACAATAAATAAGCACTCAACAAAATATCAGTTTCATACATGCCGTAATTTTTGGTGGCAAAGGTTTCGAGGGTTTTGGAATATTTTCATTTTTAAAACGATTTTTTAACATCAAGCTCACCAAAATGATATATAATCTCTTTTAAAACGATTTTCAAAGCATAAAAAGAAGTGAATTTGTGAGGATGTGAAGAGAATTCCAATTCACGTACTCATTTTAGCGTTAGTAGTACGCAGATTTCTGTGACGTAAGGAACATTCCAAAGCTCCTCCACAAACAAACAATGGTTAAAAAAACAAAAACAAATAAAATCAATAAATGTAAGTGTTAAGTGGTTATTTCTAATTAATACGAACATTGTAAAGAAAACTTTGAACCATCTGATTACAAGTCAATTTCATCCTAATAAATGAATACATTTAAATTCAAAAATATTGTTTTAAATAATTCATCCATGCATAACATAGAAATCCCATAATTTTTGCTTGTAAAATAATAATAAGTAACAATAAGATCAAAGATCAGAATTTGCTGTTGCTACTGATGATGATAATGACGAAACTGAATAGACTTAAAATGAGATTAAACTTTTATCAAACGAAACACCGACAAATGATATTTGTACAATTCAAAAATGCCTAAATGATAACAATGCGCAGTAATGTGTTTGAACAGCTTAGATAAACAAAGTTACGTCATAAAAGGACGATTCGACTATCTTAGTTACTGACTAGTCCCTCCTAAATATAGACATGTATGTTCTTCAGATCTTGTTTCATCTGATTACCGCACATTCTGGAATTTAAAGAGCTATCTCGATAGACTATGGTTGTGCTCTGACCATTCGAAATGAATACAATGGAAACTTGAGTCATTTACAATCTGCAGCTATTTGAAACTCAATTGTTCAATTTTGATTGATTTATTGATAGAGCTATGGACAACTGTAAGCATAAAAATGCCACATAAGCACCAGCAGTTGACAACCGTCAACGTTTCCTCTGACCTCAGCTTATCTTAAGAAATGTATTTGTTTACATAAGAATGTATAGCTGACAAGGAACACGAAATTACCAACAGAAAAAACTTACTGAAATGCAGTAATAGTACTTATTGAAAAATTCAGTGCTAGCAATATATATTTGGAGTCTTTTTCATTAGTTACCACCTCACTAAATAATTATTGCTATTACAGATGACCGTATTTTTGTTTACTAAACACACGTAGATTAATGTTAATGACATTTCGGCAATGAAGCTGTTATTATCTTATGGAGATCTACGGTCGGGGTTAGGGTCAGGGATTAGGGATGTTCAGACAGGACAAAAGTTAGTATATGTTTAAGGGCTTTTAAATTTATTTTTTTCTTACATTCATTTATTGAACGAAAATACGGTGTGCTGCAATAGCTAAAATTATTTGATGTGGTGAAGACTAATGGAAACCATGCAGAATGTTTTGTAATACTTTGAGTATATTGGTCATTATAAATTAAAAGAAAGGTTGAAAAAAATGAATGAAAGAAAGAAAGAAAGAAAATGAAAGAAAGAAGAAAAGAAAAAGAAAGGAAGGAAGGAAGGAAGGAAGGAAGAATGGAAGCAAGGATTATCTTAGCTTTTTTTCCGACCTGTCAGAAGACTCAGAAGAATCACATCCGTTTCATGTTCCCACTTCACATCCTCCAAATTTTCAAATACTGGATGCAAGTAGCAACCATGGGTTGGGCTCCGTGGCCTCGTAACAATGTATTTTCCGTGTCTCTTTCTATTCATTTTCGGATCAAGAAGGAAGCGCCAACAGAAAAAAAAATCAGGTAGACTGATGGACCAATAAGTCAATCCAAAGAAGCGATATTCCTACGAGCTCTTCAACTGGCCGGATCAACTGTTACTTTTGTTTAAACGTATACAAAGGTCAAGTTTTCCTCCAAGACGTCCAGTAGAGATTCTCGCCAAAAAATATTCACAAATCAACCCGATCCTCTGGACACATCACTGACTTTAGCCCATTTGCAAAACTACCCAGGAAGAAGAAGACTACGGTTATGTACTAACTGCCTCCAAATTAATCAACATGTTAATCTAATCTTGTCTTTCTTTATTTTCATTTCAAATCATTGGTTAAATGATTCATATTTTCACGCCCAATCTGTCAATACGATTGCTTGCCATATTGAGCATAAATACAAAAGAAAAGCCTCTTACTTCCTTAAGACAAGACTGCACGATAATTCAGTCTGACGTAAGAAACGACAGCGTCTTAATGGCGTATAGCATGGGTCTCAAATCTCCACAATTAATTTAAGTATTAATGATGATCTATGAAACGGATTAACGTCGGTGTCATGTTAAGAATATGATTGATGTAGATAACACTTGGAAGTCATTATTTCAGAAATACAAGGTAGAGATCTGTTAGCATTCGCATATATGTACGTATTAATATACAAGTATTAATACAATGAAAATTATGCATTGAAAATGTTTGATCAAAATTCAACTAATAACTACATGGCGACTACGACTAATTGATCAACGCGTTGTAAGAACGATACCTATGTTTCCAAATTCGAATTAGAGTCATCCAGTTAGAGAATTAATACATTTGTCAGAAGCGTTAGAAGAACAAGTCGTAAGGTTTTAATATTGGTGATTTTTTTTAGATATTTTGAAAGTATTAAAGTCGAGGGTACTGAAGTATAATGAACCGGATGCCTGTTCTTTGGTTAAATAAAAACTATTGATAAAAGAACAAACATTTTTATTAGTTGCACAAGAAAACTTGTAAAAATGTTAATAAATAATATATCCTAACTGGTTTTTAATTAACTTACTTTATGTCTCTATATTTTATAGCTATTTTTGATTATAACATTGACCTTATCTATCTTACTATCTCTGATTCACTGTCCTTGAAACTGAGCCGGCTTCGCAACCACTGCTTCAGATTAAAATTAAATTATTAAATGAGCCGAGAGATCTATTATGTGTGATCGTGATCAAAGATATAAAAGCGATCAAACATAGATTGAGAAAAGAAATCAGCCGTGGCATTTTTTTAATCTGACAGTGACATCTAACTTGTCAGATTTAGTGCCCTTGAAAGTGGCTGTCTTAACTATCTATCTATCTATCTTTCTATCTCAGATTTACTGTCCTTGAAAATGGTTGTCTTCCATATCCGTTTTTTTTTTTTTTTTAAATCTACGATCGATTTTTTGACTTCCCCATATCTATCTCGCGTTAAATATGTATGCGTATATGTAAGTATCATCGTTCTCGGCTTATACTACCATCGAGGGTGTCATGGGTTTAGGTACACAATTGTTAGGAAGACCCACTTCTAATTCAAAAGGCTCGTCGAAGCTTCGATCTGTTAATGGACGGTCACCCACCTAAGTACTGACCAGGCTCGATGTTCCCTAACTTCAGTGATCTTACGTATGTATTCAAATCAATTTGGCCATAGTCCTTTAGACTCGGGTAGAGATCCCTCAATGCTAGTCCTTGTACAGGTTTCAAAGCGGAGAGGCATTGAGTACCATTCAAGTCTTTCATATGACGGCGGTGGATTGAACCACGGCCTATCTAACCGGAAGCGAGCACTCTATCACCTATCAGGTACATATATATAATTGTTTATATCTATATATGTATCATTTGAGAGACAGATTAAAATACACAAGATCATTCACACATACATGATTAAGCACATCAACTCATTCATTTATGTAATGTAGAGCTATGTTGCTTATTTTAGCAGGATGATTCACAATGTGATTTTATTGGTTTGCTGTCCATGAAACTGGTGGGGTAAAAACGTTGCCGATGAAAATACCTTCTATTCACCATTTGCAGCTATGGACTGTTCAAATGAAACTAATTCACTTTTCTTTTTTAATCAATTATTCGTTTGATAGATATTCAAATATATCCATGTTCTTCACCGTAGTTGACTAGTACCATTATAATAGATAGCTGTTTGTATAATTCGTAATGTCACATTTTATTGAACAATTGTGTCAACCTTTCCATTCACTGTTGATAATTAAATACAGAGCGATACATCAAATTCTGGCAGTAGGAGGGGAAAAAAGAATAATAACATTTGCTTTTAGTGCTAACTGCATTTGAACTCGGCGAAGACATCAAACGAGAAATCACCTTAGGTTGGCAGACTTTCAGCAGTGCAAGATAAACATTCAAGAAGAATTCAAATCCCATTACTTTTGAAAAGAATGATTCACAACCAATGCCTCCTCCCTACAGAGTTGAAACTTGGAATTTAACAAAAAGATTGGCTCTCAGACTAAGAACCATGCAACGTGCCCAAAAGAAGGTCATGCTTAATATAACATGGACAGAATATAAGAATGCAAAATGTATAAGAGAAACAAAGAGACAGAGATATGATAGAATCCATATGAATTCTCAAATGGTGCAGGACATCACGAATCACAACATGGATCCCCAGAGATCATATACAGAATTGTGGCCGGCAGAAAATAAGTTGGTGTGACAACCTAGACAGGTTCAGGTGATACAAGCGTCCCAAAGCCCACGATATATAGATCTGGCGAATCTTGGGAAGGTCCAACGACAGACGTTAAAACATCACTGACGATGATGATACGTAGGCTGGTTGTAGTTATTTCTGAACACTGATAATGTTCGTTACTCCACAACTTATCTTTATTCAATTTATTAGATGTGTCTACAAATCTCTATTAGGTGATCTTCGGTCGGTCTGTCGGTCGGTTCCACTTATATTAAACAACAGAAATAGGAAGGAATTAAAAAGACGTGAAGTCATTAAATCAATTAGATCAATTTCTTACCAGCTGCTAATGATGTCGCAGAATATCTGAGGTCAGCATTTTGAATTAGAAAAAGAAGTCTAAAATGGTCAAAAAACGCCTAAAATGACCATTTATGATTTTCATTGGAAATAATGCTTGCTGAGTACTTCCATATCGCTAATTTCACAAGTATCAGAATCAACTCGAAGAAAGACTACTTGCCCCCCCTCCTCCTCCTGCTACTACTAGCAGGAATGGTGGACGCATTGTTGAACTTGTAGTTCTTACTTTTAAAGAACAATTTTGTTACATTTATGTTCCCAAGCACATTTTTTTTTACAGTCATAGCCAACAGAAACCTTCTCATAAAACTGAAATAAACCAGAGAATATCTTGTGGCAGAACAAGTAGATTGATCACGTTTTTTGATTTATGTTAGTCATAAATGCCCCCCGAGTTCTAAGTATGCCACAAAGTCACACGATGAGAGACATGAATGCAGGTATTTATGTTTACATGTGTCATGATGTTAGTATTTATTTTGATCGCACAACGTGCACAAGTCAAACGCACAGACTCGTTCATTTCACGAACTTAAACAAGAGCTCTTATTAATTCTTGCGTATATACGGACAAAATACTCATTTATATAAAATGTACAAAAGCATGCAAACATTAACATAACATAGAAATAAGATGCTTAAAACACCCATCCCACCCACACACACATACACATCCTATGATTAAAACCCGTACCCTATAGACCTAGGTACAGACCGACTAGCAAGGATTAACCACTGGATCAGAATGTTTTTTTCACATTGTTTTACCCACAGGAAGGATTCAAAAAATCCTAATGAAAAATGTCAGTGTGTACCCGAGGTTTGAGTGTACAACCACTGCAAATGTGTGACATCATATCGATGAAATATCTAGTCAGCCAGTCTTGGACACTCATTGTTTTACTGCCCTTATCACCATCTATGAATTATTTTCAATCACGTCCGATTCTCTGACAGAATATAAAGATCCAAAAATTGAAAAAAAAAATATCGCCGAATTCTTCTAAAGTGATTACAAGTCGTTTCTTTGATGGCACTGCCATATTCAAAATGTTAGGATGTTCTTTATTAGGTGTTGAGTAAATCATATTCTATTTACTAAAAGTAATTAAAGATATCACCGCCTTTTAAAAATACATAGAACAAGAGATCGTTACAATAGCACTATAAGTAGTTGCAGGAACTGCCAATGTGTGACGTAATATTGATGAAATATCTCGAGATATATCTCGTCAGCTGGTTGCGAATGGTTGGAAAATTACTTCACGTTTTCCACTATTATTTGCTTAGATAAATCTAAGAATGACACAAGGACTAAATTGTGGAGTTTAAAACAAGAATTAAAAAATGATCGAATGGTTTCATGACTTAGTACATCGTCATCGGGCCGGGCAATAGGGATTACTTGGCGATGCTCATTTCCTATCCAAGTTGTAATGGGTTACATGGTGCCAGCAGCAAGGGTGATTCAATGATAGAACTCACAATAAGCCTTTCTTCCCATACATGATACAAATGTCAATAATGAGATTATATAAAAACACGAACTGCAGACATTTGCAAGTCTTTCATATATTCCAATATAATGAAACTATTATCGCTCTTCTTAAACAAATATTTTGTACATATATATGAATTATAGTTAACACAGTGTTTGTCTGTTATACAATAGAACATCTTAGAATGGTCGAAACCCAACTAAATTTGGCAGGTATACTCAAAGAACTTTAGCGAGTTATTTTTTGAGTCCCGATTGGATTTAGTTCGATTTTCAATGTAATTTTATACTAAATGAACCTTATTTTGCGAATGTTCTTTTATGATGATATGTGACGTTAAAAATTACTTTAGATTATTTTTTTCAATTAACTCTCGACATATTTGGAAAAAAATGCAAATAGTATTAGATCATTATTCTTTAAAAATTAATTATAAAATCACCCATGAGCGTTTTTACAGCCATAACAACTACGATGTTCCGGAATTACGATCATGAGCAGTCCTAATTAATTTCAATATATATGAGCTGTAAAAAACAGTGGAATCTCTAACACATTTTTGAAGCCCCCTGCCCCACCCCTAATTAGTATTATTAGATCGATGCAAAATAATTACGATTTTTGTTATTTTAAACATTGATTATATTTAATTATGTTCATGTGATATACCATTTTAGAGCATGAATTTCGCTCTATTTATTTAGGCTGAACATTTTCTTCTCATATTTATTCTGATTTATTTTATCAAAGATGGAAATGGGACGTAAAAGAGCGAAAAAGTACTCGCAATATCAACCAGGGAACTGTTAACGAACGCACGGCCCAACATTTAGTTAAAAAAACTTCCAAAATGGAGACAAGACCCTTGAAGATGAGGTAGGTCGTGGACATCCTTCTGGCTTTCAATTGAGGGCCGTTATCGAGGGGGGGTCTACGCAACCCCCCCCCCCCAATAAAACTTGAGAGGCTGCAGAGGGACCAAACATTGACTATTAAATAGTTGTTCGACATTTGCACCAAACATTTAAAATCTTTTGGTCAATAAAAACGACCCATTTCATGATTGTATTGTGACACAAGACGGAAAATGGATTCCATGCAACAATCAACGGCATTCCACGCAGTTGCTGAACAGAAGTGAAACACCAAAACGCTTCCCCAAACCGAACCTGCTTTATAAGAGAACTATGGTCACTGTTCGGTGGACAGTGAGTGTTGAAATTTAAAACTAAACCCTCCAAATTCGTTATCTTCCAATATTTTTCAACTTGCTCTCCTTTTTTGATAGTATTAATGCGTGTGTGTGTGCACATATGCGCGTTGGCATGAGCATGTGTATGTATGAGTGTATATATGTGTGTGTATGCGTGTGCATTTGCATGTGTGTGTGTGTATGTGTGTACAAAATGCCACACAAATGTCTGGGGAATTAGAGGTGCGAAATGGCATCAACAAAGAGAAAAAAATGAGGTTCTTTATTTCCTGGTGGAATGCTTTCAAGAGATGTGCAGAATATCCAGCGAGAAACGGGAAACATTGGGCAACTTGTCAGTTGAACAGATGGATCACTCTGTTCATATTCCCTGAACGTTTTCTTAGCCATCACCCCTTCTCTCTCTCTCTCTCTGGATATTTGTCATGGTTTACGGATACTCCTACATATACATATCCGAGGAGCTACTAAAAGTTGGAATTGTAGGAAGAATTAGCCGAACACTTAGTTTCCACCGGTTTTTTTTATCAAAGTATTCCATTTGTGAGCCATCGCACCAGCTCACAAAAGGTTGCAGCAAAAGTAAGAACATTTGGTTCGTATGTGTTTTTCAAACACCGGAAATTTGTTTAGCAACTCATATATAGCGGGTTATACGGTAGTTGTACGCGTATGCAAATGTCCATAGATATGATCATAATTTTTTTTACTTACCTGCTCTCATTTCAAACGTGATGAAATTCCAATAAGGAAAAAATCCAAAGAATCTCTTCAAAATTTAAAATAAAATAAAGAAAGACATAAACTTATTCCCCAGAAGAATTTCAGCTGGTTTATCTGCTGGTAACTACTCTTTTAT
Source organism: Thysanoteuthis rhombus (assembly GCA_963457665.1). NCBI lineage: Eukaryota > Metazoa > Mollusca > Cephalopoda > Oegopsida > Thysanoteuthidae > Thysanoteuthis > Thysanoteuthis major. Next base: position 46,961,844 of record OY735202.1, read on the forward strand.
CCTTGGATGGCCAATCGAAATTTCACCAAGTTATTTTGGTTTTTTTTTTCTTTCCTTCTGTCCTGATCAGTTGTTCGTATAGTCTGTAGCATACCTTTGTTTCATGCCTTGTTTCATTAATCGGCAAACCCATTAATAATCTATTAAATCTCCGTTTTACAAATTTTGTAGCATTCTTCAACTATCCTACAAAAATAACGGAAATGTCTTACGTAGGAAAGCGTAAAGCATTATTAATTATTTGGAATGATGGTAGCGTGGTCACAATCACAAGATGTCTGTCACTGAAGTAAGTTTTAAAGATTGCTGACGCGTCCGTCTATTTTCTGGTGCAAAGAATCGTGTTCCCATATTTCCCATTTGTTGGTTGTTGGAATTAGACTAGCTTAGTTTGTATTAGGTGCGGAGGCGGACAGGTAGGGAGGAAAATGGAGAGAACAGACGACCGGGCACAGAGGGTTTGTTGATCCGGTATTTAACTGACAGAGAATACCGGTGTTGTATTGTTTAATCTTCCCAGGCGTCCACAGCCTGGATGGAAGGAAAAGACGGGTAATGAGAAGAAAAGAAAGGTAAGAAGGTAAAGTCACCGTAAGAAACGAAGAAGAATAAGGGGAAAAAATAAATAAAATGCAGAAGAAAAGAAAAAAATAGCAAAGAATATAGAAACGTAAATTGGATTACAAAAAAAAGTATAAAGTAGAAAGCTCTCAGAGAGCTCTTACCCCAGCCAACGTCATTGTCACTACATATTGAATGGAAATCTATTAAAAAATAGATACGGTGCAGGGGAGGAAAGATACTGGATCCGCCCCAAAATTTAATCACTTCTTCCGTAGCCCATCGCTCAGCCTTCCACAACATTTCATTGAAATCCGTAGAGAACTTTTGGGTTTCGCGTGGAGAAATAAACAGCCAGACCGACTGACAGTTGGACAGACATGCTTGCATAACTGTGAAGGGGTATTTACTTGGCTTAGCTTCGCTTGACATAGAGCAATGAGCAAGGATCACTCAACCAGTAAGGATCAAACTTATTGGACAGAAGAAATAGTCTGCTAGACTAGCTCGCTAACCATGGCCCCATGGCAAGAGGATATCGTTATAAGGTGTCACATAAGGTTACATTGGTGCGATACAAGACGGAACGAGAGGAAATGAGTGCAAAGATTTTGTTACGCCAATTTTCAAAGTGGGAAAGGCCTCCTGTCTAAAAAGTCAACATTAAAAATCTTGGCTTTTTACCTGATCTCTAATACCGTCCACTGGCTTTAGTGGGGATTAGGTAACTATTTCATCTTCGAGGAAGTGCACACCAGGAGAGAAATAATAAGAGACATGCCTGGCTGCTGGAAGGTCAAACTCTACTCCTTCTACACCGACTAATGATAATAGCTGTAACTTTTGTATGGCCTATGTAATAAATGCATTCGTAGATATGTCAGGCTAATCAGCTTGGCTCATTCGGTTAGAGAGCCGGCTCACCAATGTTAATTTATATATCGGTTTAGTTTAACGTGATGAGACAGACAAACAGTGAAGAGTTTAATCCCCTGAATTAGGTGAGGGTTGTTGTTGTTGTTTTGTTACAGTAGAGAAAACAAAGTCAACTCGATCCTCCTACTTGTATTTGAGTTTGAGACCAAAGAAGAAAAGGGAAACGGGAGAGAATTTCGAGAGATTGAAAGAGAAAAGCGGAAAAGAAAATTCAATACGGAAAACGAATAATGAGAAAGAGAAAAAGAAACTCCAAACATGGGATTAAATAGAACAAGAAAAACAGAACGTTTTCGAAAAGTCCTCATTCAACAAAATAAAGAAAGAAATAAAAACGAAATAAACGTATGCTTGTATACACGAGATGAGAGAGAGAGAGAGAGAGAGAGAGAGAGAGAGAGAAAGAGAGAGAGGAGATGAGTGGAGAGAAAATAGGGGAAGTAGTATGGGATAGATAAAAAGCAGAGAGAAAGAAAAGAAGAGAGAAAGAGTAGGGTAATGAATGAAGAAAGAAATTGGAGGGAAAAAAGAGAGGGATAAATAATTAAATCGGAAAGAAAAAGGAGAGAGAAAGAAAGAAAAAGAAGGATGAGGGATACAAAAAGGAGGAGAAAAGAAGGGAGGAAGGGTGGGGAAGAAGAAATGTGAAAAAAGAGAACGAAAGTAATGGGAGAGAAAGAAAGAAGAGAAGGAAGGAACGAAGAAAGGAACGCAGGAAAAAGAGAAAAAGAGTGGAAAGAAAGGTAAGTCTAGCTTGGTACAGCACAAAGCCATAAGTGTGAGGTACCCAGTTAGGATCACTCTCACCAGAAAAGTAATAAGGTGCTAGACTAGATTGCTAACCATTGCTCCATCGCAAGACGATCAATTGATTCTTCCTCTCGTTCCTTTCCTGCTTCATTTCTTTCTTATTTTATTCTTTGCTTCTTCTTTCTCCAACTTGAAAAATCTATAAGAAACTATCAACCAAAAGTCTAACTAAAACTGCCTACATAAGTTTATTCAGTTTCTAAGTTGATCTGGCTGGCTACGTATGCATGTATGTAAGCATCGCGCGTATAGGCCGAACTAACTAGCTAGAAAACTGAAAATATACTTATTAACTTCTCATTATGTCTAGAAAGAACTTTTCTTCTTTTTTTTTGGCTTTTGAAAATGTCCCCCACCATTTTTAGTGGGGGGGAGGGGGGCGAATTTGTTAAATTTGTTCTTTAGCTTGTGCCTGGCAGCATTCATGCTTGTTTTTGTTTTTTCAAACTTTTTAAGCGATCACTGCCCAACAAAAGCCAAGAGAGGAAAGTTATTCATTGATCATCCATGTTTCGAATTTATTAATTGATCACCTCAAATCAGCATGCTGCCAAAAGACATTGGTCACACGACGGTTTCTATTGAGTGATTAAGCAGACTTGTTCTTGCTTGTTTTTCTTCCGAGCTTGGTCTTTTTTTTTTCTTACGCTTTTACAAGATCTAAAAATGAATGAAAGATGTTGAAGTGTTATTAATGAACTGAGACAAGACATTTTTACACTCTTCTGTTTGATCCTCCATTGAAACAGGATGTGTACCGTGAGATGCTGGGACATAGTACTGAAGAGCATAAAAGACGAAGCCTCAAAGAAAAAAAAATGTTTGTCGACAACAGTTATTTGAATAGACAGATACAAAACCTTGCGCGAAGTGTCCCGAGCATAGACCTTGATGTACAATAAATATTTGAACTGACCAATGAGACCACATGAGATGAGATCCGATTTATTCTTCCTTCTTGACCGATGAGAAGGATGCAACTGTTCTCTCATCAGCTGAACCCCTTACTAATATGGGCATCCACTGGGATGGGGGTTGGGGGTATTTGACCCTGCTGGATCGAGCCCTCCTCCTAGGGCGAGTGAGTTTGAAAGTTTGAACCTCTTAGTCAATAAATGATAATAGTGCAGTGCAACTGTTTCATGTAACCCAAATTAAATGTACCTAAATAGAAGAAAAATGATATTGTTATTTGCTGGTAGAAAAATAGGGTGCGGACGCCCATGTTTACCAGATCATTTGGGGCATGTTTTTATCATGGATTAAGAGTATGTAATATGACAACCAGAAATCTCTTTTGGTTCTACTCAATGTTTTTATAAAGAAACACGTTCCCTTGGATTAAAACCAGGTAACTCTTGCACCAAGAGTATTCATTGGATAAAACCAATAAAAATATGTATTACACTGGGCAAGCTTACATAATCTGCTTGATTTCATCCCCAAAGAGAGAAGGTTCCTGCATAAGAAACACGTATACATGCAATGTATATATATTCATAGAGCTACAACCCTCGCAAGGAATAGGAAATATTTTTCTGCTTTATAAGAGCCCAAAATATCCACTTTTAGCTTGGGAATAGCTAAAATTGTAACCCTGATTATTGTCAATGATCTCGTTAAATTAGTGCTGCCGCACCTAAAAAGTTTATTATAGACTCACCCATAATGCACAAAGTAACAGGACGCTTATATAATTTTTATTCAGTTTATAATTAACACTTTAGGGGGAAAAAAGTAGTCAACGCGATATATCCTGGAAAGAATAAGCTATAAACCAGTCGTGGTTTGCCACTCAATAGGAACTGTCACGTGACCTGCATCTTTTGACATATTGCTGTGTTGGGATGATCAGTTCAAAAAAATGGGAAAAGTGATCGATTAATAAGTTACTTCTCTCGTCTTTTGTTGGGTCATTAAGAAGTCTGAATTTTCTAAAAACAAGCGTGAATATCGTTGGACATTAACTGAGGAACTTAAGTTACCTTGCAAATTGACAGTTTCGATTGACAGTTTCTAAGAGGTCGATACTCAAGATATTCCAGTAGAGAATTAATTTCAGAGAATTCACGAGGAGACCAACAGCAATGACGGTGGATGAAGAGCCAGAGCAGTGATACACATTGTTACTAGTTGACCCTTCCACAAATTGAACACAAGTTCTCAAGGTTTTGTATTGTGTGAGAAAAAAAAAACTGGCTTCAAGATGGATTTGTTTATAGTTACTTGGGCTAACAAAGATTGGTAGAAAGTTCTGGTTTTATGGAAAGTTTGTCAAGAACTACACTCTCCGATTGTCAAAGACGGCTTTGCATTTTGAATTTGATCTTCATTTGGGTACAGACGTGGACTACGTGCAACTAGAACAACCTTACTCCCGACGTCTTCTGTCGGCTCGTTTTAAATGCTTTTGAGACAATTATCTAAACCAAGTATTACAGTCTGCCAGAACAGCAGAATGCGTTTATTGACTTAACATAAACCTCCGTCTAAGTGACTCTCAAATTGTCTCCTCTGATACAGCAGATATTTCCATTGCTCACGTTGAAGTCATTGCCCAACCAACGTCACCAAGGAGACTGGTTATAAGTATACCTCAGTGAATTTCTCTTTCATACTACTCTCTCTTTATCTATCTATCTATCTATGTATCTATCTATCTATCTATGTATCTATCTATCAATCTATCTTCCTTAGTTCCAAACTTTCTCGCTCTTTTTATACATATTAAAAGATAAGCAGATTGCCTACTAAACAAACTACATGAGAGTTTACTTAAAAGACAAATACTATCAATGAGATCTCGTGTAATTTTCTATATCGACCGAATGTTTTTTCTATTGTGGTATAAGCTTCAATACAGTAAGTCTGTCAGCGTAGGGTGCGCTCTCATATCCATATAACCCAACGTAATCATTACGATCAATAAGTTTTTTGTCTGATGTCTCAATAATATTTCACTAATGGCTGCACTATTATTATGTATAGAAAAAAATTTTTTTTGAAAAATTCCTCCCTATATGGGTTTTTAGTGTGAGTGGGATGGTGTTAAGTTTCCAGCATATTAAGTTGATCTCTTAGTTTGTGTCCGATAGCATTGACACTTGCTGTTGAAATTTTGGACCTTTTTATGGATCACAGTCTAACAAAAGGTGAGAGAAGGATCTTTTTCATTGATCACCTCTTTTTACAATTTTTTTCAGTTTATCACCTCCAACACAGCTTGCTGCCAAAAGATTTTTGTCACGTGACGGTTTTTATTGACTGATGTTGAGACACCTAGCTATAATTGAAAAAGTCTCTGTCTATGTTTGTTTGTTTGGACTGCGATTACTAGATAGCTAGCCGTCGTACGAACTTGACATTCGTCAAATATATTAATCAGCACACAAGGCAATACAGTGTTAGGTTTGAGGTCTTTTTTTACCAATGGTTCTAGAGAAAGATGAATAAAAGATTATAGATTATAAATCTTTCATCCAAAATTATAGATCTAAATTTAGATATGAAAAAATGCAAAACAAGAGAAGTAATCAAAACACTTCGAAGCCATAGTTTCGTACGATGGACAGAACATTATTTTACAAGATTATTATGACAGGCTGTTCTACGGAACATAAAGTCTGACCCCTACGAAACACGCACACTTGGAAAGGGTACTGTTCTAGCCTAAAGGATATCTGCTATTTTATGTTATTTAGGCACAAATTCCTTTTTACTTGAAGAAAAACTGATGATCTCTGAAAGAAAGCCGTTTAATACAATCATTGATAATGTTAATATCATTTGCTTAATGTTAACTATTACTTATTACCGTTATTTCTGGTAGATTAAAACCCAGCAAGAAGGGTTGTAATACCAGTTTGCAGAAAAGGATTCTTTTGTTTTCTGATGATTTTTAGTCATCGGTTATTGCTATCTAAAAGCTACCACGACGAGCAGCTTCCTCCCTTCTTATGTAGAATTCATTTTTCTGTAAAATTCCCTTTCAAATCGTTCAGATTTTGCCAAGCATAAACACTTACCTTCGGGAAAACATCGTCCTAGATCCTGAAGTTCGCTGTTGCATTTTAAATCCAAAGATGTCCGGATACGCAAATTGGCTAGGGAGCGATTAATTGTATTTCCGGATAAAAAGAAAAAAGATTCTTGATTCGTTGGTCTCAAATCAAGTAGATAGTCTTCGTTTGTTGTGTTGGAATAATTGGGGCTGTCTTTCGCGGCTTGCAATGTCTCACAAGAAACTGCCTCTTTGAAGTTACTGTCACTATGATCCAGTTCTTGAATTGGGAATTCCGTGGAGTCCAGAAGCTATAGAAACAAAAAACAAAAAACATGTTAGATAGATAGATAGATAGATAGACAGTTACATATGAACTAATTACCAAGCGTCAACATCGTGTTTTTTTTTTCACTCCTACGAGTGATCTTCTCTAGACGTGGCAATTTTGAGGATTCCGGGCGAAATTGATTCTAAATCAAAATATGGAACAAATTTTCTAATTGGGTTTTGATTTGAAGATTTATATTCGTCATAAGTAAATCTCTGGTATTTTCGCAGACCTTTTACAAGTGGTCAATGATAGGAGTTGAAAATGTCGTTTCCTTATTCATGAATTCCTGGAATTCCCAGAATTCTTGGACAGACATCATAAAATTACAAATATTTGTTACCTCCAGATAATCATTAAAAACGGCCCAAACCAGGCAAAAAACGTATGAATAGCGACAATGACAATTGGTGAATTTCTGAGGGAAAATAATCTGGTTATTGCATAACGAGGCATCAATACATGCACAATTGATACTTTTTTGTCAACAGAAGACCCATCTAAATCACCGCAGATTTACCTCTGCCAATGAAGTTGGAAGAGATTTATCTATTCACCCCTGTCCGTCTGTCTGTCTATCTACCTACACGTCTGTCCGCCCGTCTGTCTGTCTGTCCATACAATATCTCTATTTTCAATAAATTTCAAAGACATTTTGTGGAAGGGTGGCCCATCGGCTATGAGGGCGATGATTAAATTTTGGGGACGATCCAAGAATTTTTTTCACAGCTTTTTATAGCTTTCAGCTATTTACTAGTCTTTTTTTTACATTGATAAAGGATCTTCCAACAGCTGAACCCATTGTTTTTGTGAACATTTATTACGATGATCGATCAGTGCTTTTTTTCAGTATCACTTGTACCGTTCTAGGTACATGACTGTTCCAACTCGATCATATGGTCCATGTTTGTTTTTAGAAATGGTAATTACTATTATCATCAATGTTATTGCAGTTGCTGCTAGTAAATGCACCCGCAAAGATGATTTTATCAATTTAAATTGTCATTTGCATATTAAAGTCAACAAGTTAATAATACACGATTCCTCAGTAATTGCCGTATTTCCGGCATTTTTTCAGCGTTCTGTCTCGGGAGTTGTTTTGTTTTCAGTTGTGTACTAACGTTACTTAACTATGCAATTAATGTGAACAGCCAGTCACTATGGGGGCTAATATAGATTTGAATAGATAAGAGCATTTCCTCGAGAATATACCTGCGAAAAGTGAGTTGATTTATATATTAGAAAATACAAATTTCTTCGAATTTGTATCAGTGAAAAAAAAAACACTGCTAAATCGGTAAGGGTTATTAATTATTCCTAGTATCGGTATTAAGTAAGCTTGACTTAAAACGATACAGGGCCAACCTAGGGAAACTACAGTTAAAGCTTTCATTGCTCTAATCTTCTCAGAAGGAATGCCATGTTAGCATTCGAAATCACATCCTTAACCTGGGCTCTAGCACCAGAGAGAAGCACGCAACTATCTCAATCATGAGGCAAACCCAAATGATTCTTTTTATTGATCAATCTGATAGACAGGATAAACGAACGGTTACAGGTACCCCTGAGAACGAAAAATAGGGCATTTCACTGAAACCTTTCGCAAGACAAAATAGCATAAGGCGAAGAACCAATTACCAAGGATTCATAAGGAAAAAATGTTGAACGTTCCCAGATAAAAAATAATCTTTTATGTCAGCCAGTTTTTACGCTAAGCGTAACACCCTCACAAGCTGTGTTTATACCTACACATTTTGCTAACGGATATCCATTTAGAATTCGCATTCCAGCATGCATGCATGTGTTTTAAATTAATCCGTATACAATGATTACAACCTAGTGCGTCATGATAAATGTACACTCAATGTGGGTTCTATCCTGTGGGTTATGTAAACGGAGAACGAAATAACTGAACGACCCCAAGCCTCTTCTGTAGCATTAGGAAAAGGTGCAGCCAGAGTCTACGTTTTTTTACGACACCCTTTTTTCTGGGCGTCATTCCATTCTTTTTCTTTTCTTTTTTTGGGGGGATTTTTTTTCTCCGGGTCTTTAAATTGTTGTTATTTCTTGTCTTTTTCTTTTGGGACATTTTTGCTCAAGTCGTGGAAAACGTGGTACGTGTAAATACCATTGCCGATATCGCTATACGCAGCGTTTTTTTTTATTGTTTTTTTCTTAACAAGGAAGAAGGAATTTGTAGGAGACGTGATGCACGACAAAAGGAAGCAAACATGTATCGGGAAAAAGAGAAAGGAGAAAGAGTTAAGACAGAGTAGTAATGGTGGTGGAGAAGAAGAAGAAGAAGAAGAAGAAGAAGAAGAAGAAGAAGAAGAAGAAGAAGAATTGACTGTAAAATAAAACTTCCTTGAATGTGGAAAAGGGATGATAAAAAGTGAAGAGAGGAAGAGGGGAAACTGATATGAATAATAAAAAGACGGGATTAAAGAGAAGGAAAAAATGGAGAAGTGAAGGGAGGAAAGAAGGATAGGAGAATTGAAAAAAAAGTACCAAAAGAAGAAGAAAAAGAGAAGGGAAGAAAAGGAATAGGGAAAAAAAAGTTAAAAAGAAAGACAATAGAAAAGGGGGAAGGGAAGAATGAAGCAAGGGGAGCAGTAGGAAAGTAAAGATAGGAGCAAAAGAAGTGAAGAATGAAATAAAGAATGAAATAGAGGAAGAGAGGTCGCAAAAAGTCTTGAGAGATGTAAAGTAAGGTGTGTAGCAAAAGGAAAAAAGAATAAAAAAAGGAAAAAAAGAAGGCAAAGGAAATAATTGATTGAATGATGAAATGAGATGAAGTACGGAAAAATACAGAGAAAAAAGATATAAAGAAAACGAGAAAATATTGAGAGAAGAAGAAGAAGAAGAAGAAGAAGAAGAAGAAGAAGAAGAAGAAGACGAAAACGAAAACGAAAGGGAAAGGGAAAGGTATTGAATATAAAAAAAAAAAAAGAGGATTTTCCAAGTGTACATATTGTTTCTCTTTATTATCAATGACGCGTTTGCTGACAACACTCACTTTCTTTTTCTTTAGAGTAAACAAAACTTAACCAGTGCAGGATTATCCAACCGGAAGTAATAATCTCAGAACAGGAAGTAAGCAAATTTTGGTGCGATTGCTGCAAAGGACGAAATAAACGGACATTTCGCCAGTTGCAAATCCTTAAATAAATAACTTCTAGGCGTTTTCTTTTTGTTTTAAAATTATTTCTTTTCAGTACACTTGGGGTTTTTTTCCAAAGTGAGGTGCAAAAAAATCAAAGTAATTGTACTCATGTGTTGAATCAATGTCAGGTCAGGGAGAAACGCTTGGCTTTATTTACTAAGCTAATCTTAGTAAATACTTACATGGGCGCCTGTCGTAAAGCAATGGATAGCGAACTGGTTTTGAATACCATTGCTGATTAGTTCAATCCTCAATGGACGATTTAATATTTCACCTTTGCGTCAGATAAAACCAAACGTCTAAAGAACACATTGCTTGATCACTGCTTCATTACCTCCGCTCAAGAGGGGTTGGAGTATATCGGCTCAGTGAAGAAAGCAGAGTGTCAAAGCAAAGAGAAATGTAACCAGTTCGAAGTCTAAAGGTTACTTGATACAACAGGAACCCGGTTAAAGCACGAGGAAACAGTGGTGGAAATGTGATTGAATTCATATTATGATAACGTCATAGTCTGTGGTTGTAAAAGCTCGCCCAATGCGATACCGGCGGTTGGGGATTTTCCTCCCAAGGACCAGTGCTGATAGGTACCCAGCACAAATGAACGTGAGCACCCCAAAAGTTGCACCATTTCGGAAATGCTCTGACCAAGCTTTCTGGTCATGACAATCAGGCTTTTATTGAAGTCATTCAAATCTTTCCTCTTGTCCAAAACTGTGGCATTCAACACATCAAAACTAATTGAGTACTCGAGGTCGGCTAGCCTTCTTTTATAACTTGAACCCTGACATACGCAGATGTTACGAAACTAGCTGTTATTATTGCTACATATCGGTGGTCATAATATTTTGGCTCAATTAAATTTGTTTTAATCTTTTAATTATTTATTTACTCTTTGCCCAACGCTTCTCAACGAGATATACTGCACAAGAATTGTCTCCCCACCCCAATTCATTCGATTTCCTCTTTGAGCAGTGAGCCGTGAACAGGAGCAACAAACTTACCTGCAGCCCCGAGGTCGACCCCTATAATCAGGATATTCTACCTCCCACAACTTATTTCTTTGAAAGCTTTTCATGTCACAATATAAAAAAGGAAAAAATCCTCAGTCAATCCTTAACAGAGGGTGGTTTGATGCGTGACCAAGTTTTAAAGCAAACATGCCCGATGGACTACATAGGGCATAAACTATTACCCTCACTCTGAAAGCAATAAGGTTAATTAATTCTTTTCTTTCTCATTGTGTACTATGGGGCACGTTTCATTCATTAAAGGAAACTGTTGCAAATAGTACTGTCTATAGTTTTGAGAAGGATCATTACCATTCAAAGAGCGGCTTCCGCAACTTAACGGGGACAAGGTATAGAAAACCAAGCCTAACAAGGAGGGGGAAAAGAATACCCAAGTCTTATGTTATAAGCGTTGTTTATATTGGAGAGAGAGAGAGAGAGAGAGAGAGAGAGAGAGAGAGAGAAATTCTCTATACCATTATCACACTCGGATAGAAGAAGGTTGTAGAATGGATCTGCTGAAACGTAGTGTTAACAACACAAACAAGGAGTTCAATCGTCCAAAAAACCCTTTGAACGTTGCTTATAGTATTTTTTTTATTGAAAAGTTTAACCAAGGAAAGAGTTTATAGAATTGACCAAATGGTTAACGGTACGACGGCTGAAATTCGTGAACAAATTCTGGCTGGAGCAGTGTGTATTCACTTCACACTTTTATATCCAGGAGAGACATGACCCCCATCACTTCTAATAGATTGCTCCTCGCTGTTGGTGCCCTTAAATACATCACGATCTGTCTCTTGTAATTTGGATAGACGATTGGCATCTAGTAACCCTATTTGTCCCGAGGAATGACGTGAAAGGCCCAGCATGGCATTTCGACAATATCAGTGCAGTCGATTCTCTGAACTTGTTTTATCGCCTTAGCTGATTGCTCTAATATACATGTATACATACACGAGGGTTATGGTTAATAAGCTAAGTATCAGCATCGTAAGGAAGTACTGATGGCTACGATCTCTTGAATTCCCTGGGAAGGAACCTAGATCTGACAGGTATTAGAATGAGAATAGCTTATCCCCGAGAATCAAAGTTCGAGCTATCAACCGAGAAAGACACCCGAGGAAGATAGGAGAATATAGCGTACGAAACGTAGCAGTGAAGACTAGAAAATTGGTCCGACAAAATCAATGTATAATGGTTTAAGATTTTAAAAAAATAATGATAAGCCTTGTTAGTGAGTCGTTAACGATGAACTTATCATCAAATTTGATGTCATAACCAATGTATCCTCCCGATAGTCACCAATGGAGCTGAAAAGACGGACCCTTAAACTGAAAACCATGCAACATGCACAAGGATCATGCTCAACATAACAGAGAGATCAAAAGACAGCACAGTATATAAGAGGAAAAACAGGAGTCCAAGATATCATAGAATCCATAAGAAAACTTAAATGGCCATGTGCTGGTCATGTTTTGAGAATAGTAGACAACCACTGGGCATCATGACTCACAACGCAGATCCCCAGAGATCACATGCAAAACTGGGGTCGATAAATTATAAGATATTGTGACGAACTATATAAATCCAGAAAGTAATGGCTCCGTGACGCCTACGATAGAGAGGCGTGGCGAATCTTTGGGAATGTCCATGTCCAACAAAGGACGCTCAAAGGATGACGATAATCATGTCTCATTTTCCCGCCCCCATCATAAAAATGGCTTTAAAATCTACCCAGTTCTCATGTCAAGTTGAGTTATCTTGAAGGCTAATGTTTGCTAAGATGCCAGTATTTGTGCCATGCCTAACTCCATGATATTGATGTATCAATTACTCATCATCATCATCATCATCATAATCATCATCATCATCATCAATTATAGAAGGAAATATCGTAAAAATCAAAGCTGGATGTTCTGAGACAAATATTTTCATTATTTAGAAAAAAATGATCATATTCACAAGAGGCACCCCAAATTTGATCCAAACCAAAAGGTCAAATTTGAGCTTACACCGAATGGGTCACGTGATAAATGTCAGCAATCTACTGCTACTGTAAAGTAAACAAACTAATTCCCTAGCTTATTTTTATATCAATCTAAGTGTGAGAGATATTGTTGTAGTTTTTGATAAAACAGAAATAAGAAGATAGTTATGATTTAATCAAAACGTTATCTTGATCAACCAAGACAAGGGTAACTGTATCAAAATTGTTTTTACGCACAAAAGATGATTAGAAAGTCGAATATTCGAAAAAAATGAAGTACACGGTACACAAATCGAAAGAAATAAGAAAATTCGTGAGAGAAAAACCCACAGTAAATACATATATTATATCGTCGTTGCTTTGAATAAATTAAATTGTTTAATTGTTCTAATTTGTTCGCCGTTTTTAACATTGAATGAACGAGTGGTGAAAAGTTATCCTCTTGATGGCTAAAAACGGCTAGATATTTTCTCATTTTCACCTAACTTCATAGCTATTGTTGATGTTTACGTTTTGGGATACTGTTCTTCAAATCCAACAGATACATGGCATTTAGAATCATAATAGCCTTGACATCTGATCGATATGCAGTTTAGAAATAAAGGTAAGACGCATTGATGGCTTTTACGTTAATAAATTGTGTTAATATCTGATTAATACATTGCATAATTATATTTTTCGGAGCCGTTCTATGTATTTTCGCGCGAACTCTTTCAGATTTTTCAGCTATAAAGTTGGCTGGAAATGAAGAAGTTCAAGCTGTTTTTATCCATCAAGGGAATAACTCTTCGCTATTTAATGCTCTGCAATTTTATTACGAAATAATTATGGATTACCACCATCAAATACGGTACTTCGGATTGGTACACCGGTACTTTATAACCTCAAGGTAGCAGGATTCGAGTCAATTCATTTGTAGGTCAGATGCTTTCTGCTAGTGTCACCGCTCCACACCCTTCTACATCGTTACCCATGTCTGGAGTGTCACCCTTTTGGTTCCACTCTAACGAGCAGGGGAATGTCAAAATTGTAAGAGTGCCATGTTCACTTTTTTTTTTTTTTGCATTTTCGAGTCGTCATCATCATCACTACGATAGGGATATCAACCTCGTAAGAATATTGTTTTCATTTGTTTCAACTTTCGACCCCAGTACAGCTGTTACCATTACCGATACCACCATTCCAAATGAAGTAACAAGATACACCATTACAATCCTATGTACTATCACTATCTTACTGCCGTTACGTTCTCAAGTTTATTTGTCCCCCAGTAGGGACATCTACGACACATCCGTCTTCTCAGGATGGGTTCTCCTACACATGACTCAGTGTCACGTGATGGGTCGTCCGGTAATAGTCAGGTTCCCTCGGCTATTTCCGTTGAAATCAGGGCATGAGTTCGACTCTGAACCTTTTACTGCAATGGAGAAGTGTTACCTGGGGGGTCCCAAGGCATCAGGCTTCAATTGGATACTATTACATAATAAAGGCTTCCCGACGGGAGAGCCAGGAAACCGGGGATTTTTCTTCGGCATCAAGTTTTGTTGAATAGCGTTGTAGATATTTATAGTGGGACATTTGCTTCCTAAGAATATCAGTGGAGGTAGAAGGCGAAAACTAAGAGACAAAAAATAGAAGATAAACCAGAAAAAAAAAAGAAGTTAGAGGGCTGAGATGGGAATGTATTCTGGGAAAAAGGTCGTCTTATGAGAAAAAATGAAGAAAAGTTACCCAGTTATTTCAAATTTTGAATTTCTCAATACAGTATACGTTTGTATATAAAGTAGACATTCTTTTTAAAAAATGCTAATATTGCACTTCATTCAAAGAAGTGGTATTATGACCGTTCACCGAAACTTGATATAGACAGCTGTGGGGCTTAGATGAGTTCCGATTAGTGGTAGTCCTCCAGCTACCCTTGTAGACCATTTGTCTTATAGTCTGGTATATATTGAGATCATTCCAGAAAGGATCCACTCATTTTGAATATCTCAAGAACCGGTTGTGCAGTACTGTAAGTTGGCAACCAATCAAAGAGGATCTCACTACACATGATTGAACAGACACTCTCTACTGGGGGTTACTCAATCGATAGTGTCCACTATTGAGAGTGCTGTGTAAACTTCCTATACACAATTGCTGAGTGAATAATTCTTCTTTCGTCTCGATTTTTTTTTTTGTGGGGTAGATCAAACACTGCAACACCCAGATCTGTTAGCTCCCCTGCAGTCAATGTTTGATTCTCTATGACTTCTGGTTATTCCCCCAAAAGATTTAAGACCGTAGACCAGATTAAGGAGAACGCAACGAGGCAGCTGATAGTGATCCCAAAAGAGAACTTCGAAGACTGTTTGTAAAGTATAAGGGGCACTGTTATGAGTGTGTGAGATCCCAAGGTGAGTATTTTGAAGGGGGGCTTAGGCACCAGTGCCGTAGATTGGCTTTTTCTCGACAGATCTTAGATGTATCGATACTTTTCTGACACACCTCGTATGGAAAATAAACCGTATATGACTGTTGAGAATTTGTGGCGGCTAAATTTAACTTGTTCAACTTTTTACGTGGTTAGTTTTGACTGAAAATAAGATATTATATAATTTACATGATGTGTTGAAACTTGAAATTTACACAGTAATTATAGCAAACTCAAAGACATGTTCACACAAAATTACAACAAGCTAGCAGCAAAAATAAACTCACACTGAGGAGAATTAAATTATAAAGAAGCACACATTCCAGTGAATATTTCTATGAAACCGCGTGAATCGGAGTCTTACAGACCATTAATAATGCACTGAGTTCAATTTTCTCTGAATAAACTTTCTGAATATTTAGGGTGTTCGACCGTGTAGCGGTAGTTTCTCGTTGGCCGTTATTACTGTTGTGAGTTCAATCCTCACTTGGTGCGGCACGTTTATGACCTTGTGCCAAACTAAGCTGAGCTTAGCTAATATAACGCACACAGCGTGTAATAGTGTTTAGGAGGGTAGTCTTGTAGACCATTACTACAGCAGGAAGTTCAATATCCCTTTTGTGCTACACATTAGTGGGTTTTTGCAAGATTAAGGTAATTACACATGCAGTGAAGTAGTGGTTGGCAAGCTAATCTTGTAGACAATTACTACTGCAGTGAGTTCAATTCTGAATCGGTGCTCCACAGTTATGGCCTAGTGCCAGCCCTAGCTGACCTTTATAAAGGTGCATGTCCAGGAGTAATTTTCAGTTAGTTAGTGTCGTGAACTATTTCTACAACAGTGATGATCTTGTAGACAATAGTGATCTCAATCCTTACTTGATGCCTAAACAGACAAAAAGCGTATACTGATCAGACCAACACATTTCTTATTTTATACATAGGGTCGTTTTGTTGTACTATTAGTAGTAACTGCCTTAGTTTTATCGGACAAAAACAGTAGACGAATAAATAATATGCACGAGTAAATATCTTGAATAGATACCTTTCTATCATTTTTAAGTGACTTAGTTGAGCTTAGCTCTTACCTATAACAACTTTTGTTCCTCTAATGCTTAAGCTATTCCTTTTTCATACGAAGTGCTTCTCAAAAGTACAGGGGACTGGAATACTGCACCTTATATAGAATAGACTTTGATTATTCACTAAGCTCAATTTAGTCTGGTAGAAGGTCACAAGAGTGGAGAACCCAATGAGTTTTGAACTCACTACAACAATGATGACCTGTGAGACTACCTTGCTGATCAGTACTCGAGGACGAGTTCTCCAAAATATATTCTTTTTACACAGCTTTTATAAACATTATTTGCAGTCCTCATACGAGGTGCTGATAGAAAATCGAGGAATTTGAACAGAGCGATCGAATCGAACGTTGTACGGACTTTTGCCCCTATCCTTTGCGAACCAACGTACGAACAACAATTAAAGAGATTTTTTCTAAGGAGACGACGCAAACTAAATGTTAGATTGAGTAATTTATTTTCATGGTTGTTTTCCACATTGTTGGCATACTCCTCGCATGGGAGGATCAAGATAGGTTACCAACCACACCTGCGCTGGTTGATTATTCAAAGTGGAAATCAGCTCGGGCACACCGAGTCCACTCTTCAACAGCTCAGCGGGCCGAGACGGAGTAACCTCTCTTGGGTGGACTGCCTTAGAGGACTAAGAAAGCTCCACCTGTCATATAGTCAAACGCGAACATGGCAGCACGGGAACACGAGAGATTAAATGGTTGTAAGCAAATGCCGTCATTATTTCACTTGCCTGCGTATTAATTACCTTATTAATTATTCTCTTGGATTTCCTTTCGTCTCCACCTCCGCGCGTACACACCACTCTAAATTCGACTCCAACACGTCTCGTATTCGTCACGTGCCTTTGTTGGCGACAAGGCGACCGATTTAGGGAAATTGTGACGACACGGTCACTGCACGTGTCAGTAAAGCAACTGCCACGCGAATCCTACATTCTGAGAATTTCAGAAGATGTCCCGATGTTCATCAAGTCCGTCTTGGCACAACATAGCCAAATGGTGGAAATGAGAAGAGATTCAATTAGAGGAAAGCCTGCCCGCTTTCTTTAAAAATCTGCATTCGAAGAGTCCTGGCCTTCAAACACTGATTTCTGTCGCCAGTGGCAAATACGTAACTATTTCAGCGACAAGACAGACCACGGAATGTTTTCCGTCTCAAAGCAAAAATAAGCAAAAAATCTTTCCAAGTTTATAAAAATAGATAAAGAGATGAATTAGCAAATTACTAACAAAATAGGAGGTTTTTTTTGCTGGGCCTTGTTAAGTACTGCAAGATGCAAACGACAATCTGTTGCGGAGTTCATAGTCATTCTCAGTTTGAAGCCTTTTAAACGCTTCCAAAATCGGCCATGATCTGATTTAGAACAAAGGTTTCAAAACTTAAAAATTCAAGGACCCCCTCTATAAAGGAAATATTTATGGCGGACTCCTATACTTAGCATTTATTTTTCATACTGTAATCAATGAATTACAATAATGAACAATATCTTTTACCTTTAAAAACATACCTATTCTAAATAAATTACATTTTTTGAATTCTAATGTATAGTACAGATCTGTGTAAAATGATTATGTTTTTTTTTGTAGCAGTGCGATGGATGATGTTTTTCTCCGGTACAAAAGTCACGATGTCAGGTTTAGAGGAAACATTGCTGCAGGACCCCAAGCATTATTTGTCGGACCCCAATCTCGAAATCACTGACTTGGAGAATTAAACACCAACAGAATGTGGGTACAGAAATACAACTCGGACTAAAGATAGAAAATAAATTCGTTTCAATAGTCAAGCATTCTTACTGAATCTCTTAAAAAATTATCAGGCAGTTTCTAAATTCAAGTATAGTAGGCAAATCGATTTGCAGAAAATGGAATCAATCTGTTATATAAAATTGTTACGCACTAGCTCTTTTTGAATGTTGGTTGAAACGTGTGTCAGTGTGTGTGGAAAGAGGCAAGTGAGAGGAAAGAAAAATATATATATATATATATATATATATATATATATATATATAGAGAGAGAGAGAGAGAGAGAGAGAGAGAGAGGAGGAGAGAGAGAGAGAAAATGACAACTATTTTTAACCTCAACTGGTAAGATCGAAAACAAAATGGCTGCCTTTTGTAAACGCAAATCACCTTGAATATTTAATTATTTTCTGTTTCACGACAACCGTCTGTTCCCACAGTTCTGCGTCCGACCGGAACGATGGAGAGAGAGAGAGAGAGAGAGAGAGAGAGAGAGAGAGAGAGAGAGAGAGAGAGAGAGAGAGAGAGAGAGAGAGAGAGAGAGAGAGATCCATAATTAATCCGGCTGGACATCATCTGGAATTATCTCTCACGAGAACAACGCATCTACTTATAATATACAGACAAGGAAGGGAAAAGAAAACAATCAATACACCAAAAAAGAAAAGAAAAACCATCAAGCAGCAAAAAAAACTCAAGACTTTAGTGAAGACCTTGAGTACACTTATATTATAGAAACCGTCAACTACAACTGTCACCATAACTATCAACATAAGTTTCTCCAATTTTCAAGCTGCTCTGGCTGGCTATGCATGTATCACGCGTACAGGCCGTACCAATAGCGCTACAAAATGACTGGAAAAAACAAAAACAAAAAACAAACGTTTTTTTCACCCTCTCCCGAAAATGGTTTCAGTGTGTGCACATGTATATGTGTGTGGTGGGGTGTAGGGGATAAATTTACAATATGAGTTTATGCTGAATTGGAACCTTAATTGTATTTTAGTACTTTTTAGTGATCAATGTCCAACAAGAGTCACAAAAGTAACATTCTTTTTTTCTAAAATGTTAATTGATTACCCCAGCAGGGCATGATGCCAAAAGATGTTAGTCACGTGACGGGTTCGATTGAGTGACTAACCAGACCAGTATGTTTATTCTTCGTTTCCTTTCTTTCTTTCTTTCTTTCTTTCTTTCTTTCTTTCTCTCTTTTTGTCCCTCCTTCTTTCTTTTTCACAAGTGACATTTTGAAGTTAAACAACAGAATAGTGTAATAAGAGATCCGAACTCAGGATATGCAAAGTAGTAATATTAGATGTGAAATATTATTTACCAGGTAAAAACAGCCAAGAGTCGAGAAAACCTATCAATAATAAAATAGAATCTTGCACAACCGATAGTAATATTAGTACTGTCCTTGCACCGAGTCTGTCATCTTCAATATCAAAGCTACAATTTCCATTAAACGTCCTTAATCGAGTATTATTATTATCATCATCATCATCATCATCATCATCATCATAATAATAATAATAATAATAATAATAATAATAATAATAATATCGACAGAACTCAGACAAACAGCAAATGCCGCATGTGCGGTGAAAGAGATGAGACAGTAAACCACATAACTAGTGAATGTAGTCAACTCGCCCAGAAGGAGTATAAGCATAGACACGATAGAGTAGCAACGATGATACACTGGGAACTAAGTAAACAAATGGGATTCAACCATGGGGAAAAGTGGTACCAGCACAAGCCAGAGGCAGTTTTGGAGCAGACGAGAAATCATGGACGTGGTTGCGAAAGGGAAACCTTAAGAGAGAAACAGAATCGCTCATCATGGCAGCCCAAAACAAAAGCATAAGGACAAACTACATAAAAGCAAAAATCGACAGAACTCAGACAAACAGCAAATGCCGCATGTGCGGTGAAAGAGATGAGACAGTAAACCACATAACTAGTGAATGTAGTCAACTCGCCCAGAAGGAGTATAAGCATAGACACGATAGAGTAGCAACGATGATACACTGGGAACTAAGTAAACAAATGGGATTCAACCATGGGGAAAAGTGGTACCAGCACAAGCCAGAGGCAGTTTTGGAGAATGACAACCACAAACTACTGTGGGACTTTGACATCCAAACTGACCACCTCATCCATGCAAGAAGGCCGGACTTAGTAATAGTAGACAAAAAAAGGAAGGCCTGCCAAATAATAGACGTTGCTGTGCCTGCAGACCATAGAGTAAAAAAGAAGGAGGGTGAAAAAAGGGAAAAATACCAGGACCTAGCAAGGGAGTTGAAGAAAATGTGGAACATGAAAACCAGGGTAGTACCGGTCATAGTGGGAGCACTAGGAACTGTCCCCAAAACGCTGAGGGAGAGACTGGAGGAGATCGGGATTAGGGGGAGGATAGAGACCGTACAGACCACAGCACTACTTGGAACTGCACGGGTACTGAGGAAGGTGCTAGAGATATAAGTACTGCAACGAATCGTAGCTCTGTCATGATATGCGAAAGAGAGAGGAGACGTTAGCTGAAGACCTGAGGAGACTTATTGTCACTCAGCCTTCAGCGATAACCACTGGGCAACCGGTGTGAAACTGTAAATCGCAGAATTACTGCGACCTATGAGTACTAGGAGAGGAGGGCTGGAGACTTGAGGAGACTTGCTGTCACTCAAACTCCAGCGGTTACCACCAGGCAACTGGTGTGAGATTCCAAATAATAATAATAATAATAATAACTATTACAAACATGATTATTCAATCTTTTTCTAATCGCCAGAATTTGCTGAATCTCAAAATGTGTAGTGAATGAATATTAGGATGTATTTGATATTACGATTTACACAAACAGCCTGTAGTATGATGAAGTAATTAATTTCATTCTATCGTTGTTTCTTTATTTTTCCTTGTGTTCAACAAAACGATGTAAACTTACAAAGTAAACACACTCACACTAAGTTTACACACACACACATACACACACATACACACACACATTCACTAGTACTCACACAATTGAGTTTTACAGCATTTGATGGTATATATATATACATATATATATATGTATATATATATATATATATGTATATGTATATATATATATATATATATATATATATATATATATATATATATATATACATATATCAAAGTACAAATCTATGATTTGATTTATGATGTGTTATTGCTTTATTTCATAAAAGTACCCGATACAAAAACATTAAGTTAAAGTTGAGCATTAGATATGATAGAAGAATTGATTTGCTACACAGACATGCTTGTATTTCTGTGTTTCAACCGAAAAATCCTTAAGGAGCAGAAACAAAAGTATGCCTGTGGAGCAAAACAGTTCTATACACACACACACACACACACACACACACACACACACATATATATATATATATATATATATATATATATATATATAAAAGAGAAATGCTGTTCCAACTCTGGAATGGAGCACTCTGATGGATGGGGAATTGTGCGTAGAAGTAACATATATATATATATATATATATATATATATATATATATATATATAGAGAGAGAGAGAGAGAGAGAGAGCTGCCCCAAGAGGCTTTAGTATATAAATCGAAATCTTAAATTGATAAGGATGAAGAAATAATATAATGATGATAATATTTGACATAACAACGAACACATCATCATCATCATCATCATCATCATCATCATTTGGGATAAAGCCTTAGAGATGGCCTCTTGAACCGAGTTCTGACATATAAACGTCGGCCATTTTGCATCTTGTCCGATGAGCAGATGTTTTTGCTTTAACCGCAGACCTCAGGTCCATTCTCCCTTTTTTCTTTGCCCAAAATATTTGTTTTAATAGCACAAAATCAATTTTCGGCTCTGGATTTCTATTTACTTTTATTCTTCATTTACTTGGTGTAAGGGGAATAACTCAAGAGTACCGAACGAAAAATACCAATCACTTTTGAAAGGGAAAAAAAATAAACAGTTTATTTGAATAGAATGGTGTCAGTTCTAATTTAACAGAACGACCTAATTCTTGTAATCATAGGAATTGGAAAATCTAGAAACTTGTAAGTTTGAAAAAGACATTTTGAAGAAATATTTTGTTCATGAATGCTTTCCGTAGCTTTCTCCTACTTCACGCTACCATATATTTGGAGTGAACTTTCAATATTTGAAAATATTTTACATGAATTCTCAACTTTATAAGATAACAATTTCGAATTAATTGTAACTTGAAAGTAGGATAAGGAGTCTATAAAATCCCCCCAGGACTGGTTTAAGGGTCGTGAGAAAACCTTTATTTGATAAAACTAAGGGGAATAACCCATTGCTGACAAATTTGAATCCTAATAATGGAAAAAGAATTCTCTCTATTTTGTTAATAAAATATAGTTCTTCCTCCACCTATCACACAGCCTTAGGTAAGGGAGGATGTTCAATAATCAAAACGAAATGGCGATTCCAAAAATTGCAATTCCAAAGAATGAAAGTGAGAGATGTTTGATTGATCTGCAATATGTTTTATAAAATCTATTTTGAGGGGATTAATGTAAAATTCTCAGTTTTTTTAGGAAATTGCTGACAACAATGACGCTTTTGTTGAGTTTCAGGGCATAAACATGAAAATGATATAAATTGTTTATAATGGGAAAAAAAGAAAACACAAGTACCAGCCTCAGTATATATATTTAAGAAATGAGTATTCGGTACCTGTTCCGTGAAAATTGGACTGAAAAAAGTTATGATAATAGCAAGTTGGTAGCTTTATTCAGCAATTTTAAAATTCATTATCCACTCTCAAGTAAAATTAATTAGGCATTTGAAATAAAGTAGTTAATCGAGTTTTTAAAACAAACATTGCCTTTTTGAAATTACAATAAATGCTGTTGAAATATTTGGATGAGGCATGTTTTAATGACTAGAGTCTCCCGGCGTTTCTAAGCAAAAAAAGACTTCCAATATGAAAATACAGGAAAACAAATGACATTTTAGAGAGATTTTATAAAAGGGGAAAACAAAGTTGCCCCGGATTCGGACCTCTAAAATGTAAGAGAAACATTCCTTGATTTTTATCCGTTGAAAAGGAAAAAAAATTCTGCTCTCGCCTTCTGAGAAGAGAAAAAAAAAGAGTTCCCCGCCAAAATTTTGATCTAAAAGGAAAATAAAACTCTCCTTCCCCATCCTGATACTTAAAAGAGGAAAAGGCCCCTTCCCGTATTTTGACCCTCAAGAGGAAAATGTTTCCCTCACTTTTGAATCTTAGAAAGATCACCCTTTTCTCCACCGTATGTATAAATATCACGTACATAAATGTCCTTTCTTTCTCACACTCTCTCTCTCTCTCTCTCTCTCTCTCACACACACACACACACATACACACGCGCGCGACCCTTCTTCCTAAAACACATCTAAGAACATTTACAATCAGCCACTGTACATAGTATATATGTTCAGTTTAACATGATACTTAGTAAAATGGAATTTTCAAATCCCAATCACTGCACCCCCCACCGTTGAATGGAATTTTCAAAAAGAAAAATAGCCTACGTTTGATCCTGAAGTTAGGTCAATATCCATGCAAAAAAAATAAAGTCCTGGAACTAACTGTTTGGCCAATACATCGTTGATATTTGAAGTCACACTCAAAATTGTCTCCCTTGAATTGAAATCGACCTAAGAATTATCTCCCTTGATATATATCACTACGTTCTTGTTGGACATAGCATCTGCCTCTTCGTGAGCCTTTATGATTGATCTTAACCGTAATCCCAAAACATCCCTCTTTCGTTTTCACAGAAAATTTCCTATTTTGTTGAGTTGAAATGTCCACAACATTTTTTTTCAACCAGTTTAGATCGTATTTGGGTTTCATTAATGTTGTCAGCCAATGTTTCGGTATGAACGATTGTTTCGAAGTTCACAGGCCAAAATTGTGGCCAGTCGTACGGAAGTGTTTTTTTTTTTACTGGGAGTAGATTGAAATAATTGCGTCAATAATTCAACTTGATATCAATTGTTTAGATTTTGCTAAAGTCTTCGAGATGACTTCCTAATATTCAGTAATGACTATAGATATACTATTTGTTGCTTTCATGTTTTGGTGGATACATTCCCATGACTTCTTCAATGAGAACTCTACACCAGAAAAAAAAAACTCAACCTAGAAAAGTGTGGAGAATGAACAAGCAGAAAGGTTTGAACAAAAGCAACAACAACAAAAATGAGGATAGTTAAACACTTGATTGAATAACAAGCGTTCACTTAATCAAAAAAAAAAAAAAAAAATCGGAGGAGTGAAATTTTAAAATTAATCATGTCAATATTGAGATTTGAAAATATGCGTGGTAGTTCGAAGTCAAGATGAGCGAATCCAGAACGATCTCAAATTCGACTGCAAGCCACTAGAATAAATCATCGACAAAGCTCATAGGAAAAGTATTACTTCTAGAACAAGATATTAATCAGTATAAACTCGTGCAGAAAGGAAAAGGAGTCTGTTACTTTACAAAATCAAAATTTCCTTTGTTGCTACTTCGTAATGGTTTTAAGGACTTACATAAGAGAGGGATAATATTTGATAGCTACTACCAACTCATAGATTTATTATTACTTTTTTATCATTTCCTGAAGAGTAAAGACCGCATTTTTGTTGAAAAAAAAAATGAGATTTCATTCCTTAATAGATGAGTTTGTATTTCATGAATAGAGAAACTTTGTGAAGTAGGGTTTGCATTTCTTTATCAATCGAAATTTTGGGCTATTTATAAATCTGCTCCATAATTGCTGCTCACCAAAGCATAATATCTGTAGGAAATAAGTAACAAAAATATTAATGCATATTTTCTTGGTACATAAATCATAATGAATAAATAAAAGATCACATAGACTGTAAAATTTGTGCCGATTCACGCAAGTGAGACAGACAAGAACCAAAAAATCCCAACTATTTACACGCATGGAATGACATTCCGAGATTAACCATCTAGAAATCAAACAAATTTACATATTCGTAAAACATGCCGTATTTAATACAAAAACATCATTAAATATTTCGGTGGTTCAAAGTACAGCGCCCGGTGATAATCAGAGACTCGCCGTGTGAAAATCAGCAATGGAGCCTAAAATAATATAAGATAATTGAATCCAAAGATCAGTATTTGATTCTCTA
This sequence comes from Thysanoteuthis rhombus, assembly GCA_963457665.1. NCBI lineage: Eukaryota > Metazoa > Mollusca > Cephalopoda > Oegopsida > Thysanoteuthidae > Thysanoteuthis > Thysanoteuthis major. The sequence continues at coordinate 46,987,074 of OY735202.1, forward strand.
TAGAGAGAGTAAATAACCCGACTGAAAATTATTGTCTGAATTCTCCAAGACAGGGTATATTAATCATTATGAATTTCGTCGGACTGGTAGTGATTCCACATTCCAAAACCAGCAAAACCCAACAAAGACCAGAGGGTACACGACCGAAACGTTATGAAAAACACATAGACGAGGAAAATAGTGTGACCATATCATGCATAATGATAAACCTCTCTTGGAGTAAACGTGATGTACGACTTAATTCAAGAGTTTGACAAAAATCATACGGTCCAAATGCGTAAACATAATTTAGCTAAAACATTTATAAAACTAGAAACAGAAAGTTTCATACGAAAAGAAGCTCTGTTCTCAGTTACTCGGACTTTACAAAGGAAAAAAACCTGCAGAAATTATGTTGTTGATATTTTCAAATGATAAAACAGAAAAAGCTTGGAATTAGAAAAATCAACAAATGACCTCTTTGAAAATTTATCTTCAGAATATGAGATTAAATTGTTGATATGAGTGCTAAAGGCCGGTATTGTGAAATGGGTAATTAGAAAGGGTATTGAGTCATCGTTAAATTTATGAAAAATCAGATTATTCTCTCGAATCTTCGTGCGATAATAGAGAGCAAAAGAAAGAAAGAAAGAAAGAAAGAAAGAAAGAAGAAGAAGAAGAAGAAGAAGAAGAAGAAGAAGAAGAAGAAGAAGAAGAAGAAGAAGAAGAAGAAGAAGAAAAAGAAGAAACATTTTTAAAAATGAAGTGGAAAAATGATAGGTTAAAGATTAAAGTGGACGAAATTCGGAAAGTTAAACGTGAAAGAAAGTAACAAGAAGGGAAGAAAGAAAGACGGAAAAAGAGAAAAAGAAAGAGAGAGAATAAATAAAACATTTAGTTAAAAAAGAAAGGTCTTAGAGAGGTGATAGAAGTAGAATGAAAAAAGAAGGAAAATCGAAGGAAAATCGAAGGAAAAAGGGAGCGAAAGAAAGAAGAACGAGAAAATTGTTCAGGAAGAAGGAAAGAAAGAAAGAAGGAAAAAGGAAACAGGTAAGAAGAAGAAAAAGAGTAAAGATTTTAGAAAAGAAAGAAAGAAAAAGAAGGGGGAGAAGAATGAAAGAGGAATGAGAAAAACCTTTTCAAACAGAAAGGGAAAAAATGAATGAGAATTGATGAAAGAAAGAGGAGATAAAAATTGTTTAGAAGAGAGAAAAGGAACGGACTAAAGGAAAAAGAAGGGAAAATTAGTGAAAGAAAGACAAAAAGAATTGGTTCAGAAAAGAAAGAAAGAAAGAAAGACACAGAAAGAGAGAGGAAAATGAGTGATATAAAAAGAGTTTTTACAGGTGAAAATGGCTGTATACATTTTTTTCTGCACGTATTCCCTTTTGTTCTTCTTTCATGAATTCACTTATTTCTAATTGTCTACGAGCCATTTTAAAGCGCTAGTATGAAATTTTCACTAACATTAAATTATTCAAGTTTTTAGCCATTTAAATGAAAACAAATCTTGACTCTTGTTATATGCCTATTATACAAAATAAAAAAATAAAATAAATTAGCTATATAACAGTTGTAAAAAAGAACTGAAACATGGAACCTAACCAAGAGACTGACCCTCAAACTGAGAACCATGCCACGTGCACATGAAAAAATCATGCCCAACCTCACATGAAAAGATCAAAAGACAGCACAGCATATTAGAGGAAAAACAAGAGTCTGAGATATCATAGAATCCATTGGAAAACTCTAATGGCAATGGGCTGGTCATGTTGTAAGAATGGCAGATACCCAATGGACACCATGATTCACAACATGGATCCCCAAAGATCACATGCGAAACCGATGCCGGCACAATATAAAACGGAGAGACGAACTTGACGAATTCAGAAACTATTGGCTCTGTGGCATGGACGATAGAGAGGTCTGGCGAGTCCCAGGGAAGTTCAATGTCCAACAACAGACGATAAAAGACTGATGCTGAAACAATAAATACATGTTTCTATTTCATTTCGATTTACATGTACTAACTCATTTCCTCTTCTAAAAACAAAACGAGGCTGAAATATATGCGACCGAAATGCGCGGGAACAAAACGTCTGTGCCCGGAAAGTCCGTTTATCAATTAACATAACAGCTCAGTGATAGCAACCCCCCCCCCCCAAAAAAAAACTGTTCCCCCAATAATCAACCATGAAAAAGTCCGGTTATTAGGTAATCAGACATAAAAAAAGATGTGCATTCATCTGAGTAGGATCGTTAATAAATGTATTGAAAAAATTAACCATGCAGAATTGATGTGGGAGAAAAAGACATAGGGAAGCCATATGCTATTGAACGTTCTCATAATATGCATTGATTGATAAGCAGGCTGTTTCTGACTTGGGTCAAATTTCTGCTTACTTGTGACGAAACACCTGTCTTCCATTCTATACCACTTACAAAAGACTTGACTCACCAAAACGAACACTACTGACATTACTCATCTGTCAACCACTTATTCACATTGGTCTCGAGCCGAACAGAAGGTGGCAAGAGGTGATATCACAGGGGTAGTGAGAGAAATCTTCGTCCAGCTATCCAATACTTGAATACGGAACCTGAAGCAAGTAAGCATTCAAGACAAGATAGAAACGGTGTAAATCAGTTCGGAAAGCGAGATTACTGTGAAAGTTATTCGATCCTTGAGACCACTTGACCTCTATTAGTACATACGAGCAACTGCTGGTATAAAAGGAATTAGAAAAAAAAAGTCTGGTTAGTCACTCAGTAGAAACGGTCACGTGGCCAACGTCTTCTGGCAGCATACCGTATTAGGAGTGATCAATTAAAACATTGGAAAAAAAAGGTGACCAATGGATAAGTTACTTTTCTTGCCTTTTGTCGGGCAGTGGTCACTAAAAAAGTCAGAATGTCCCAAGAAACAAGTATGAACACAACCGGACTCAAACCAAGGGATCGATTTAGCATAAACTTACTTTGCAAATATCACTAATGTCTTTGGCAGGGGGGGGGGCGTCATAAACAAAAAAAAGTGTATTTCTAGACTTAACAAGAAGTAGATGTTTCAATTTTCAACCCTCTAGCTCTGCTGGTACGATATATACGCGTCATGCTTACATAGCAAGCCAGCAAGAAAAATGAAGAAAACTATGTTGATATTTTTGGTGTCAATTTTTGTTAGTACACACTTCCAAATGTGAATTAGACATTAATTGGGTGTTCCTAAAATTTTGTGACCTTGTACAAGATAAGATATAAAAGTGAAAGTCGAATCATAATCTAATCAGTGGTTAGTCTTTACAACAATGGTATACAGCGATTTTATCTCCTTCTCATCAGCTATTTCTGCCAGCAGTTTCTCTCGTATGCCCCATACTTAACCGGTACACGTATGAAGCTGGGTGAATACAAAGGTGCACACAAAATCTTCAATATCATATACTGTGAGAACTTGCCGCAAGATTAAAGATTGATTAGGGTAAAACAAGTATTAGATTTTATAGTAATATTTGTTCGGACGATCTGATCTCTTCTTCCCATCTTCGATGATGGCACAGCTTCGGCCAATTCATCCTACAATCATCTTTTCAATGAATACCGACCTGGCCTCACAACACAATGGGGAGAAAATATACCGAAATATACAGGCTTCCAAATGGATTTAAATAAAAACGTATATCAATTAGACATTAATCCAATTTTTTTTTTATTGAAAAATCTCTATTTGTCCTCTATGAAGAAAATCTGAACGAATGAGTTTATACTTATATATATTGATATATACTGGCTGCTTATGTAAACTATGATATCACAGGTAGGATTTATTAAACAAAAAAGTCATGACATTCGTACACTCTAATGATTACATAGACAGTGACACAGCAAATTTTATCGGTAGGGAGAAAACTTGAACGGTGTCATGGCCACACTTTAGTGCCGACTGCATTTGAACCGATGTAGATAGGTAAGATTTTGACTTCACTGATTACTGCCTGTTGACTTTTCTTCCAATCTAACCCCCAGCTTAGTGTTAGTCATTTCCTGCATTAACTAATTAAATATTTCTTGTGGTAGGGAGGGGGTGATGATTGAACATCAAAGTTTGCAATTTCATTACTCAAAATGTTTTTAGCAAGTGACCACATCGAATCCGTAGGTTATGAAAATAACATTGTCAGTGACTATGAATTAATATAAGAGTTACTGATAGAATAAGACTACTACGATATATATATATATATATATATATATATATATATATATATATATATATATATATATATATATATATATATATTTTAATGCAATCAACAAGGTAAGTTTAATGTAAATCGGTCACCCCTTTATATATATATATATATATATATATATATATATATATATATATATATATATATATATATATAATGGAGTAAGGATTTGCTACAAAAACACGTTTATGTTTCTGCCATGTATGGGCTTCTTCAGACGAATGATTCGGATTATTTTGGGGGAGCGGGGTGTCTATTTAGTGGTAAGATCTTCCTTTTATTTTATTCATGTACTATTCATATATGCTTTTGTTTAGTGGTTGATTATACGCTCGCATGCCCGACAGAAATGAAAAAAAAAGAGAGCAAGGCAAGGAAAATATACGTACATCAGCAGCACTATTGAAACGGTGCACTAGCGAAACTCAGCCCATTTATTTTTATCAGATGGAGCATTGTAAACCAGCGCTTTTCAGATTAAGGATTGTGAGACCCCTCCGGACCATGTAAATATTATTGGGATATGCAGAAATATGATGGATAATTATATAACCAGAGCCTTGTCTTCATCTCTTTACAAATGTTAACTCTCATCGGTGTTTATTGTGAAATGATTCAATGCTATTCAACTGTTTACATAAACGAATTTCGTTTCTGTTAAATTTTAGCAATTTTCTTCTGAATAATATTTTTCCACAATGAATTGTAAACGATGTAAATAATATTTTGCAATCATTCTTAGGAGACGGGCTTAATTTGTTTCTATGTTCAGTTACAATGTTCTGTTACATTTATCTCACCGATTACGTATGAAAAAACTTTTTCAGAGGGCCTGCTGTGAAAACATTTTTTATCAATTTATCACAACTTTTCATTTTGTGCACGCTGCATTGTTAAATTTGACGGGTTAATCTCTTGGTTGCGTTCCATGTTCCAACTCCATCGGTGACTATCGGGAGGGTGCATTGGTTGTAGACCCTTCGTTTTAGCACTACCGGAATTTTCTTCTTCTTGAAGGTTGAGCCTACCCTGCCGAAAGCTTGCCAAGCTAGTGTGATTTCTTGATTGATCTTTTCTTTTGGGGATTTCATGGAGATTCGTTAAGACAGCATAGTATATCAGAAGAAAGACAGGAATCTGAGATATCATAGAATCCATAAAAAACTTGAATGACAATGGGCTGGTCATGTTGCGAGAATGTTTAATACTAGCAGGATATCATGACTTAAAACGTGGATCTTTAGAGATCAAATGCAAAACCGTGGCCGGCAGAATATAAGATAGTGTGAAGAAGTAAACAATTTCAGAAAGTACTGGCTCCGTGACGCCCACGATAGAAAGATCTGGCGAATCTTAGGGAAGGTCTATGTTCAACGACAGAAAGGATGACGATGATGATGATGATGATGACTATTTACCTTCATCTTAACTTTTAGTTCATTATAAGTTATGACTTCTGTTACCAGTAAAAGCAAAAAATGTATTAAAAATTTGTTTCCCGAAGAATTTTCGGTGCTTTCAGTCAATAACACCTCTTTTACCTTTGGATTAGTGTAACCTGCATCATTCTACCCCTTCTCTAGATCCCTGATTGTTCCCATCCTATGATTATCAACCTGATTGTCACAGTGAGAAAATTTCTGCAGCCCCCAAGCAAAGTTTAGATATTTACGATCTGACTTTCATTTTCATTTTCATTTTCGTTATTTGCGGAAACGAATGCAGGTTCCTCCAGCTATCCGCAAATGAAACGTTATTCTGGAATATCTTGTCAGCTGGAATGGTGCAAGGCAAAGAAACAAAAACCAGCAATTTATTTGGGAAAATTTTTTAGCACTCCAGGACCCTAAAAATAACGTATTTCTCCGTCTGTCAATTTTACACAACTGTAATACCTTTACGAACTCTCTCAGACTTTTTCTGATATCTTGGGACACATTTTGCTTACAGATGCACAAAATAAATCAAGATAACACGTAGATACTCAGAGACAGTTCAAAGCTACGGAAATTTGAGTCTGAAAGAGAAGTACATAAGGCAAAACTTCGTAGAACAGGGGATATCTGTGCCCAACTAGCTTGCACTATTCTCACTGAATCACTGTCCCTACCCAGATAGCTCTGTTGTAAATAATCCTTACTTGAAGTCTTTTATTCTTGTTATTTTGGGCTTCTTTACCACAATATCATTATACGTTCTCTCGTTCGATATTGGTCCTAAAAAAGAAGTGTATACAACCAATGCATCCTCCTGATAGTCACCTATGGAGCTGAAACATAGGACCCAACCAAAAGATCGACCCTCAAAATGAAAGCCATGCAACTTGCACATGAAATGATCATGCTCAATATCACTTAAAGAGAGATCACAAGACAGCACAGTATATCAGGGAGAAAATAGGAGTCCGAAACATCATAGAATACATGAAAAAACTTAAATGGCAATGTGCTGGTCATGTTGCAAGAATGGCAGAAGACCGATGGACATCACAACCCACAACGTGCATCCCCAGAGATCATGTGCGAAACCGTGACCGGCAGAATATAAGACGACAAGACGAACTAGACAAGTTCAGAGAGTATGAGCTCTGCGACGATAATGATAGGAAGGTCTGGTGAATACTGGGGAATGAGAACGTGAAGAGATGTCGAATTTGAAGTAGGATGATTATACGTCACTATTTTCCCGACTAGAAATAGTTAGCCTGCTTTAAAAATGAGCATTTGCCATGATGACTTTTACCAAGTCTTGAACACTGGTCACTGACACCGGTGGGGAACATGCAACTATCTAACCCAGCAAGCCCCTTCTTTTGGGTTTGAAGCAAGTGATAAAAGTTGCTTGCAGAAATATTTCAAGTTTAACGCATTTCCTATTAATCTATTTCGACTGACATCGTTTGTAAATTGATCTTGAAAACTTACGAATGAGACTATTTTTTGCAAATATGTTGATATGCTACTATCTTTATAACTCTCTACTTTCATTATTATGTCTTGTCTGAAATTTCTAAACAAACTAATGACATATATCATAGTCCAGTCAGTAACATTTGCATGATTTCCTGACAACCGACTTCCGCTGATTTTCAACTCACAGAATACAGAAATTTGAGACAACAAAAGCCAGAGTGGACAAGCAAATATTGCCTGTTAACATGACTGGGTAGGAACGTTGATCCACTAGGAATCGTGCAAACAGCTTTGATATGATCATGCAACAAAGTATAAATTACGTCAAAAGCAAAAAACTGACATGCGAACATCTTTTGTCAGTTGAAACGAAGCAATTACTTGAAGAATCAATTATCATGGATTTAAATATGAAAACTCTCAAGTATTTCCAGACCCCAGGAATGTTGATGATAGTACGTTAGGCTAAGTTGTCAGAGGTAGGAGTAGTGCAAGGTAAAGGGGACTGAGGTATTGGTTCGATGCAAATCAAAAGCTGAACTCTTTTCGCCTTCTTTGCAAAAATCGAAAAAGTAGAGTGTTACGAACTCTCGAACAGCGGAAAGTATTAGTACTATAAAATTGATGACCAAGCACAAGACCCTACACCTCAGAGATGAGTTTGACAGGCTTCATAAAAGATTGGTGAAGTGCCAGTCTCTTTAGAGACACTCCCGATTGACTATGACGACTGGTGACGAAGACCCAGTTTCACTTGCACGCGTCGGCTTAGTGATCGTCGCAAGCCTCAAGTCTGGTCGAGACCAGAACTTTATACCAACAAGTTTTCATGACCATCCCCTGAGAAGGATGTAAGTCCACCGAAAGGATATTTCGACTCTAATCACATGGCTTGGAGTGTACTCAATCAGCTGCTGAGTGCTCAGGTAAATTTGTCCCTAATGGAGAGATTTCCACACGCTCATACTGAGAATCGAACTCGGAATCTTCTGTATTTGAGACAGACGTGTTCGCCATTGCATTATCCGCGCGAACTTGGAGGCTTTATGTAAGTGTTGAAAGACTACGAAGAGAACCCATCAGCTTTGAAAATTGTTTTGACTCGTCAGTGGACAACACAAATTTTAGTAAAAAGAATAATCATGACAACTTGAAACTGTAACAAATACGACAAAAGGACAAATGTTGGATCAGAAAAACCTCGAAACTAGGAGTCAAAACGGGGAGAAAAACAACTACATCGAGAATTAGAGAGACAAAAAAGCTAATTGCTGAAGAAATGACACGGACGAAGTTGCGTTAAGTACTCTTGAAAAAGAATACTGAATCCCGAGTAATAACAGCCAAAAATACAAGTATTAAAATATTGAAAAGGACATCAAAAGCCCAAATGGACAAGCTGATACTAAAGACTTCTTAAATGCAAAACCTTACCTCTCACCTGTTGCAGATTATTTACGCTGAGTTTCAGTAAGGATCTGACTGACTTGATCCCGCCCTAATCCTTGGTTGAATACAATGAAGTGACGTTGTCACGCTAAAAAAATTAAATCGTTGTGCTATATATATGATACATAAGCACAATTAATGCAATTTAATCCATATTACTCAGGTGTATACTATCATAGGACCGTTTTGTGTACACTCAAACTATTTTTTTACTTAGGCTCTTTCCCTTCCGGGTCCCTAGACTTGAGCCCTCCCAGCCTAATTTTCTAATCGGTCACTGCTTCAAACACGAATGAACCAACTCTGTGTTGCGTTGTGAAGTAATCAAAATTTTAAACTGGTGATTTATGATAACCGTGTCGAGACAGCTGGAGTTGTATAATGTTTATGTTTGTGAATGTCGACGCAAAAAGCTGTCGAGGGCGCTTAGTTACAAACAATGACACGGCGCCTAGTGATAACCAAACTTGTATTGAGGCTCTGTTGAATATTCGGGTGATACAGTTCGATGAATAACATCGAACCATACTAGCAATATATATATATATATATATATATATATATATATATATATATATATATATATATATATATATATAGCTTGGCTTCGCGAACGTAGATTTTTGGAGGAGTTTTCCACGGATGCAGGACCTTACGCTTGATGAATCAATAATGTGATACCTTTTCATGGAAATATTCATCAATATTTATATACAGAACAAACAATACATAAGCGCTCGCAGGTTTGCTATATTGATGAGTGAGTGGGACACCGAGACAATAAGTCTTAAAAGCTGTCTTCATCTGTCTTAATTTCAACCTAAGTATGGAAACCAATCCCAATTAGTGTCCAATCAACTGCCGATAAGATACATAGTTTACAAACGTATTGGGGGGGGGGGGCTCATTGTAACTCATGTATCCTCATAGCTCTCTATTTCGGGTATCGCTAGTTATCATGTCAGACATATTGGAGGCAGTTTCATATTTGCCGGCAAATGCTGTACAGGTGATATCAACGATACTCTGAACTTGCCAATGAGCTTAAAGCGTAAAGTTTATAATCAATGTATAATACCAGCTTTGAATTATGGGTACAAACATGGAAATCAACAAAATAAACTGAAACAAAATAGTTCAAAGAGCCATGGAAAGAGCAATGTTAGGGATAACTCTAAGGGGGTAGAAAAAATCAACTTGGATTAGAGGAAAGACTGGAATGGAAGATATTATACTAATGATTACGTAACAAAAATGCAGCAAGAACAGATGGGACAATAAACGCAATGGGAAAAGACCAGACACAAAATGGAAAGATGAGATAAAAAGGACATGGCAGATGGAAACGCAATCACAGTCGTCATGGGAGGAGATGGAAAAGTCCTTTGTCCAGCAGTGGACATTTAGCGGATGATGATGACAAGGATGATGATGATGATGGTGTCTGTATGTCTGTGCGTGTGAACGCTTATATGAAAATAATGTAGTGTTGTTATTCTAAATAATCAAATTGTTAAATAATTTACATAGCATTGCATCTCATTTGCAGCTCTCTTTCTCTTTGTATATATATATATATATATATATATATATATATATATATATATATATATATATATATATATATATTGCGTGTGTGTGTGTCCTCATCAGTTTTCTTGGCCATGTCTTATTTATGTCCCCTCCCCCGCGAGAGCGTGATGGTTAACCCCATTTTTTTCGCCAGAAGACTACGAAACGAATTGTAAAGCAAGTACCTGGACAATCTACTGTCATAATAATCTAACCTACCTTTGTTTATAGGCAGGTGTAATACAACGAGAAATACTAACAATGGAATATTCTCAGCAGCTATAAACTTGATATAATACGAAACTAGCTCAGCTGATGTCAAATATTTGGGCAAAATGGACTAACGTATTTATGGTAAAATACACAGTGGTAAGTTGTTTTTTTAAAACCAGTTCATGTAATTATTTAAATCAAATCAATTTACATAATACGAGGTTTTTAGTATTTCACATAATTCTTCTTGCTCAGTATGGTCTGAAAGGTTTAAAACAAAAATATCCGAAGGAAAAAACCATTGCTGAAAAGTTGAGCCTGAATTATTGTGCTTCCTGGCACAATGTAAGGAAGGTGGTCCCGATTATTAAGTCTCACACTATCTATGTTAAGAACAACACATGGAAAAAAAAGAAGTAAGAGAAATGATGTAAGGAAAACAGTCGTAAATGGATAACCTTCATTGTTATTGTTTTGAATAGATTGAATTGTTTTTCATGTTTGCGCCGTTTTTAACATCGAGTAAGCGAGGGTGTAACCGTGAAACTTTCTAATCGATACCATCTTCTCCACATTACACCTGCTCCCTGAATAGTATTGTGGGATAAATGAAATATTTCTTGATTAGTACTCCTTATGATTGAGAGAGAGAGAAAAAAGAAAAACAAACTTTTTTCTTCTTCTTTGGAATGTGTATAGTCATAGTAAAAGATTTATTTTTTAAACGTACGAATCTTTTAAACGTTCGACACTTCTTGGTTGATTTCTTTGTTCATCCGACATTAAAAAAAAACGACAACAAAACTTGTGGGCAGGGCACAGAACATAAAAATGCTGAAAATGTCTGTACTTACATAGGCGTACAAAGCAGGGGGGAAAGGGGATAGACCCTCCAAAAAGAATTCGGGCAAATCAGTGTAATTCGGGTGAGAGAAAAAAGTATAATATTTCGATCAAATCAAGCCCTCTGGCACCTTTAATGAAAGAGTTCCCTTAAGCCTATATGTGCGTAAGCATATTTGTGTATAAGCAATAGAATTTTGAGGTGTGTACAATAATCCAATATACATTTCATGAAATAAAAATCTATGGGTGATGTGAGTTCTTTTTTCTGATTTCGATGAACATGCGTATACTGTAAACACACTAAAGAATTCAAACAAAGGCGTCAGTCTGTAATGAGTATGAGTGAGAGTGTTTGTTTGTGTTTATGTTCACGACTCTGTATACATGTGTGTGTGTGTTTGTGTGTATTGGTCTTCGTGTCCTGTGTTTATCACTTGTTGAATTTCGTACTACAAAATATTTATGTGTGTATATAAATATAATTTGTCTTTTTTTACCTGTTCAGCGGGTGTCCGTGCACATGTTAAGGCAAAGTACATATTCCGTCCAATAAGCTGTTGATGGGGGGGCCCCTTTCCTCCTCCTCCTCCACCTCCTCCTTTCAACTCCTGTTTTTCTTTCACATTCTTACTCGTAGTTCTTCATCAAATATATATGTATAAAAAAAACCAAACAAACAATTATTCATAGAGAGCCAGAAAGTTTACATATGGATCAGCGTTGAAAACGGACCTCCAGAATTTGCCCAGAGACAGATTTTGAAACTATCCTTGCTCTTAGGAACCAATTGGACGAAACGACAGAACATGTGTCTGTGTGCCTACGAGTGTATGTGTATGTGACTGTATGTGTATGCGTGCGTGCGTGCGCACGAACGCGCGTGTATGTGTGAGTTAGAGCGTTAATTCCCTCGCTTTTCAAACTTTTGTTCACCTGTTAAGTCACTCCCCACTACGCACCTATATCCCTCCCACTACTACAATATTATATCTCTTTTCTTTTTTTTTTCACAGCTACTACGACAACGGTAACTGATGTCACAACAATAACTACTATTACTACTACTACTATTATTGCCTACACAGTATCTATAAGTGTATATAGACAGGTGTGGCTGAATAATTACGTGAGAGAGATAAAGAGAGAGAGAGACACTCGCGCACTACACGGAGAACGCCCTGGTCGCCAGAAAGTACATCTAAGGTGCTCCTCACCACATTATCAGAGAAAATAGACACGCAGAAGACACCTTCTCCCTTGCTATCAGTCTGACTGGATAAAGAAATAAGCATTAGGCGCTGTGAGTAAACCTAAATGAAAAAAAAGATTTAAACAAAAAAAAGTAGATGTTTACTATTGTATACGGTTGGTTGGTCCGGGCCGATTTCCTTTGTTGTCTTTGCTTCATTTACAACGTTTCAGCCGTACGTCCCCCGCCTCTGTTTGGGAACGACATTATTCTTATTCCAGAACACAATTGATACCTGCACCCGTTAAAGGCCGAGTGGTTCATGCACACCATGTCGTGAAAAAGACCAAACAACAAAAACGAGCAAGTTAGTTCAAACAAAGTACAACGCTTAAAAAAAAAAATTAGACAAAAATTAGATATTCAATAATCTTAATCTTATACTGAGTTACAATGGTGGTGAACACCGTGAGGATCGAACTCACGAACTCTGGATTTTTTATCTATAGCTCAACAGCCCCAGTAATGGCTTGCAAGAGCAGGAACAATAACTTTACGGGCCAGCCCCCCCAAGTAGGTATGTATCGAACGTAGCCTAGTTTTAGCTGAGGATCACTTTGTGGGGCACCCGATAAGTTGAAGTAAGTGACAAGCCTGCGAAAGTAACAATCGCTATATGACAGGCGCCTTTACCTGCGAATTGTGTATCTTTTCTTCGTGTTGAAGTCGAGAAATAAAGTAGCTAACTTTACGGCTCAGAGATTTCAGGTTTGATCCCAGGTGAAAAGCTGGATTCGAAATAGAAAAAAAAGGGGGGGGCCTTTATCCCTGTCAGTCAATCTTTTATGCGTGTGAGAGAGAGAGAGAGAGAGAGAGAGAGAGAGAGAGAGAGAGAGAGAGAGAGAGAGAGAGAGAGAGAGAGAGAGAGAACGAAAAATAAAAACAGAACAAAACAAAAAAAACCCTGATAGTTCGAATCAGAAAACAGCTACTTCGCAGTCATGAGATTCTTTTGTTGGGCTCGACAGGTAAAAACTGCACATTCGACTCATGGGTTGGGGATATGTTGTTCCGCCTCACGTCCCGGGTTGGGAATGCTCACTACACAGTAAATAAGTAAGTAAATAGATAAGTAAAAAAATGAATGAATAAACAAATAGATAAATAAACAAAATGAAAAAAAGAAAAAAAAAAAGATTAAAGAGAAAGATATACGGGGTAATCCGTTGTCTCCTGCTCGCATTTACACTTGTATTTCCGTGTTCGATATATGTATATATATATATATATATATATATATATATATATATATATATATATATATATATATATAAACACACATACATATATACACATATATATAGATATATATATATACATATATACACACACACACATATATTTATATACATACATATATATACACACACACACACACATATACATATATATATATATATGAGTGAGTGTGTGTGCGTGTGTGTGTGTGTGTGTGGAGTTGCTGCTACTGTCAACGTCTTCATGTTTTTCAAGTGCTGGTTTGTTCTCTTGAAAGCTGTTTGATAAGAAATGTAGGCCATTAAGTTCAAGCCGATAGAAAGAAATGCAGAAAAATTGAAAAAGAGAGACTAAGAGAAAAAAGAAAGTAAAAGGAGAAGAAAGGAAAGAGTGAGGGATAAGAGTAAGGGATAGAGAGAAAATATGGGAAAAGAGAAGGAGAGAAAAGGGTGTGAAAAGAGAGAAAATCGAAAGAAAAAGAGGCAAGAAAGATGAAAGGAACAGACGGTGTGAAGAGAAAAAGAAAGAAGAGGGGAAGAGAAGCAGAAAGAAAGGGGAAAGAGAAGAGGAAAGAAAGGTTTTAAAGATGAGGAAAGGGATGGGGAAGAGAAAAAGAAAGAAAGGGAGAAAATGAGGAAAGAAAGGGAGAAAATGAGGAAAGAAAAGGGTAGAAGATAAGAAAGGGGAGAAGAGAAGAGGAGAGAGAGGGAGGAGAAAAGAGGAAAGGAAAAAGAAAAAAAAGAAAGAAAGGATCAAACTCACTACACAAGCGAATGGCCCACAATACAGGCATACCAACTATTGCTCTATGCTAGGAATCCTTGCTAACCACTGCTCAACGGGAGGCATTCTCATTTACCGAGCTCAGGATGCTGGGATATATATATATATATATATATATATATATATATATATATATATATATAGAGAGAGAGAGAGAGAGAGAGAGATCCATGTGTTTTTATACTAAAAATGAGATTGTCTAAGAATAAGCTGTGGCGTCGTACTTGGAACACATGTCATTGGCCCATTTAGAGATTGACTTCGGCGTTCATGTGCTCTGGTTGGATGTGTGCCTGTCTCTCTCCATAGGAACATCTTCTATCCTCTGTCCTCTCTGGGTATGTCTGTCCAAATGAATAAGGCTCCTTTATCTTTCTTTGGCTCCGAAATCATCATTCCACTCGACACGTAATCTTAAGACAAACAGAACCATGTTTTTGGTCGACCCAGTACCTCTCCCCCCTCTCCCTCTCTCTCTGTATATAAATAACTAAATATTGTACCTTTTACCTATTCGTGTTAAATACATGTGGCCCTGTCCCTCTCTGTAGAACCTCCCTTTTCTCTCCGCCTCTCTCTCCTTTCTGGGTGCATTTGCCCAAATAAATAGGATTTCCTCATCTTTTGCTTGTCAATCTCAATTGACCTGTCATTGATGAAACACCACAACGAGAAGACATTGTCATTCCGACGCTTCTATAAGTGTTGGCGTATAGAACAAACTGTGACCGAAAAAATGTTTTGATAAATATAGGAAAAATTGAGAACATTTCATTTTTCAAACTTCTCCTTTGATGGAAATTTCATAAATGGAATAGCTGTACTGTTCAATCACCGATTTTCTGGCACCCTTGGTTTCAGAACCACGAATTGAATGATTGAATGCAATCCATTGGTATAAATGATAAGAGATTATTACTATAAATCAAAGAGATACGAGTATATCAAATTAACAAATAAAAATAACACGTACAGTTGATGAGCCAGTAGCATTCCTCGCATCTACTGTACTGAAACACCGCAGTCGAGTTCTCTCAAAGCTGCCAACCTATTTTATGCATCGATATGATTACATAATGCAAAACAAGTCTCTTTCAAAAATAGGTTGTCAGTTACCTCCCTTTGGAATGTGCAAATCAACATTTCTTCCCTCCAGTCCAACTTGATTTCCTTTTATCTTTCTTCTGCTTTCCTGTTGGTCTTTCTCGCTTTCTTTAATAATTAGGATACAATAACACACAGACACGCGCGTGCGCTTGTATATACACGATGGGTGACAGTTAACTCCCTGTTGGAAACGAATGCCTACAAGAAGCCCTGACTTCTTCCTGTAGGGTGGGGAAAAAGATGAGATGTACCACACCAAACTACGAACTCTGGATCAGCTGAACAAATTCGATATCTTATGCCCAACATACCACCGAACCTCTTGGAAAGGCCCATCGAATCCATACCGAAATGCTTGCAGAAATTGGTTCCTGTGTAGAAATTTAACGGGTAAATGTAACCATTGTACTGTCCAAATTAAAGCTAAATTGACTACAAGCGATCAATAAATAATGAAGTCATTACTGATTTCTATCAGACAGTTCCTTTTCGCCTACCCAGTACCAACAAACATTCAGTCTTTATTCCTTCATTCTTTTTATCATACATTAGTTTCTTGCCATTCGCTCAAAAAGTTCCATGGTTGGCGTACCTTGCAGTGCATGCCATTCCAACTCACCAGATAATTAATATTAGGAAGGTTGTTCATTATATGAGCAATGGCGTGTTGGTGTCCACAAAGTTCACAATTAAGTCTTCTGTTGGCTAACGTCTTGTACACTGAGAATAGAATATGAAAGCACTGTTCTGAGACTATAAACACAGTCAAACTCGGACATGATCATACATGCAAACAGTCTCTCTCTCAACCGTGTCTCTCTCTCCCTCTCTCTCTCTCTCTTATATACGCATACACTTATGTATATATGCGATGTAGAATACACACACACACACACACACATTTATTCAGATAATCAAATTGGCACTGTCTGTCACTCACGCGTACACATACTGTTTACGCATAATTCGAACTCCTGGAAGTTCCGGGCATATTTCAATCAAGAAGGGTGGTTGCTCATACTAATTTTATCTAAATCAAATGATCTGGTACTCCCAGGGTTAGAGCAGAATTTGATGGCCACCGTGTGCCCACTATGAAAAAAAGGAAAGTGTGAGATATACTGAATCACATTTATTTTCAATCAATTCATAGGTAGAAAAACCTCCCGTCAAAGAAGACTTTAAATGAGTAGAGTAGCAAACATCTGTGTCTCGTCAAAATAATTTCCTCTCATGTTACAAACAAACATTATTGTCAGCATCATCAGCATCATCATCAGTCTTTTATCGTCTGTCAAAGGACATAAACTTTCTCCAGGATTTGCCAGACTTCTCTATCATCGGCGCCACGCAGCCAATACTTTCTGAACGTGTCTCGTTCGTCTCTCAATTCTGCTGGCCTCGATTTTGCATTTGGTCTCTGGGGATCCATGTTGTGAGTCTTGTTGTCCATTGGTTGTCTGCCATTTTGTAACATGACCATTCCATTGCCATTTGAGTTTTCTAATATATTCTATGATGTCTCAGACTCCTGCTTTCCCCAATATATTGTGCTGTCTTGTGATCTCTCTATGTGAGGCTGAGCATGATTCTTTTCCATGGTTCTCAGTTTGAGGGTCAGTCTCTTGGTTAAGTTCCATGTTTCAGCTCCATAGGTGACTATTGGGAGGATGCATTGGTTGCAAGTAGTGTTTCGTATATCTTTTTTTTAAATTGTCATGGCTATTTTTGTTAATTTTTATTTTGTATAAAAGGCAAATAAAACAGGTTAAGATTTGTTTTTACTAAAAGGCTAAAAACTTGAGTAATTTTATGTAAGTGTGAAAATTTCATACTAGCACAAACTCGATGTTAAAATGGCACGTAAATAATAAGAAATAAGTGAATTTACGAGAGAAAAACGAAATGGAAATACATGCAGATTATATATATATATATATATATATATATATATATATATATAGCCGTTTTCACACACAGAACAAAAATGAAACGTCAGTGATCGGAATATTTACGGCCGAAACATCTGCAGCCGAAATGTCCTACTACCAAATTGTTGTTGGGGTGAAGTTTTCTTTCATTTCCTTTCACTTTTGTTACTCCTTTTATTTTCTGAATCTTTTTTCCCATTCTTTATCTTTAACATTTCTCTTACCCTTTTCTATCGCTCATTTTTCTTTCTCTTTCCCCGTCTTTCTTTATTTTTTAAAACATTTTCTCTTTTTCTTTCTCTCATGGCCATTCCAAAGATTTGCTGGAAATATCTATCATGGGCGTCGCTGAGCCAATACTTTCTGAACTTGTGTAGTCCGTTTCTCCATCTTGTATTCTGCTTTCGCATGTGATCACAAGGGATCCATGTTGTGAATCATGATGTCCATCGGTTGTCTGTCATTTTTGCAATCAGTCTGGGGTCTGCGTTCGCACTCAGAGAAAACAAGGGCCTACTCATTTTTTTTTTACCTTATCCTTTTGGCTTATAACTTACATTTTCCAAGTCATGTCGATTCTCATTTTCCAATTTATCAGCCCTTCAAACCTTCTGGAAATTTGGCAGATTTTAGAAATGGAAATATTCCAATTTTTTTTAAAGGTGGTTCTATTTACAATATGAAATGTACAAGTGCAACCTTAATTTGTATTTTTGTAAGTAATTATGGATGTGAATTTCTCTTTCTCTCTGTGATTATGCCAGTTTATCCAAGATCACGCGCTAGCCTGCGCGTATCTGCCTTGGAATGTGTGCTGGCCCAACCAGTGTAGTATTAACAGAGGAAAAACAAAGGTTGAATTTTATCATAATTAAACCTTCGATGTTCATTTTTTTAGGGGGTAGGTGCATTCGCGCTCACATAATTAAACTAATTTAAGTGCTAAAAAATCATTGACAGCAACAATACACCTGTGTTTAGAAACTAAATTTAACTAAATACGATCGGCGGACCGAGTTCAGACCCGTTGGAGAAAACTTTACTTTTTGTCTCTCAGTATCATATATCAGATCTTGAAATTTTCCAGAAATTTGTCAGTTTTGAGAAAAGATGTATTTGAAGGTTTTATAAGAGGTATTCATTTTTAAATGTAGCTATGGTACTGAACTGCACCCATACTTTCAAGTCATCATAGGTAACGATGGATGTAAATTTCTCAAGTTTGGCCGAATCTCTTTAAGAATCTAACCCTAAAATAGCAATCATCATCATCAGTCTTTTAGCGTCCGTCGTTGGACATAGACCTTCCCCAGGATTTGCCACACTTCTCTATCATGGGCGTCACGGAGCCAGTACTTCCTGAACTTGTCTAGCTCATCTCTCCATCTAACATTTTGCCGGCCTCGGTTGTACATATGGTCTCGGGGAATCCATGTTGTGAATCCATGTTGCAAGAATGAGGGACAATCGATGGACATCACATCCATCGATTGTCCGCCATTCTTGCAACATGGCCAGCCCACCGCCATTTGAGATTTTTTATGGATTCTATGATGTCTCTAACTCTTGTCTTTTCCCGGATGTGCTGTGCTGTTTTGTGGTCTCTCCATGCGAGGCCCAGCATTATTCTTTCATGTGCACGTTGCATGGTTCTAAATTTACGGGTCTGTCTCTTGGTTAGGTTCCATGTTTTAGCTCCATAAGTGACTATTGGGAGGATGCATTGGTTATACACACTTCTCTTTAGGATTAATGGGATCTTCTTATTTTTGAAGGTTGAGCTAGCTCTGCCAAAGGCTTGCCATCCTAATAGCAATAAAACGTGTTATATTCAGAGCAAAAACAAAAACACTAATCTGGCCCTTATCCAAATCCAAACACAGCAATAAATCTTGGACAGAATAATATCCCATAGTCTGCTTTGACATGCGAATCGCTAACACCAAAGTTGATCAAATGAATTCTCACTTTTTAGAAAAGTATATCTTCAATTTGACATTTTTCATGAAATCTCTTTGGAATATCATTTACTTCCCTGTACTGTCATCTCTGGGAATTTCCCCCCGGGAAACGCCGGGTACCTCAGCTAGTATATATACATATATATATATATATATATATATATATATATATATATATATATATATATATGTATATATATATATATATATATATATGTATATATATATATATTATTGATATATGTATATATATATATATATATATATATATATATATTATATATATATATATATATATATATATATATATATATTTATATATATATATATATATAATTCAAACTTATAAGGGTATGTAATATAATTCTATATTCATGAAAATGGAGGTCAAGCTTGTTTGGCGATTGGATATTTGTGAAACCTTTCTTTGTGCTGTTTATTTGTTAACGTAGATGATTTTGCATTTGCGCACATCAATAGTCATCGTCATAGCTTCCTTCCGATGGTCCACAAAATCTATCATTCTAATCAAGATAAACAAAGTAATTTTCGCTTTGATGATATTTAAACTCTTATCCAGAGGATTGACTTACAGTCGTAGGACGACTACTGAGCGTGTGACTATTGAGCAGGGACAATTGAGCGTAAAGACATTTTCAATGCAACAATGAAAGCAAAAAAGATAAAATAGTGTTTTTAAAAAAAAAATTAACTTATGATATAAACCATGTACTTCTGACGCTCAGTTTCAAGGGTAGCCTGTAAACGGGTGTTGCTGTGTTTTCGTAAGGGTTACTCCTTTGTGAACGGCTGAAATCTCAAACATGAGCAGTAATGGACACAGCCCTCAGAACTGAAAGACCTTATGTACGAATGCAATCCCACCCTTTCCATTTATATAGATATTCTACTTACATTTATTAGACTTGGATTACTGCCATTTAAATGTTTTAGTCTGATCACAAGCAATAAAGATTTATTTTAAAAATGAAAAGTTGTTTTGAATGAAAGAATGAGAACGAAGTCAATTTTTTCATGTGTTCATTAAAACGGCCGATGAAATTATTTTATGGTCACATTTCTGGTGTAGAATTTTAAAAAAAGAAGCTTATTTGGTTTCCATAAAATTAATACACAACCCCCTATATATATATATATATATATATATATATATATATATATATATATATATATATATATATATATATATATATATATATCGATAGGTTCTGTATTATTTGTGGTTTCGGCATTCGCTGGGTGTCTTCGAACATGTCCCTGGATAAAGATGGGTTCGAGAGTAGCTGCTGCTTTTGTACGTCAGACAAATTAAGAAAGAAGAACAGAAATATTAGAACAAAGTAAGTCCAAGTCATTGCTGCTATCTGTATATTTTATTATGAAAATCAAAATGCTTTAGATTAGTAGAGTTAAAGTCAGTCCACACAACTTAAATCTTCAGTACTTACAATACTTGGTTATCTCATCGCAGAATAAATACATTTTAAAAAATAAATACCGTCAACATCATCCGAACTTTCCGAATTTTATTAAAGAAAAACATTTTGGTAATATAATAGTTTACATTTGTGAAATAATCACATTCGAGAGAAAAAAAATTACCGAATATTGATAGCATATGATACACACTGGCATATAAGACCTCTCCATTACAACAAGGAATATTTACGAAAAATCTTTTCATTGTCTTTACGGGTGAGCATTTAATGTTGTTGAAATATGTTGGATAGCAAAAATAAACACTTGAACAAAACATGCAACTTGAAGAACAGGAACTTTTTTTAAATAATAATTATATTCCTACGATATACAGTTGGAGACAAAAGCGGTTTAGCTATACCCCAACTTTGTTTTGTACCCGGGGATATTTTTGAGCCATTTTTGGGTGGGTAGAAAAGTGGGTCTTATTTGCAATCAAATACATTAAAACTGTTTAAATATATAAAATACTAATTATAAATGGGAAAATGATATGAATTACCGCTATATAATCCAGGCCTGGTTAGTCACTCAATAGAAACCGTCATGCAACTTATGCCTTTTGGCAGCATGTCGTGTTTGATGATCAGTTAAAAAATTACAAAAGGGATGATAAATGAATAAGTTACTTCTCTCGGCTTTTGTTGCGCAGTGATCACTAAAAAAAGTCCAAATTCTCAAAAACCAAGCTGGACAAAACCAAGCTGGACTAAAACCAAGCTGGACAAAAACCAAAGGACCAATTTAGCACTGCAAATTGGACCCCCACTGAAAATCTATGGGGGGGGGGTGTTCAAAGAACCAAAAAGAAGTTGTTTTTTTTTCAGATATAATAAGTTGTAGATGTTGAAATTTTCAGCCCTATAGCTTCATTGGTGCGGCCGGCACGCGTGACACATTCATACATACACAGATAGTCAGTCAGTCAGCCAGCTCGACGGACCGACTTGAAAAACTAAAGAAATCATTGTTGATAGTTTCGGCAACAGTTTCCAACAGGCAAACCACGCCTTACACGATTAATTTGTCCCTTATTTTCATCGCGTAAGATGAATTCGCACAAAGTTATTATTTGAATCAATTTGAAATAATTACAATGGATATACGTCCTTCCCAATCACCGATCAAGAGTTATAAAAACGCGTTTCAAAATTAGCTTTCAACTGCATTCCAAAAATATTATTGTTCGTACAAATAATTTTGGTGATTTAAATTCATTTCATGATTACGTCCAACCTGATTATTTCTTAGGAAAATATTTGTCCAAAGTCGACCACTCAGATTTTTATTTTCTGATTATTACACGATTTCCTATTGCCAGCGATCGCTTCTAACAATGCCTATAGACTTCTATCTTATGACTGGAATTTAGATAAAAATCAATAGGGGCTCCAACATGTTTGAATTCTTCTTCAATTAAAAAAAAATAATGATTTCTTTCGTCGTATTTCAGCTGTTTCTAACCGTACAAATCAGAAATAAGATTATACAGTATTTCGGAGACACACTATTACCATATCCGCGTCTTAAGGTGACTGAGTACACACTGAGTCAGGCTGTTATCTGCATGATGATAATAATTACGTGCGTTAAATAGGAAATGGTCAAAGTTTTCCAAATCGCAGTAACAGAATTTTGCTTTGGTAGAAGTAGCGCATAGAGAGGTGTAACTGTGTATAACTGGGTTAACCATATTGATAGATCAAATCAAAATTGGTTATGCAGATGTTGAATCAGGGCGTTTTACATTCCAGACTAGCGCAAAGGTGAAGGTTTTTTTTCATTCATACAATATCCTGAAGATATTTTCTAAAATACCTGAATAATTTCTAAATCAGAATCGTATTGTAATTACGTTGAATTCTTTAAATTAAATTTTCGTAAAATGTGTTTTCCTGATAGTAACGCGCAGATATTTTTCGTGAATTCATTTTTAACACCTTCACTGGTATCTTGTTCAACATGCAGCACAACAAAGAAGCACGTCCTCTGCCCAGTGCCATCTTAATGTGATTTTAAAGCCTCGGTTCAGATTTTAAATAATTGAACCAGATGATTCTTCCGGTAGAATATCAATTGTAAATAAATAGTGACATATCTGTGGGCATTACGTTGCAAAACTGTTTCTCAAGGTCAGCTTTAATAACGTCACATACTCTCATGTAACTCATGAAATACTACAAGAGGCTTTTGCCGAGGAGAAAAAGCTCTAGATTAATCATGAGTGCTTCATTACGGTGACCTTGTGCCAGACTAAGCCTTACTTAGTAAACTGCTTAATGTTGCCGAGCCGACAACATGCGCTTCGTTTACGACTTTGTATGGACTGGTGATGGTGATGATAATGATGATGATGATGATGAAACTAGCTTAATCGTCGACAAGAAATATTATTGCTACTAATTTTCAACAGAAAAAAATATGAACAAGTTTGTAAAATACACCTTCACTCTTTGAAGACCTGAAGTCAAATAATGAAGGTAGTTTTTGCCAACAAATCGAAACAGCAAGTCGTATTACTTAATAAAAATAAGTGGCAGAAACACCAGATATTTTCTGTCCAATTAGGAGCGTTGCACGGAACCGTTTCCCAATGCTTCTCTCAATCCTCCCTTAGCCGTTACAGTTGATTCGGCTGGCTTTATCGGTTGTGATGACAACAGTAAGCAAGGTTTGTAGAATGTGCCCTAAGCATATCAATTCACCACTACTTCCAAACACTTCGACATAAACCTCTCAAAATTCATGATGCTTTTCAACAACTCAACTATACACTGAGTAAATCAATCTCAGCATCACTACAACGCTTAACAATCTTTACTTGTTTTAGTCAGAACTTATTAAAACTATTGAGATTTTATCCCCTACTGTACCCTTCTTCTGTTAAACACACTATACAAGTGATGATAAATACAATGTTCTCGTTACTACTTGGTTTGTATTCCTTTTTTATTCACTATATCAGTTTATTGTTGCTATCTGATTCCTTGTTACATTACCAAGGGAGCGTCTCGACGTACAGTACTAAGGAGACAACCATGAAATCGGTACCGACCCATAATGTCAGGTGACCAAAATAAAGTGTACAAACTGCTGATCTTAGTTATCATAATTATCTTTAATCGACCGTCGTTGGACATACACCTTCCCCAAGATCTGCCAGATCTCTCTATCTTGGACGTCGCACAACCAATACTTTTCTACTTCGTTTCCCCAACTTGTATTCTGTCGCCCTCGGTTTCGCTTGTGATTCTTGGGGATCCTTGTTGTGAGTCGTGATGTCCATCGATTGTCTGCCATTCTCGCAACATGACCAGCCCATTACCATTTGAGTTTTCAAATGGATTCTATGATTTTCTTAATATATTGTGCTGTCTGATCTCTCCATGTGAGGTTGAGCCTGATTTTTTCATTCGTACGTTGCATGGTTCTTAGTCTCTTGTTTAGGTTCCATGTTTTAGCACCATAGGATAGGAGGATGCATTGGTTGTATACTCTTCTTTTAAGAACTATTGGAATTTCCTTGTTCTTGAAGTTTGAGCTCTCTCTGCCGAATGCTTGTCATCCTAGAGTGATTCTTCTTCTGATTTCTTCTTTTTTTGAGGATACATGGAAATTAGTTGTCCATTGTAGATGTAGTGGTCTACTTTCTCCAGTTTTGTGTTTTTGATTTTGATCGTTGTATGTTTATTTCCGTCGTGATTATTGCACATGACCTTTGTTTTGCTGAAGTATATGCATAGGTCGACTTTCTTCTTTCCCTCATTCAGTTCATCTTGCTTTAGTTGGAGGTCGTCAAGGTATTTTGCGAAAAGGACGATATCAGCTGCAAATACGTGCCACAAGGCACGTATTTTTGGTCCAGTTTACTCGATTCTGTAAGTGGGTCTTATCATTTGATAAAACATTGAATAAAACATCATCGTACCTCTAATCACAGAAACTAAAAACTTTAAAAAAAAAGTTAAGTGAAGACTAAAGTGTGCCAAAATATCTTCAACTTATTTTCAAATTTCTCAGATGAATAAATACCCTGATCTATTGTTAATTTTTGAAATAAGAAATGAATATAAGTAAGATTTAATATCAATATCTGCAACAGTTTTCGAATTTCAATCATCAAGTTGGTTGACAAACCAAAATGAGTGTGTAGTCGGCTTCGTATCTTTGTTCTTAGATTCAGGAACTGAACAATTTACGATGTGACAAAAATTCTTTCACCCCTCCCCAAATAAGTCATTTATTTCTATGGCCCATTACCTTCATGTACGCAAAATTTAATTGGAATTCATTGGGAACTTTTGGAGATATCGTGTTGAAAGTCAGTATCGTATGCGTAAATGTATATAAACATAATCAAAAAATATTCTTGACTTTGCACCAAAATTCAACCACTTCTTCCTTACCCCATTGTCCTCTCTTCCACACACAGAAAGACGAAAAGACGGACACAACCAAATACCTCTCCAACTTCCTTGCCAGAGGTAATGATAATGAACAATAAGATCAATGATAATACATGCGGCTTATCCACACTGATAGTGTAAGGCTTCGCACGTCTGTCTCACACTCAGAGGGTCCAGGGCTCGATTCCCGGTTGGAGCATAGAATTTTGAAAACTTTTCATCAGTACTAATTTCCCTGTGCACTCAGCAGTTTATTAAGTACACTCTAAACTGTGTGATTAGGGTAGAGGTACTCCCTCAGTGGACTTGCAGTCTGCCAAGGGGTGGTCATGAAAACTCGTTGGTATCAAGTCCTGGTCTCGACCAGACTTGAGACTTACAAGAATCACTAAGCTGAAACAAATTAGGGGTTGTCTCTTCAGAGACATAACGCTTTAGATGTTGTTTTAATAGTATTAAGAATACGTGCAGATACCCCACCCCACCAGTCGTGATAATGAGTATAACTTCCTATTGACATTTATTACTGCTTGGGTGGTAGTCATGGTAGAGTGATTTTCCCAAGTGCTTCCTCTTCTGCACTCTTCTCCGTTAACTATACGAGCATAGCAGGTGTGGTGTGGTTAAGATACGAGGCGATTGGATAGAGCGCAGAAGGATACATTCGTGCCTCTTCCAAGGGATTTACTATAAACTGAACATAAGCATCCCTTGCTGAAATTCGAATTCAAATAGCCAATTCTGGTATCCGTACCGATTAGCATTACGCTAACTCACACCTACTAGTAAGTGTACAGTTATCGTGCAAATAATAACATACTGAGGTCAGACTATATGTTGACTCTTTTTATTTCACCAGACTATATAGATCGACACGATACTTGTATGGCCCTCTGCTTGGTACTGTATGTAGATATACTCCCTTGGGAATGTAACAGCAGGCTATTAGAAATTAGAATACAAACCAAGCAGTGATAACAAGGAGATATTTATTATTGATTGTGCAGTGTGCTGAATGGGAGAAATTTACTGTACAGACGTTTGTAATTGTTTAGATAAGTCCTCGATTGATTAGTATCAGATAAAAAATAACGACGAAGTTACACGCACTCATTCACACACACGCACACACATATATATATGATGAGAGAGTGGTGAAGGCTCTGAGAAGAAAGATTATGTGACTTTACGAAGTTATAATTGTTACGGAGTATCAGAATCCTTGACATTTGAATCAGCTTCACTTTTGCTTTGGGTCACTTCATCGCTAATGTTCAAACCATAATTTGTGATTCCTTCTTGTGTTGCCTGATGTTTGGGTTCTTTGCCGAGCCCAGAGTCTGGATCAGCCCTCAACTGTCCTTTCCTCCTCTCCCGTCTCATTGCCAACCAAGTTAACATACAGAAAAGTGCCGAAAACATGAAGGAGCACCCGGAGAGATAAAACGTCGCATCGTAAGAATCTGTTGCATCATGAAGATACCCTGAGTTGAAAATATAAGGAGAAAAAAAAAAAAAGAGTTTGTAATTAAGACCGTCTTCCGACGAAGCAAAGCAAAGAAAAGAGCAGTTATTGTGAACCGAATAATCAAATTGTCACTCAATAGAAATCGTCACGTGACCGGTGTCTTTTGGCAGCATGTCGTATTGGGATGATAACTTGAAAAAAAAAATTGGAAAAAAGGGTGATCAATGAATAAATCACTTCTCTCGCCTTACGTTGGGCAGAGAAACTTCTGAATGGATTTCAAGTAGGAACATTTTGTAAAAAAGGAGTTGTTAGCTCCAATTCGTGAAAAATAAATACTTCATGTAGTTTACAAGCATAATAATCAGTATTTTGCTGGAAGCGACTGAACTCGCCAACTTCTGCATTAAAATATGCCGACCAAGACTTTTAGTAATCATGGTTTCAGCTGAGAATAAAATTGGTTTTATTTTTTTCGGTCCAATTTGATTCAAAAAATTGAACTGGATATAAATTCACAGAATTCCAAAGAATACAGATGCTTTTATGATAATTTATTATCCTTTTATTTGGCACCTTTTGGGAACATTTTTAGTAATTACTGCCCAACGAAAGGCAAGAGAAGGAATTTATTCATTAATCACATTTTCCCTAAATCAAATGATGTGACAATAATTTAGGGGAAATGAGTTTGTTGGTTTAAAAATTGAAATTATTTCATTTTTTTCGAGTTTTCTCTTAGCGATTCCTGCACCTTCAATCGATATGTATTTTAGCGTGGATAATTTTGGTTAAGGAGTATAATGTCAATTTGTTAAAAATAACGCAATCGAACACTTCAGGGACTCTCTCTGTCATGATTTTCTTTCATTGAATAACAATTGCGCACAAACGAATAAAAGATTTTAATGAAAGACCGGTACCTAGAAGGATAAACAATTCTTTTTAAATATAGCATCGCATCTGCAAGGCATTGAGGCTATTTGATTCCTTATTACTTTCAATGGGATTTCGCCCAACATTCTACCGTATCATAGTAAAGATATGCAATATTTTTTTTTATTCATAATTCCTATTTTGTCGGATATTAATTTTAACCTTTTGCTATACGTTCTGGACGCGTTTACGACACATATTTTTCTTATTTTGATACACGGACCGACATCATTCCAGACTTACAACCCCCACACTATGACACATCCTTCTTCATGTTTGACCATTGGTCTAATGCAGAGCAGGTGATACTCTTTACCTATACTTCTTCTAATGTACCTCTGACCATCAGACCATAAGATGTATAATTTCGATTCCTCACTCATTTTAGACCATTTTCCAAGTTCAAATCCTTATGCAAATCCTTGGGCAAATTGGAGATGCTCTAGCCTATCTTTAAAGGAAATGTGTGGCTTTTTTAAACAGGCCATGTGTTCCATGCACCCAATTTACTGCAGGCGATTTTTTCTATGGTGGTTACACCAAATCTCAAACCTTATATTCAACTTACATCGTTTTTCATATCAACGACGGTTTGATAGTTATTTTCTTATTGTTCACCGAAAATCGGATAATGTAATGAAAATCGTATGGTAACTTTTCTCGGTTGTTTAAATCTGAATCCATCCACATAGCCACCAGAGCTTTTTTTTTTGCATTGTAAGCATTACTTTTCGAACATCAGAAACTGTAGTCGTGTATGACAACTTGAGTTTATGTAGTTGCACAATCTTCACCCCAGTTTCCGATGAAAAGCTATATTTTCTGCTCATCTGAACTACCCCAATTCTAAAAATATCACTAATAACCTATTTTATCTCATCAACAAATAAAGGGTGAACGCTGATTTCTAGCTTTGCCCTTAAACTAAGTCAAGATGATATGAGAAAATATTATTCAAGGAGAAATGTGTAGGAATTGCAAACAGTTGAAGTTGTATCAAATTTTAGATTCTAGTAAGGATATGATTTATCTACCTTTAACCCGACTAGGAACTGCCAGACCGCTACTGTTGGTGCTGGCAGAAATCCAGTATAAAAAGCGCGAAAATTAACCCTCCTTGTTCCGATGTTCCTTGGAGGTAAGGTATAACCCTTCATTTCTCTTCTTTTCTCTCTCCTTCAATCCTTCTGTCTATTCAAGGACATTTCTATTCTAAAAAAATCTCTTCAAATAAGCCCAATTCTATCAAAAAAACTCAGACAGCTTAGTGACTCTATACGATTGTTTTAGAATTACATCCTTGATAATCTACAAATAAAGGTGGATTAAGAACATTCATTTTCACTGTCAGCATCCTCACGTTTCGTCCCTCAAGCCATTAGATCAATCAAAAAACTTTCTATCAGAACTGAAACTTTCGGACATTTTTATTTCGCTCTTCTGCTATTCATTTTACTGAATCCTGCCTTGATATTATTTTCTCTCCAACTTATTTCTTCGAATTATATCCACTTTTGAAATTAGTGCAAAGGGCCATAACTCTTCTCTCGTTAATTTTATTTCAGGTAAACTGCAGTGTGGTTTTTCTTGGAAAAAAACAGTTAATTCTTCGGATATATACTGCCACAGGATAGGTTTTAAGAAATTGTAGAAGGCTAGGTTTTTGGTAATTCTACAAAATGTATTATGATAGTTAAGATATTCCTGTCAAAACACACATCGTATAAAAGAGGCATAATATTTCCTTTAATTATACTTATATTATGCTAAAAAGAATACATAAGAGGAAATGATCACGGAGGAAATCGATCATTTTGATCACTTAGGGACGGGGTCTTTTAGATGACAATTATCGGTTGATAACATTAGAAAGAAGTTATTAAAAATAAAACGATTTACATCCAATGATATCAATCTATATTCATTGGAATTATTTCATTATGCTATTAAATTTATTGAACAACTAAATATTATCAAAAGATTAATTTGATTACCATAAATATCTTAAAATAATTCAAGTTCATTTTGAATAAAGCATTGGGTAATGTCCAAGAATGCACGCGTAAAACGGAAATCAATGCTCAAGAATTGATATGAATTATCTTCCCTTTCGGAGAAAAAATAAAAAGAATTCAATTGTTAGATTTTCTTTTATTTGTGTGCGATTTTTAAAATCGAGTCGGCGAATGTGTGAAACTTCGAAGTTTCTTTTTGAAAAAAATTACCTTATTTCATTTTTGTTTGGGAGAGGGGAGATAATCCATTTTAATTTTTAAGGAGTTACCTCCATTTTACACGCAAATTCTGGACACATAGAAACATTCTCAAATAGAAAGTTCTAAAAGAAGTTTTACGTGTATACTGTACTTACCACCAATAGGACCTGCTATCAAGATGGTTGCTCCTCGGAACATGCACATGAAGCCAACTGAACTGTTGAGTCGGGTATAGCCTAGAATTTCCACCAACATAAGTGGTGTCAGTGCTGCGTCGCCCGCTACAACGAAATAAATATTTCTATTTTAACGTTTCAAGAGTATGATGAGAGAAAAACTAGTCTAAAACTAATGATGATTACGCTCCATCTAAGAAATTCTAACAACTTCAAAATATCAGGTCTACTATTTCTACTATACTTTAAAGTACTAGCTATCTATCTATTCATTGTTTGTAAGATTGCTTTCATTTTTAGAAGTTTTCATAACAATATGAAAAATATAAATTTATATTATTTCATAATGATATCAATAATATAATTCAAAATAATAAAAAGTACATTAATCAGGAGAGACAGAATTAATAGCCTGCCATCGGAAACTAACCTGAAATATGATAGCAAGCTGAGACTCTTCAAAGAGTAAAATTATAAGTATAATTCATTTTCGTTTTATTATATTCTGATTGTCAATGCAATACATGTTTTTTTAAACCTTGTATAACTGCATATTGATCTCAATGGATATCTAATTTCTGACCGCTGATTATCAGTTCTAAACAAACGATGCAGTAATACCTTGCTTAGAGCTTTATACACGTCCCCCCAAAATACAGTGCTAACTGAAACAGCACAATACGGGGTCATTCTCACAAAACATTAATAGAGGTACGCACTTTCAGA
Organism: Thysanoteuthis rhombus; assembly: GCA_963457665.1. Classification (NCBI taxonomy): domain Eukaryota; kingdom Metazoa; phylum Mollusca; class Cephalopoda; order Oegopsida; family Thysanoteuthidae; genus Thysanoteuthis; species Thysanoteuthis major. The sequence continues at coordinate 47,017,975 of OY735202.1, forward strand.
ACTTGGAGTTCATGATAAATTGTTGTGCACGTGTTTATTCTAATGTACATGACACAATAATCATTGAGTAAAGTATACAATTATATCGGATACCGTCGATAGTGCCGTCTTTTATCAGTATTTATTCCGGAAATCTAACATTACAAAATTTGTTACAGAAAATATTTTAAAAAGAGCGCTATAATGAATCAGCGCTAGCCGGGGCAATGCTGGGCAGTGTTAGCCGGGGCAGCGCTAAGCAGATTGTTACTGTTTAGCGTGGAGTAAAAGTAATCGGATAATAAGAAGACAGCTATATGACTAAATTTAAATGATGTCCTATTGGCTATCTTTGGTGGATTAATCGGTAAGGCGCTATCCCAGTCAAACGGATTCCTAAGGATAGGGGATACGATTTTATAAGAAGACTGTTTTTCATTTTTGATCTATGCCGCTTGCCTAATGGTCACAGAATGTAAAATGACCCGAGCGATGTGATGAAAAGCAACTAGGTCATAATGAAAGCAAACCAAGTCAAAAAAAATAATTATGTCAATGCTTCAATCAAGAAATTCAGAAAACCTTATACTATTGCTTGCACTCCAACTTGAAGAATTTGCATTGGCTGGAAGACTTACACACGTATGTGATATAATAATGAAGTTTTTTTTCTACCTAAGAAAATGTTCAATCGAAATAAACGACGAAAGCGAAAAAAAATATATCACCCAATACAAGGGAGATAACTGCTTCGTAAAAATTAACGACACTATTCAATTTTTAGCGTTTCTTTCTTCCCTAATTTCTTCGATCATTCGCCAAGAAAACATTTCCTCTATTTTTCTAGGCCAGTTTTATGAAAGACATTGTGTTGTGCCGCCATTATCCTCGTAATTTAATACCTCTAAATCATTTCAGCTATCGCATGTTCTTGTTCCTACCCTCAAACATAATTGAGTGAGCCCTCCATCATCTGCGGGGTAAATCACCAAAGGTAGAACGGCGAAAGGGGGGGGGGTTTGTTATATTTTTCTAGATATTTACGGAGCGTACCTTAGTACCACACGCAGCACGAAATCTTTGAAAATAACAAAACAAAACATAGGAACATTGTACCACGTCACTATTCATCTGTGGAAGGGCTTGCCCGTTTGTGAACTTCAGCATTTGAAACCCTGATTTCCATCTGGGCTCGAATAACAAAATTGCCGACAGAATAGTTAATATCCATCAAATATCATGACATCCCTGAGACAAAAATTTTGTCAGAATATCTAGCAAAGGAACACAGTTCAGCAGTGTGGATTCATGCCTTTCCCAAAGAGCATTAGAGTTATGAGAGATAAGTGCAGCAAAAAATCAGATGATTTCGTTTTCCGTCGTGATAACCAGCACATTACCAAGTACCTTCATATATATTAGATAGAAACAGAGTGCAATGATGCTCTTTCATATATATGTTTATATTTAAACATACACACTCCTCTTACCAACTGAGCTAAGGACACTCTTGGCAAGGCAAGAGTGGGAAGAGCACACTTATCTCACTCGTCTCTCTCTCTCTCTCTCTCTCTCTCTCACACACACACGCGCGCGCACGCACACATTATAGAAGCAGGATACATAAGCTTCTTTCTCCCTCTCCTATTCCCCAGTAACCTGTATCTCCTACCAACCTGATCCCGACATAATATTTTAATATTTAGGGTTCTGAGAGAGCTCAAAAATCTTCTCCATACCAATCAATGGTAATTTCTTCTTCACTTTCACTATTTCGGCTTACGAAAGGAACACTCCACAATTGGATAGAAAGAGAAACCCGTATATAAGCTTAGCTTTGTCTGGCACAAGGATACACGTATGGAGCACCTAGTGGAGATCATTCTCACGACTCATAATAGTAATTATCTACGATTCAAGCTGGCAAACCATTACTCTACAACGAGATGCGTCTTCACGAAGCGTGTCTTAGTATGGTACAAGGCCACAGTGAGATAGTCAATTGTTCTACAAGACCACCTTACAAGCCATTGCACCCCATTAGGTACCTATGTTTGTGTAAATGTATGTGCAGCTATGTATGTGTACATGTAAGTATGGCCATGTATGTGTGTGTATATGTGCAACCAGGTATGTGTATATGCATCTGTATGTACGCACATTTATGTGTACATATCAGTGCAGTCTATGTGTATACATATGTGCACCCATTGATATATATATACATACATACATGTATATATATATATATATATATATATATATATATATATATGCATATATATATATGTATATATCAATGGGTGCACACATATATATATATATATATATATATATATATATATATATATATATATATTAGGTTAACAAAACAGATTGCCTACCGTAAACGAAACCCAGTACTGCAGCGTATACGGCCAAGCCTGGATAAGTTGTTATTTGTGGCACACAGAGAGTGAAGATTCCGCCAACAATACTTATAATTCCCAGTAGCAATACAGAGCTGATGAATGAGAATCTGTAGATGACCAGTCCGCACATTACCCGTGCAATTGTGTTGGTGATGCCCGTTATGGAGAGGAGAAATGCAGCGTCTTTAGTATCGATTCCGTATTGCTGAGCCACATCAGGCAAGTACATGTAGGGAAGAATGCAGCCTAGAAAAAGAAGACAAAACTTACTTGAAATCTGTGACATTATTATCATGTAATATATGCTAAGTGTCCTGAAAGTCACAAAGGAATCATTTATAACAGCTCTTGTGAGGGGAGTTTGGGTATTAGAGATTCGCTTCGGTACTCATGGGATCATTGTATATAGGTATTTAAAAAAACTTGATTAAATTTGAAAAAAATACTCACTGTAACACTTAGTTTCACCGTCCCCTTCGAAATAGTTCACTTGGGAATGTATACAACGACCCCACAAAAGATACTAGTCATAAAAGGGTAGAAGTAAAGTATTATAGACTTTTGCCATTACCCTTTGCAAGCTGGGACTACTAATTCGTGGGAGATGATAAGAACTAGGTGCTAGGGTCAGCAATTATTTAATGCTTACACACATACACGTATATATATATATATATATATACACATATATATATATATATATATATATATATATATATATATATATATATATATATATATATATATATATATATAGGGAGAGAGAAATCTACCTTTAGCTCTCTATTCCTCTAAAGTTCTGTTGACAAACCAGCCAGCCAGCCACTTCATGCTTTTGCCTACACAATGCAAGCAGTTTCACCTCCGTACGAAGTCTCTGAAGTCATTGCTGACCCCCTCAACCAATTCGAAGCGTATGACAAGAAATTTTGTTAGAAATTCATTTGTTTTAGGTCTTCAAGACAATTTGTAGATAATGAAGATGAATGAAGTGAAATCATTGAATGTCCTGGAACAGCCGATGAGATATCTCGCAAGGAAAATTCATTTTCCTCGGTCAATTTACTCTAGAAGTGAATCGGATAAAATTTCAAGACAACTCGTAGATTGTTATAGAGACAATGGAAGCAATGATTATTCTGGAACGGTTGTCAAGATATCTCGCAAGAACTTCCTTTGTCGTAGGTCTTCGTACTCTGACAATGAATCAGATTGGGCTTCAGGACCATTTGTAGATAATGATGAAAGCAGTGAAAACCATAATTGTTTTGAAGTGGTTGACGAGGTACCTCGTAGGAAGATTCAAGACCATCTGTACTTACTCCGGCAGTGAATCAGATAGTGATTAGATACATCTTGGAGATGGTAATAAAGGAAGTGAAAACAATTATTATAATTGAACAGCTACCAAGAAGCTAATATTACGCCGCACAAACATTTTCCTTCCCCAAATCGTTGATACATGTCGATAAAAATTCTCTCGATAACAAACTAGATCAATTCAAGAATTGCCAGTCAAATTACCAGTCAACACTCCAGGGGGGAAAAATGAGTCAAGTTTTTTTTTAGTCATTTTTTGCAATTAGCCTTTAATTCTAGCAGTTAATGCTGAAATATTTGACAATGTTATACAACAGTGCATGCAGTAGTTGTGTGTATATTAAGTTTAAGTATAGGGTAGCTTTTCCCTTGTTCTTTTCCGTTTAGCTAGGTTGTCCGATGCTTGTTTACAGTGTGCTACAATATGTTGTTCCATTCATCTCTGACTGTTTCCTTTAGCTGGCCCATGTACAAAATTTGGACCTAATATGCAACAATATGTTCTCTATGGCGTTAAGATCTTTTATTTGTTGGAAAGTGTTTGGCTCATTTTCTTTCGGCTCTGGAGTGTACGTCGACCACCAGAGTGAATACAGCTCATTATCAAAATTCTGTAACTCTACCAAGTAGTAACTTTGACACGGCACTAGTGGAGTAACTTACCTATTGTTCCAAGGATAAAAACGCAGTCAATCAAGTCGAAGGAGAGAATCTTGAACAACTTGATATCAAGTTTGTCTATAAAGAGCTTCCACTTGGATTTTCTCGCGTTCTTGTCTGCCTCGTCCGGATCTTCGGGTAGAGGTCGCAAAGTAAGTCCAGAAAGTATACCCAACACCATTAATGCAGCCTCGATCTGGGAAATACTACGCCAGGTCATGACCTTGAGTAGAGCCCCTGTGGCGGCTGCAACGACGAAAATTCCGATTCCTGACCCAGAAGAAGCCACACCGACAGCTAAAGCCCGTCGTCGATCAAAGTACAGGCCAACAACCACCACACTTGGGACGTACATAAGCGCGAAACCAGTTCCTATTGAATCGAAAGAGTGAAAACGTAAGAATGAATAACTGCCCGTTAGATCATTCTGAAATATAAAGAATGTACTGGTCTGGTTAGTGTCTCAATAGAAACTATAGACCAAGACTGTCTTTTTTTTTTTTTTACAGCAGGTTAAGTTGGGAATGATCAATAAAAAAAATGGAAAAGAAGTGATCAATGAATTTATTACTTCTCACGACTTTTGTTGAGACGTAATCACTGAAAAAATGTCTGAATTTTAAAAAAAACTTCTTACTGTCGGACACAGAATAAGAGATCATTTTTACATAAACTTACATTGCAAATTGAAACCCCTGTACAATCTATCCAAGGATTTAATTTTTTTTTAGATATAATGACGGTAAATATTTGAATTTTCAGCCTTCTATCTACATTGGTGCTGCCTTTACGCACAATACATACATACATAGACTGTCTGTCAGACCAGCTTAAAAACTGAGGAAACCAATATTTTGCTGATGATATTTGCTTTTCCACTTAACACCATTTCAGCTAACGAGAGGTTTCATGGATAGGCTCCACAACTGGATAGTAGGGGTAACCTGTCAACCCAACATAATCAGAACTAACATCCCTTGGAAATGTGTCCGACATTGACAACGCCTTAGACCACGGAGGCCCATCAGCAGGCATAATTTTGATTTTGTTTTCAAGTTACACTCTACCTTGCCTGATTTCCTCCACCTTAAATAGTGTGTTAACTCCTACACGTGCTAGTTTTGGGTTTTCCAGATTCCTTGAATAGAGAATAGTCATTATTGTATCTGATTTGTTTTTCATTTTATTTTTATCGCTTTTTTAGAGCAACGTTCTGGTATTTTCTACATTCTACGATCATTAAATAAGCAATATTAACTGTAAATGAATAATGAGCCTCTGGTCTAAACCATAACGTCTTGGTTCACGACGGTAAAACAATCGCTTGATGCTTCTTGCCACAAGGTGAATAAAAAATAAGATGGTGTGTCAATTTGGACAAGTCTTAGAGATATTTGAGCCACGACATCCACGCTGGAGAGGTCTGGCGGATCTTGGGGAACGTTTATGTCCAACGACGGACGTTAAAAGAATACTGCTGATGAATGATATATCAGCAGGGGTAGCTGTCGTAGATCCACTGCTTGCCAACAGCCTTTCCGAGCCCCTTCCATAACGACCATGATTTCGCTAATCTATGCCATTTACCGATGTGCCTTTCTATCACATCCCTCCATGTTGTACCTGGTCTTTTCCTACTCGTTTGCTGTCTCTATGTATGTGTCTAGCTCTGTGAGTGCTGTTCCCGCCCTCTGCCGTTCACACTGTATATACTCTTCTCTCCTGTTCTCGTTCGTCTGGATACCTGCCTTGACGACAAGTGTACATATACGATTCTCAGTCCCGCTGATGTAATCCGGTGGAAAATTGAACGAGAAGTTTGGCACCAGCTTGACAGAATGAGCTACTGGAAGGAAGGTGCACTACTCCGGATTTTCTGTGTATATATAGTGCTTGACATAAATAAAATCAACTGTCAAAAATTTTGTAAGTGTGGAAAATATTTTAGCATTACTTTTTTTTAAATATTAAAACTAAATGCAGAGTTACTTTTTTTTTAAATTTTGAACCCATATTCGTGTTCTTTACATTTCACAAATAAAAATCACGACTTTGTAAATAGGGGATTCGAAAAAAAAAAAACGAAAAAATGAGTCTTACAAAAATATGTATTTTACAAAATGACCTCAGCAACATATGCTATTAATTTTGACAATAAAAGCTAATGTAGTAAATGTCTTGTGTTTCCTTCTTTTGCTAGCAATGTTGCTTGGATCATTTAGGCATTGACTCATCTAAAGGATCTAAATATTCATATTTTATTGTATAACAGAATCGTTGCTATCAAAACGACTAGAGTAATTGGTGCACTTCTCAATTCTTCAACTAAAACATGGTTGAGTTTTTCCTAACGTTTTTTTAAAATTATATTCAAATCGAAAGGGTAGGCTGCCTAACATGGCTCGTCGATCCGACCTTTAATGACGTGTTGGACACTTTGGCTTTTAGGCGATCCCCACACCATAATCGACAGAGAAATCTTTGCAGTGCGTATTATTGCAAAGTTTGCAACATTTTCGGACCTTTTCCTTCCAATATTTTCGTTTCCATTGCTAGAAGCATGTTGAATATTGTACTCATCGCTGAAAAAATATCTTTCTCCAATCATTTACATTTCACAACTAGTATTTATCACGGAAGTCTAATTTGGCTTTTATATGTTTTGTTAGCAAGGAGTATCTTTTTTTTTTAATCTTTCGAGCTCTTGCCAGTCCAGATTCTTTTAGTCTTCGCTAAATGGTCAACCCTCTGCATTTTATACCACTCTTCCGTTTCAAACTCGACAAAGAGTTGTATTTCACCTTTTCTGTAAATATTTAGCCGATAGCGATCTTGTCGATGAGTGTTCAAGCCTTGGTGTCCAGTATGCCTTTTAGGTTCTAATGTTACATCCTCCTATTTAAAACTTTTGAAGCACAAATTTGACCAACCTTCAATTTTATCTAAGATAGCATTAATTTCTATACACTTCACCAGGACAAAGTCTTTTCTTTAGTGTTGAATGTCCAAAACTTTTTACGTGATAGACGATCCTGAAATTCCCCGATCCCAGCATCTACAGGCATCAGGACGTGCCTCTAGAGTGAAGTAGGGAAGTTTTGTATATTCTCATTGGTTTTCAGTCAAAATGACAAGAAATGTCTAGCTTAACTAGGAAAACAAAGAATAGACGTGTTGAATAACAGTTGGTTGATTATGCTTCTCCTAGTTTTGTTATGGGAATTAGAGAGAGAGAGAGAGAGAGAGAGAGAAAGAAAAAAACCTTTTATTTCAATCTAAGAAATGTCTGAACTCACCAGCCAAAAATCCGTAAGTTATAATGGCGACGTCAATGTCTGACGAGAAACTAGCGCCAACGAAAGCGATGAGAGAAATAACACTACCAGTAACAGCAACCAGGCGATGTCCGTAGAAGTCTGCCATTACACTTGCCACAGGACCTAAGAAAGGAAACGATAATTTCTGATTAAGTGAAATCAGGATAGGGATACTTCGCAACCATAAAAAGACAAAATGAGAACATGTGTCTATGTCGGTAATGAGACCAGGAAAACAAAATAATACTTAGAGACGTCATTAAATGCCAAGGAGTGAATTATATATAATTATGTGTGTGTGCATGCATGTAAGAATTACAAGGATATATACTCGCTGAATGTCAAAATTTCATGCCTAATGCACTCTTCAGCAACCGACAATATGTTTAGGCGTTAAAAAACCGGGTATATATCCATGTAATTCTTATTTTTGTATATCAATATCTCTACTTATTCAATTAAATATTGAGTACAGTGATCAAATTTCATCAACAACGGAAAATTCGTTTCCAATTTTTTTTCTTTTTGCATTCTTACCAATTGAAAAACACGTTATGAATCATATGCAGCTGATAATTTTTGTTGATTTAACTTCTTTATTGTTTTTTCTCGTTTGATACTTTAATTAATCCTGAATGGTTTATCTCCATTATTATTACTACGATCGTTGATGATGCCGGTCGATAGAGTTTGAAGAATGATTGGAAAGTTCCTTCATTCTTGTGACCTATTGAAAAAACAACTTATTTGCAAACAGGAAAAACTAATAGTGAATTTGAATCGATAAAAATTATTTGTGATGTTTTATAAAACTTGTGTGGGAGAAAAATTTCTATCAACTCACACACACACACACAAATACACACACACACACATATATATATATATATAGTCTGGAAAGCTTTATACAAAACATTAAAAAAATTTCATAAGATTTTGTTTTCTGCTTTTTTTTGTGTCGCTTCAGTCACCTATTTCCCAGTATCTGTCGATGAAATTCAAGTAATTTTTTCCGTATTTTCTTCCTGTTTCACACACGCTCACACATAAACGCATACACGTACGCACGCACACACACACATACATACATATATATATATATACATACATATATATATATACATATACATATTTACACACACACACAAACGCACACACATACACACACACACACACACACACACACACACACATATATATATATATATATATATATATATATATATGTATGAATGAGAAGCAGATATTGGAAAGTTTTACACAATCCATCGTTAATTGAAAAAACAAAGTATAGAGAAAAACCTTCTTTAATGGAGGTTACAGTTTGGGTTGGGTATCTGATTTATTTATTGATGGTTCCTTGATCTAAAATTACATCTCGAAGTATTTGATTTTTCTTCATTTAACGCACGAGGCGCGGTAATAAAAAAAATCCTCCAAAACACCGGACTGGCCCGGTGATGTAACACAGACCATTTGTTCTTCAGAAAGTACATATGACATGAATTAACATTGAAATAGGAGAGAATAGCTCTTGGACTATAAAAAAAAAAAACACTTTTTACTGGAGTTTTTTTTAGAGATAAAAAGGAAAATAAGAAAGAGGAGTGGCTGAAAAGTAGTCTAGAAAAAGTGAGATTGTATACGATCGTGTGAGTCAGAGAAAGATAGCAAGAGAGAAAGAAAGAAGCATGGAAAGACGAAAAGAGAGAAAATGTAGTAATATCTTTGGACAAATTAAAGTGTGTATTCTACACAAAGCACCAAAAACATGTCTATGTTCAAGTTCAATCTCATTATTGTCATCAGTTGATTCACTTAATTGCTAAATAAATATGTCGTTTCTTTCGTCCATATTTTAGTAATAATTACCAATCGTTCACTCATAGTTATATATGTGTGAGTTCTTGTGTGATAAAATATCGCCAATATTACGAACATTGGAAAGTTCCTTCAGTCTTGTGAACAGTATAATTAAAAGTGGTCCCAGGTGTTTAAAGCGATTTCATTCTGGTTGGCCTATTCAAGTATTTTGTCGTCCATAGTTGACGTAGCTGAAGCCAAGAACGTTTGCGAACAAATACTGTAGTGAGCGTTTATTCTTGGTTTCTAAATTCTAGATCTAAACCCATCGAACCAGCACTAAACAATTCTCACTAGTGTTCACACCAAATGCTCTGGTAACGTCATCAGCAGTTTGGCAAGAATTATGTTCTAGTTTGAAATCGTGCTTGAAAATCAGCCCAGCGTTTGCTGTTTAGTTTTAGTCATTTTCTGTATTAACAAGCGAAATATTTCCAGCAGAAGGGAAAAAAACTGATCATTAATCATCAAATTCGCTATCTTTTTCATCACTCAAAATTAGTTTCGACAAGCTTTTGCGCTCATTCTATAGGTTAAATATAGACAATCTGGAAGAAAAGATTGTTAGCGTCAGGACTCAATGAAATATTCACGGAAAGAATAGGACGATTACAGGTCTGGCTAATTGTTTTACAGAGATGCATTGGAAATGAATTTACCATAGAAATTTATTGAAAATGTGTTTACTTTAGAAAAGCAGTGAAAATCAGGAAGAAATGGATTCTTAATGGTCAAGAGTTAATGCAAGTATTACTTGAAGAATAGGACTTATAGACGTATTGCTAATGATTTTACTGTAGAAATGCATTAGAAATGAATTTACAAAAAATGACCTTATTATGGAAAATGATTAAAAATCAGACACAAAAGTCAGTGCCAGGAGGTAATGAAAACGTTACAAACAGAGTAGAAATATTCGATGACTAAATAACTGATACAAGCTTTGAATGAAAAAAAAATCATATCGAATTAATTCACATTCGCTGTCAAAACCTGGATTCTAAAACGTAAATATCTGGTTGAATCTGTGTTTCAAAGCGTCTATCGAATACAATAAGTAAAAGAAAAATAACAAACCAAAACAAAAAAACAAAAAAAATGAAAAGAAAAAAAAAAGAAGCTTTACCTAAGAGCAAACTGAAAGCGTTGATTAGGGAACTCACAAGAGCGGCTTTCGCGCTGTCAGCCTCAAAATCGTCCCTGATACTTGGGTACAGGGACCCAACTGAAAATGCCACCCCGTCGGTGAGAAAAATCAGAACATGACTTGCGATCATGACTACCCACCCCCAGCCACCGTCCGGGGGTGCATATGGGGATTTATCAACAGACTTTGCCCTGACACTTCCAGTACCATTTGCAGTTCCATTGGGCTGACCATCGTTACCAGGAAAGAATAAATCAGTTCCGGGTTTCTGAAACAAAGTAAGAACAAATTGAGTAAGCGTTATTATCTGGATTATTTCCCTCAGTCAGTGAGTAAATAGTGTTAGTTGGAAAGTAAAGGACAATCCTTAGATAGGATTCGAATCCTCATCCCCAGCGGGAAGAACTGTTAAGCCTCGCCTGCTCTAAGTTACCAAAAGACTCGACAGCAAGATAGAAATCCAAATAACACCTTTAAACCTATCCTTAACTCTGATCGACAGTCAAGTGCGTTTACATTTGGGTAATTTCAATATCTATCAGATTTTCTGTTTCCGTTGGACGAAATCTCATTTTATTTTCCGATCAACGTTATTTAATCACTGCTGGGGGTTAAATCGGAGCAAACACTTGCAATATGAGACAAGTAATAAATCGAGATGACGGTAGAAAGTAGTCATACACATTTTAAAACTTAATGATTCATAATACTTCATTTACTTAAAACGGAAAAAGTAAACTAATTATTATTGATCTTTGACCAGCATTCCTATGATCAAAAAGGGAAGCAAATTCCATTTGAAGATCTGAAGTCTCTAGTAACTCATACAGTATAGCAGCTACCGTGCACTGACGGGCTTACTTAGATAAAAAGAAAAAAATAATGCGAGTTCAAGTTTTGCTAACTGCGTATTCTTCATTTCCAACCAACACGGTTTACCAATGACAGTTGAATGACAGCCTAAATAACTGCGATCAAAAGCAACTGAAATTAAGTTCAAAGAAATACTAATAAAACAATTCAAGATAGTATTGCTATAACTAATACTGCTAGTTCATGCGATAACGAAACAATAACACCAAAGATGTCTGCAAGCGCTCGGGGACAAATAAGGAACGGATTTATATGGTTAGATTTGATCCTCTGAAACCGTTGGCTCTAATAGCTCAAAGGGTAAAGCAGCCTTTTTACGTAGACAGTCATCTACAGGCAAAAAAGATATCGACTCTTCCGATTCGCGCATAGCATGAGGAGTCTTTAGTTTTAACAGGACAATATCTAATATCTGTGGTTGGACAAATAGTATCGGCTTGGCCAAATTATTCGCAATGTTTTTGTCTTTAGATGGTATTAAGAGCGATTATTTTTTAAGTATCTTCATCAAAAAAGTTCGCCTTTGATTCTCTTGTGACAAGTATCACTTCAGCGTACGTTCTTAATTGGGTTGTCCAAAAGCTTGGATTGTTTTTTTGTCGTTAGATGGCATTAAAAGCGTTTTGTTTTAATTAACTTCATTCCAAAACATCGCTTCTGTTTGTATTGTGATAGTATGCATACTTAAAATTTTAAAAAGAGAGTAAAAATTGATGTATTTTTGTTTAGTTATTTTATCATCGGATATACCTGAAAATGAACCGAATACTAAGCGCATTATACTTTCTTTTTAATTTCAAGAAAGGTAGATATTCGGCCCATGAAAGGAAAAAGAGTTGTGTAGTTTACGGAGAAGGTAATGAAAATGATCGAACGTGTGAAAAATGGTTTGCAAAGTTTCGTGTTGTGGATTACTCGCTGAACAATGCTCCACGATCAGGTGGACCATTTGAGATTGGTCATGATCAAACCAAGACTCTACCTAGAATAATCAATGTTATACACACGGGAGATAGCCAATACACGCAAAATGACTGAATCAACTGCTGGAAATCTTTTGTCGCAGTTTAGTTATCTTAGTTGTTTTGATGTGTAGCCTTCACACAAGTTGAGTGAAAAAAATACAACTACACCATATTTAAATCATCAATTTTTTTCTAACAGTTTGTAATAGCAAATGAAAAATTGATATCTTACAACAATGTGGAACTCAAGATATAGTGGAGCAAGTGAAATGAGCCATCACTAACCGTACCAAATGCTGGGCAGCCGGAAAGGTGATGGCATACATATAGTGGGGAGGGAGACCTCTGCTATTAGCTCTTCCCAGACAAGCAAACGATTGAGTCGAACAAGTACTGCTCCCAATTAGACGTGACCTGGTAAAAAAATGTTACGGCATGGCTAGGAAGTTTTCATTCATCTGCTACATTCACCAGATATTGCAAATTCGAGTTACCATTTATTCTGGTCTTTAAAGAAAGTTTCTAACAAGAAAAATGCGATTCCCTGGAAGACTTCAAAAGAAACCTGCATCAGTTCTTTGCTAAGAAAAGTGTTAAAAGTCCTGCAGTTGAATTATGGGGTTGGATGGTAGTGGGACAGAACGAACGGTAGAATTATTGTTCAATAAAGTTGATGAAAATGAAAAAAAAAAGGATTGTCTCTCATTTTCAACTGAGATGGAAGTCGACAGACCAGTGAATGGTAAAAGATTTCTCATTCAGACTTTTTTGAATGGCTTTATCGTGCTGAAAAGAATAGAGAGATACGACGTAGAGAAATGACAACGAAATAGGAACATTCATTTTTTTTTACGTCACACAACGTCATGATATGAAACATAGGCGTAGCCTATGGAGTCGTAGCCATATATTATTTGGGTCTTTGCATTACCAGCGGATGTTTAGCTCGATGGTAAGAGCAACGCTATGTTGAAGCGGCTACCTTATCGGTGGGAGTTTCGATTCATGCAGCAGCTCCATTTTCTAATAGTTTATTCTATTCACGCAGTTTAGGCCAAAGGATACATTCACCGTATGATAACAAAATGCCATTTCAAATAGAGTTTGAAAGTAATATAACACATTCATAATTGTTTCCGTCAGATTATATATCCATTTCTTAATAATATAATTGTTTGCATTGAGAAACGAGTAGAGCAGATACAGACAGTGATTGAATAGAAGAGAATTTGGAGTTACAACTGTAAGAGCAATGCTACGTTGGCATGGCTCCCCTATCGGACGCTGGTTCGATCCCTGCAGCGGCCCTATATACATATTCAAACATAACTAAAAATAATTGACCCACTCTATCTATTTAGTTATTTGTTTCTTGTTTGCGTACCAACATTTTTTTAGCAGTATCTATTCTTTTTTTAGACGTTCAAAAGTCGATAGTTCTAGACCTTTTGACCATCGTCTGTCATTATCAAGAAAATGTATAAATAGTATTTAAAGAATAATTGATTACATTTTAATCATAATTTTATAGTTGTATTTCAAGTATTGTCTTCAATTATACTCACACACACACACACACACACACACATATATATATATAATATATATACATATATATATATATATATACATACACACACATATATATATGTGTGTGTGTGTGTATGTGTGCGTGAGAGAGTGTGTGTGTGTGTGTGTGCGCGTGCGTGCATGTGTGTGTGTTAGTCAAATGAATGGAAACGGAATGTGAAGAGGAACTCAGGAGAAAAAAAGATGTTAAAATCTTTCGAGGTGTAACACCTGTTTTTGTCATTTTACCAACATATACATATATTGAAAAAAATGTATGAATATATTTATGTAATCATCATCATCGTCAGCCGTTATGACTCGCTGAAATTATGCAGATTTTGGTCTTTGACTGCTAAAACAAGCATTAACTTTTCTTCTTCTAGGCTCTTTTTATCGAGCAAACTTCTAAATCCATACATATAAAATGCAATGTCATTCAAATACACTCAAACACACACACACATACACACACATATGTACGCACAAACACACATATACATAATGTGTTGGAGAAATGTCAAGTGAATATGGAGGATGCTACAAGACACTACATCCCTATTTCTCTAAGCTGAGGCAAAGTCAGTGAAAAAAGTCAATAAGGTATTGAAATTCTCTTCAACTCTGAAAGGCAGGCAGAGAAAACTGCTGGAAATCATCATCATAATCATCATCATCACCATCATCATCATCATCATCATCATCATCATCATCAGTCTTTTAACGTCCTTTGTTGGACATACGCCTTCCCGAGGATTCACCAGACCTCTCTATCATGCGCGTCCCAGAACCAATACCCTCTGAATTTGTCTAGTTCGTCTCTCCATCTTGTATTCTGCCGGCCTCGGTTTCGCATATGATCTCAGGGGATCCATGTTGTGATTCGTGATGTCCACCAGTTGTCTGTCTTTCTTGCAACTTGACATTAACCTTCCCACAAATCTGCCAGATTTCTCCATCGTGGACGTCACAGCGCTGATATCTCCTGAACTTGTCTGAATCATCACGCCGTCCTATTTCTTACAGGTCAAAATTTCGCATATGATCTCTCGGGATCCATGTTACTTTGATATATTTTTCATATCAGCGTATCAATTGTTCTTCGATTGTCTATTAATTTGCAATTTTCGGATTTTTGTTTGCCACAGTCCCTGGACTTCCGGTCAAACGGGGACAAAAACAAACCGATTGATAGAAATTATTATTATTATTATTATTATTATTATTATTATTATTATTATTATTATTATTATTATTATTATTATTATTCCAGTCTATGATCCCCTTCACATGTACCAGTGCTTTCAAGGGATCCTATGGCCCCCATTGTAACATCCCTCTTCACTTAGATCCCCTCATCATCGTTAAGTATTTGGGAATATTTGAACGTTACGACTTGGAAACAAAGCTGAACAGGTCTGGTTTGTCATGGAAACTTTCATGTGACCAATCTTTTAGCTGTTTACCGTGTTGGGATGATTAATTGGAACGTTTGAAGAAAAAAGAATGATCAATGAATGAGTTTCTTCTTTCACTTTTTGTTTGGCAGTGATCACTAAAAAAGCCAGAATCCCCCCCCCCCCGCAAAAAAAAAAGAAAAAAGGAAAATGAATAAATAACAAGCGTGAATGCTGAGGAACCAATTCAGCCTAAAGTTACATTGAAAATTCATCATCAGTCTTTCAACGTGCGTCGTTGGACATAGACCTTCCCCAGGATTCGCCACACTTCTCTATCATGGGCATTGCGGAGCCAGTACTCTCTGAATTTGTCTAGCTCATCCCTCCATCTAATATTCTGCCAGCCTCAGTTGCACATGTGATCTCAGGGGATCCATGGCGTGAGTTGCAATGTCCATCGGTTGTCTGCCATTCTTGCAACATGGCCAGCCCACTGCCATTTGAGTTTTTTTTAATGGATTCTGTGTTGTCTCTCTAAAAACCTATTTCGGGGGAATATTTGATTAAAAAAAATCAAGGTGTGATGACGAATGAATTTTTAATTTTCAGCCCTTTAGCTCAATTTCAGCCTGTACGCGTGATAGATACGTAGACAGCCAACCAACTAGCCAGTGAGCTCGCCAGGCAGGCCAAGTTCAAAACCTATGTTGACAGTTTGGGATGAAGGTTTCTAATAAACGTTTGTACACTCATTTAAATGAGTAGAAAGAGGCATCACTTCTAATAATATTTTATCGGCCACCAGCCGCCATCTTTCTGTGATTCCTGCTTGGGCTGCTTTTACAGCAAAGTCGTTTTGGAAGAGGCTTCGAAACGACCCACGTGTTCTAGCTAATTGATGTTGACAGCGGGTGGGGCACTTCAACGGTCATTATGCAAGGACCTCGAGTACTTTGTCCAAAAATGACGAAAATACTTACATACACTTAGCATTGCCCCAAATTTCGTACAACGTCCTATAAACTTGAACAAATTACAACCGCTTAATATGCAATATTACAGCATTTCAACACTGGTAATAAGTCTCAACGTCATCTGTTATTACCTCTTAAAACTAGTCACAAATGATTTTTATTGTCGTGTCTTCTTATCAAAGTCATTTATTCATTTTGAAGTCCTTCGTCATCCTCAAGGTGAACGTATTTGAACTACGGAAGACTACCGATCGTATGAAGATTTTTATTTATTCATTTTTCAAGTGTGGACTCTTACATAACCCTTCAGGCTGCAGGACTCGACAGGACTTGCAAACAATGTAAATCTTTGGGCTTCGATTATATTTATTAGGTGTTATTATCTAGTAAATATTCTGCTTAGTGTCTACTTTATAGTGTTCAGTATAAACTGAAGGTCATTCTTTCTGGACATTATGTTATGATAGGACTAACAGAAGTAACTGGCATTGCCCGGATTTTTAAGTACCTAAAATAAATACAATCATATGCTTGGCACCATGATCAGCGTTATCATCAACAACTTCTTTAACGACCATCATTGGACATAGATATTCCCCAAGATTCACCAGACGTCTCGATCGAGGGCGTCGCAACGCCAATGTATTCTGAACTTGTCTTATTCGTCTCACCATCTCGTTTTTGCCGGCCATAATTTCATACATGATCTCTGGGGATCCACGTTGTAGGTTGCAATGTCCAGCACTTGGCCGACATTCTTGCAACATGCCCTGCCCATTGCCATCTGAGTTTTCAAATCGACTTTATATCTCTGATTCCTGTTTTTCTCTTATATGTTATGCCGTTTTCTGATCTGTTTTTTGTTATGCTGAGCATGATCGTCTCTTGTGCACGTTGCATGCTTCTGAGTTCTAGAGCCAACCTATTGGTTAGGTTCCATATATCAGCTCCACACGTGACCAATTGGAGGATACGTTGCTTGTGGACTCTCCATTTTAAGACTAGTGGGATTTTCTTATTCTAGAAGGTTGAGCTTTCTCTGTCAAAAGCTTGCTAATATGAGGTGATTTTTTGTTTAATTTCTTCTCCGTTTGAGGATCTCATGAACATATGTTGTCCCAGGTAAATGTAATGTTCTACTCACTTTAGCTCTGCATTTTTGATTTTGAGCGTTCTATTTTTGTCTTTCACGTATTTTTTATTCATGGCATTGGTTTACTGAAGTTGATGTGAAGAACAACTCTCTTACTTCCCTCATTTCGCTCGTCGAGCATTATTCCTTGTTCATAAAGGTTCTCGACGCCGAGGAAAATATTGTCTTCAAATCTGAGGATACTTTTGAAATAGTCATTTTTCTGGAAAAAATTGCCGTTTTTGTTACCTTAAACTTTGACGCTTATTTCAGGAATCAGCTATTATTTGAATATGTTCATGGAATATACAATTTTAAAAGCGTAAATTTCGCTCTATTTATTTAAACTAAACTTTTTTTTCACTATTTACATTGGTTTATTTGATATGGTCAAATCATAGATGGAACAAAGCAAATTCGAGCAATTTCGTTGTATGAGTTCAAAATAGGACGTAAATCAGCGGAAACTGCTCGCAATATCAAGCAAGTATTTGGCCAGAGGACCGTCTACACATATATGACTCATCATTGATTTCAAAAATTTAGAAACGGAGAGGGAAGTCTTTAAGATGAAGAAGGTCTTTGGCGTCCTACTGTGATTGACGACATCCTATTGAAGGCAAATTGTATACCCACACAAAACATTTCGAGAATTTGCAGAGGTTCTAAACGTTGACCATTGAACAGTTTCCCAACATTTGCACTAAATTGGAAGAGCGAAAAAGCTCGACAAATAGGTGCTGTACGAGTTAAATGGAAATCTAAAAGAAAGGCGTTATGACACCTTCTCTGCCCTTCTGTTGCACCACGAAAACGATTCATTTATTGGTCATAATGTGACATGTGACGGAAAATGGATTCTGAACAACAACGACGAAGGTGAAACACCAAAATACTTCCCCAAATCAAACCTGCATTGAAAGAAGATCATGATTACTGTTTGGTGGTCGGCAACTGGGATCATCCACTCCACCTTCTGGAAGCCTGGAAAACCATCATAACAAAGAAGGAAAACGACAAAATATTCCAAGATCTGCAACATTTACCTCAAATATTGGTCGATCAAGAACAACCAATTCTTTTCCATAACAATTCCTGACCGCATGTTATGCGAATGACCCTCTAGAAAACTGAACGAATTAGACTACGAAACCCTACCTCAACTGATAACAGCAGCTGAAAACGCATTTGAAGAATTCATTGGTTTCAGGACCTCAGAATTTTATGCTTCCTCCCCCCCAAATTGACCTGTTTATAGTTGATAAATATGTGTAGATTCTGAAGGTTCTTATTTCGATTTATTTTCTAAGCTAAGATATACTGCTTTAAATTCTATGGTGAGAAAACGCACTTATTTTTTTAAATAACCCAATAGTTGTACATATCCTCTAAATCAGGATATAATTTTAGTATCATTTACATAATACACATATCATTTCCTTTTGGTTATCCAGAAAGGTGTCTTTATACAATGAAATTTGAATCGCCATTTATCACATTGGTTATTATGACGTTTTCATATCTTATCACAAAACAGAAAACTTCCTGGATAATTAAAATTAAATATTTTTCTGGACATCGTATTGTAATAGGACTAACAGAAATAACCGGCATTGCCTGGATTTTCAAATGCCTAAAATAAATACAGTCATATACTTAGCATCATCATCATTAACAACAACAGCCCCAGCAGCTCTCTAACGTCCGTCGTTGGACATAGATAATCCTCAAGATTCACCAGCCCTCTCGATCGTTGGCGTCGCTGCGCCAATCTTTTCCAAACTTGTCACACTATTATATTTTTACCGGCCATAATTTCGCACATGATCTCTGGGGATCCACGTTGTAGGCCTCAATGTCCAGCAGTTGCCTGACATTCTTGTAACATGGCCCGTCCATTACCAATTTATTTTTCGAATGGACTTTATATTTCCGATTCCTGTTTCTTCTCTCACATGTTATACTGTCTTCTGATCTCTCCATGCGATGCCGAATACGACCTTCTCTTGTGCACGTTGCAAGATTCCTTATCCCTGGTAAATGTAATGCTCTTCTTTCTTTTGCTGATGTTGATGTGAAGAACAACTCTCTTGCCTCCCTCATTCAGTTCATCGAACATTATCTCATGTTCATGAAGGTTCTCGACACCGAGCAAAATATCTGCAAATCAGTGGATACTTCGGTATTCGTCATTTATCCAGATTCTTTTATTAGCCCAAGGAAGAAAACTTCCTTGATAACCAAAATCAAAAATATATATCATCATCAGTCTTTTAACGTCCGTCCTTTCACATAGACCTTCCTTAGGATTTGGCACACTTCGCTATCGTGGGCAACGGAGTCAGTACTTTCTGAATTTGTTTAGCTTGTCTCTCCATCTAATACTCTGCTGGCCTCGGTTGCGCATGTGATCTCTAGGGAACCATGGCCAGAGTCACGATGTCTATTGGTTGTCCAATATTCTCTCGACATGGGCAGCCCATTGCCATTTTGTTTTAAAAATGGATTTTATGATGTCCCTAACTCCTGTCTTCTCTGGGTGTATTGTACTGTCTAGTGGTCTCTCCATGTGAGGTTGAGCATGATTCTTTCATGTGTATGTTGCATGGTTCATAATTTACGGGTTTGTCTCTTGGCTAGGTTCCATCTACATTATAGCTAAGTTTCAAACATGGTAGAATTCTGTGTGTTATATTGTGAGTGTAATTGATTAAAACGTTCACAGTGTTGGAAGAATAGCATTCAGCAAATATATATGTATATCCAACAAGAATTGAATAAAAATCCATAGACTTTGGACAATGAGTTACACGCATGCTCGAAATTCCTGAAAAAACTTTGCATGCCACGCTACTATGAATTGATATAATACACTATCGAAATGCCGATAGAATTCTTCTACTAACAATACTAACAATATATATATATATATATATATATATATATATATATATATATATATATATATATATATATATATATATATATATATATATATCACCATCGTCACTTGAATCTACAACCCATGGACTTTCGACATTAAAATACACATATAATTGGATTTTCTTTGTAAAATGCGTTTTTCGTTGTACCTTTTCGAACTCAACAGATACAAATTTGCAAGATATGCCGTTGGAAGGCTGTTGAAAAAGATCCTAAGGATATATATATATATATATATATATATATATATATATATATATATATATATATATATATATATATATATTAGAATGTGGATTCGCAACACAAATTAGCTCACGTTTCTGCCCTCTTAGGGCCTCATAGGGCCATTACATTTCAGAAGTTGCTTTATATTATTGATATATAATTATATCATATTATACTGTTAGCCTGATTTGTACCACATATACTATATATATATATATATATGTATATAAGGAAATAAATCAACAATCCGTACATAGTTAATTATGAGGTACACATGTACATGAAATTTCTTCGAAAGATGCTAAATATCTATGCTCCAATTTTTGGTTGCATCTTCTCATTCCTATCAGATACAGATTGACATAAAGCACCTTTGGAAAGCTGATAAAACTCTCTTTTTAACAATGTATATACATATATGTATATTATCAACAATCTGTAGAATTTGGACAATGAGGTACAAGTATACTTGTAATTTCTTAGAAAAATGCTAAATAACTTGCTTCACGTTTTCGGCTGTAATTTTTCATACCCAACAGATACCAATTGACATGATACAGTGTTTCAACAATATATACATACATACATATATATATATATATATATATATATATATATATATATATATATAGAGAGAGAGAGAGAGAGAGAGAGAGAGAGAGGGAGAGAGACAGACCTGCTTCTTCTGTAAAAAATGATCAGCTCGTCAATACCTTTCCAATGATGTATTATCATTTTGGTGTTATAAAAATGTTTAGCCTATGGAAAACCGGAGCTTAATTTCACTCGATGTCCAAATTTGATAAACGGGATAAAAAAAATGCCAGACGTGTTTTTCACAGACTTCAGTATACCAACTAACAGAATCAATGAAAAAATTGCTTTAGACAGATTATACACACAGGAGCCACGTATTGGGGAATAGCTAATCATCACTAATACTGTACTTCTGCTTTCCTTTCTGTCGGTCACAAGCACAAAATTTAATTGTAAATTGAACTCCCACTCAGTAAAACTTTTCTAGGGATATTTTAGGAAAAAAAAAAAACAACTGTTTTTTTCTACTCACAACAAGGTGTAATGTTTAAACGCCAAGTATTTCGTTGGTATGGCCTGTACGTATGATATATATATAACCAGCTAGACAGCCAGACAAACTGGAAACTGAAGAGATCTATGTTGACAGTTTCGGATGACAGTTTCTATCTATTCTAATGGAGAGAGAGAAAGGCACGAAAGAGGGAAGGAATGAAGAAAGAAAGACAGAAAGAAAGAAAGAAAGAAAGAAAGAAAGAAAGAAAAAAAAACAACGTCAACTTTACTTGTATCACCTGCCACCCTAAAAAAGTATGATGTTTTATTCTAAGGGATCCATACCCAAAACTGTATCTCCACATTGCTTCAAGCATTCCTGAACCCTGAAACATCCCAAGCAGGGCTAAGACAATTTCTAGCATCATCAGCGGTAAAGTCGACCTCATATCATCATCTCAATCACCGTGTCATCATCGTCATCATCAGTCTTTTATCGTCCGACGTATGAAATAAACCTTTCCCAGGATTCGCTACCACTCTCTATCATGGGCATTGCTGAGCCAAAAATTTATGGACTTTATGTGTTGTTCAGATGCTCGTCTCTCCATCTTGTATTCTACTGGATTCGATTTTGCATGTGATATCTAGGGATCCATGCTGTGAGCCGTGATGTCCATCGATTGTCTGCCATTCTTGCAAAATGACCGGCTTATTGCCATTCGAGTTTTCTGATGGATTCTATGATGTCCTGGACTCCTGACTTTTTCCCTAATATGTTGTGCTGTCTTGTGATCTATCCATGTGAGGTTGAACGTGTTTCTTTCGTGTGCACATTGCATGGTGTCAGCTCCATAGGAAACCATCGTGAGGATACATTGATTTTATATACATCTTTTTAGGACATGGGATATTTTGTTCTTGAAGGTTGGGCTTGCTGTGCCGAAGACTTGACATCCTAGAGTGTTTTTTGCTTTATTTCTTCTCCTTTTGAGGATTTCAGGGAGATTCGTTGTCCTAGGTAGATCTAGTGGTCTACTTTCTCCAGTGACCAAATAAAATGACAAAATATTTCGAAGCCTCAAAATAACGGGCCAGTTTACAACTGCATTTACATTGTGAATAGAACCAACCTCGTAAAATATAAAAAAAAGTATTTTTTGTATAAACTAACTGACTCCATGAAGATTTTTAGGGTCTAATGGATTCAAAGCACAAATAATAGCCGGCGAAAAAAAATAACTATTTTTCTTCGACTTGTTAAACCAATGTGATTCTTGACCAAAACCAGACATAGTTCTACCATACTTCACCAATTTCCTCTGCAGGAGATTCTCGTTTACTGATTTTCTTCGGTCATGTTTTGTGCCTTTGAAGCTTTTTTCAAATTTCCATCAGGTGCATATTTCCAAGACCGAAGATTGCAGAAGTTTTAAGCATGAAGAAATGTGTTCTAGGATGACAGCTAGCATAGATCTGTCGGACTCTTCCACGCTGAGCATTTTAGCAGGTCGTTTTTGATTACCTTCTTCCCCGATGAAGATATCGGCCATGCCGTTTCCCAATGATAGCTGCATAATGAAGATCACGTCTGTATCTTCAGCTATGACTGTGACATCGTGACCATTGTGAGCAGATTCCAGTGTGCTCGATACAGTCATAGTGTCTGCATCATCCTTACTTATCCTGACACCATGACCAATATTCAAAAGCCTAATGAGTTGTGTCTTGTTCTGGTCGTTGGCAAAGAACAACTCTAGATCTTAATGTGCTTGTTTGCTTTCAGAGATCACAAGATCAGCCGATACTTTTCCCTCCTGACAACGTACATGCTTTTGATCCTTAGTCGAGTGCTCATATTCCATACTTTGATATGAAAAAGGAACTGTACTGCTCCATGAACACAGCATATGAGGAATTCCTTGGATGTCATGCAGCAGCCAATCACCGTAAATCATAATCATAAATAAGGGTGGAAAAACGGTACCATAATGTTATTCAGCTCCTTTCTGTTATTCTCACAAATTCCAACTTGTCTATTTCCTTCATGAAGGAGTCCTTGAATATAGAAATGAGAACTGATGTCATCTCTCATGAAAAATAGGCCGTGATGTCCTTATATTTTTGTTGTGTCAAAGCTGTTCAATGGAAGAAATGAATAGAAGATTCAATTTGAGCCGTTCGTCAAATTTTACCACCAGCTTCAGTGTATCAATCATCTGTCACCTCCTCATTGTGGCACTTACAATGGACTGTCTAATATGTCTAAACGTTCCTGCATCTCATTTCCAACAGCATCGTAAATGGAATTAGATGAAATTGTAGATAATGGCACGTATGAAGCCGCTACAAGTATTATCTCTTGAGCTAAGATCTATGATAGATGGAATCAGCGTATTTGATTTGCTCCTTAGTTCTCCATCTTGTGATCTGGAGATTACGGCATTAAACTCGACTATTTTGGTGTTGGTTGTCTTGTCTCATTGAAAAGCGATGCAGACTGACAGACAAATTTCATGCAGACGTTTGATAAAAACCTTTTTGCAGAAATGATGTTTCGCCACTAGGCTTTTCGCCGACGGACGTTTTTGTTGAAAACTATTTTTGTTGAAGGAATATTTACATTTTAATCTTTTTTTCACGTATGAATCTGCATGTTTATAGGCTCAAATACGAATATTTCATATTGCAAAAAAGCTCCCCAAAACAAAGTAAATTCAAGTTGATTCAAAGTAAATTTATGCTATTTTTCAATTTCCCTTTGGTTGTTGGCTTTTATCCATTCACCATTTAGTGGTTAAAAAACAAACAAAAAACCCAATGAAAGTTCTCGAAAATAATTTTGTTTCACATCTTGAACAAAATTGGAAGAATAGAGTGATAAAAAATATAATTAAATTGAATTTTGGGAATGATTATAAATACTCCAGCAAATATCGACACCGTATTTTCGAAAACGCTTTCAATTAAAATCTAAAAGAAATTTGACTTCAAGTTTTTTCTTGGCTTTGCTAGGAAGGGAAAAGAGCCCACATTTCTGTCTAAATAGACATTACAATAAATTAATAAGTAGAATGTGACCGTTGAGTTTAATGCTTCGCCGTCGATGATCATTGATAGTAATTTTTTAAGCAAGTCATTGAAACTTTCATATCCATTTTTTCCTTTAATGTAGACTTTCTGCAGAAATATCCTTTTTATCATTCCAATACTAAGAGTTACGTAAGCATTACAAAAATAATGATTCATTAAATCAAGCTTAGTATTAGAGACGAGAATGAATTAAATTAAATATTATAAAGGGAAACACAATCGGACGGATTTATTGATATATATATATATATATATGTATATATTTTTTTTTCATACAACTTTTCCCACCCAAAACAAAATAACAAAAACGAAACCAATTCATACGCTCTGATATCAACAAATGAATTGTTTATCACTTCTCAACTTCTAATCTAACATCATCATTTCTTGAGTACAACGAAAGCAAAATTGGATATACAAGAAGTCAGGAAATATAGATGATGATAACTGATTACTCTGCTCACCGATAAAAGTGAATAAAAAGCATAGATTTTGAAACATCTTACTTAACAATTAATGTTTGTTTGTCAACAGAAGTCAGCTGTCTCATGTACTGGTTGACAACATCACGTTCAGTCAACAGATATCCAGACCTAAATATCAATCTAGTATTGAATTGGTATATTTTGAATCAAATACTAAAGATTACCTTTCACATTCGATATGATAAATAGGAAAGGTCTGTTCCAAGCGTTGCTCGAACCACTGAAACCATTCTTTATGACGATTTTGTTGTCACCGCAACATTCCGACCGATCTTCAGACGTACCAGCCGTAAGCAAAGAGAAGGGGCTATCTTTCCGGAAAACGGTGACAAATATATCGACCGATTCAGCTCATTTCCAGCAAGGTGTGCCACACAAGCAAATTAATTCCTAGTAACCTGTGTTATGCAGTATATTCCATATTTCTTTCTTTCTCTGTTTTCACTTGTCTCTTCACGAATCAATTATGATATTGAAGACAAATAAAAGAAAAATATGCTCACTAAGGACGTGGTATGAAAATATTTGCTTAACGGAAGAAGTCTAAATATCCCCGCGTATAAACTATGGAATAACTTGTATTTCACGTGCATTTTGTATTGGAGAAAAAATATATTACGAGCACAAGGTTAGCATGTGAAGTAATGCAGAGTTTATTGTAAGGTACCTTTACGCGAACATGTGGTTAGAGACAACATTTAATAGTTCCCTCGATGCTTGCTTTTTGGGACCACTCAGGCATTAAGGATTAATCCAGACCCAACACTTTAATTGCCATAGGGAGTTACATCCTTGAATATCTGGTCTCCCAGAGTTAGTCATGATTTTTATATCAACCCTGCCACTAATGCCTGTAAACTGAAACTTAATACCGTTATTCACTTTTAAAGGGACGCAACTCATATCAGGACAAGAGAAAGCTATATATATATATATATATATATATATATATATATATATATATATATATATATGTGTGTGTGTGTGTGTGTGTGTGCGTGCGTGTGTGTGTGTGTGTATAATCTTCTTGAATAACATATTTAGAAGCGTTATTTAATTATCTTGATTTGAAAACAAGACAAAATATCAGAATGAAACATTGTCAACCATTATTCGTTTTTGAAGAATATTGCAATCATCCTTATTTTAGTCACTATCTATTGCAATTACAACGTCATTCTATTAACATTTGTTATCAGAGCGGATCAGAAATAAAGAATAAGGTCTTGGTGAGACTTGCACTAATAATACATTGGGAAGCCTATCTATATACGATTGCCAATATTCTTTATATCCGCGGTGTTTACAAATGATCGTAGAATGGCGGTCTGTGAAGTTGTGACGAAAAGCAACTGGAATTAATATGAAAGAGAAACTTGTCAAAGAATAATAAGGATTGGCAATTCTTCATCTGTTAATAAAATGTTTTAGATGCGTCCAAATGCACCTCAGTAAGCTGCTATTACATTAGAAAAACAGTGATGTCATCTAAATGTATGATGTCATGAAAAGAACATATATTTGATCAAGCTGCTACGTCCTAGACCCGCACTTGTCTATTTAGAAAAAAGCTCCAAATGGCAAATTTATGTCAAAATGGCTATTTAAGAACTTCGTTGAAAATAATAGTTGCAGAATTTTCCCATATCGCAATATTTTACAAGTTTGAGAATCAGTTGACCCAGAGAAAGACTATTTGCTCTTCCTTCTCCTCCTTCTCCTTCCCCCTTTATCTTTCCGCAACTATTGACGCAGTTGGTGGACCTTATCCCCTGAAAATCCTTTATTTTTCATGGCAATAATATATTTAATAATATACATGAGAGACGAAGGATATACTTGTGGAAATAGCAGAAAATAAACATTGTTCATAAACAGGGAGGAACATTAATCATCAAGCATTAAGTAACGTATACATATAAATGAATGAATGGTTTGGTTACGCAAACGAACATTTTGGCAGGGATTTCAACCATCAAACGAACAAAAAAAATTTATGTCAGGCCATGAGTCCGAATCAGGAGAATGTTGGAGTACATGTTTGTTTTGTTTCCAAAATTCAGAGGATCATTGGTATTAGATATCTCTTCTTCTGTACGTTCTTACTCTTTCAAAATATTATTGATCAACTGGTGTAAATAATGGTATGAAAAATGTTTAATCAAAATATACCTTTTTGTTTACTTACCGCTAGTTGGGGAACATCAAGAACCACTCCATTGCTATAAGCTTGTTCGCTAAACTTTAGTTCTCCATGGTCGCTCACCTTTCGCATGCGGACGAGTGTGACCTGACTGTGAGTATCTGACTGGATGACACCGTCTCTCACCAACTCTCCAGGTTTGTCGAAAATCGTCGGCATGATAGATCAAAACGAATGATCTCTCTGTCTTTATCGTTATTAAATTTGGTCAGCGAGTTAAAAACGCATAAACCAGGCGTCGTTTGAAATCAATTCAAATATATACGCAAGTACTTATTGAAGTAGTTGTGAGAATTCAACTTTCTTATTTTTATCTTTTTATTTCAATAAGAAGTTTCTGAAAGCCTGAATAATACGAATTAAGGTACGATCAGGAGGAGATAATCAGTTCGAATGCCTAATTCAGTTTGGATTTTATAATTTTTTTTTCTGTCTGGATTCCAAGGGATCGAACGAATTCCCTGTCGTTGTCGATATTGTTATTCGCTTTCTTTTTCTGAAAACCAGTACAGTTATTTAAGCCATAAAAAAACAGAATGAAATGATGGCCACTAACGTTAAAACAATAAACGAAGCAGTATCAGTCAAACAATAAAATAACCGAACAATTATAAAAAGACTCTCTCCTTTTCATTACTCTCTTCAGTCTGGCGTTATTCACACTGCACCTCTTTTGCGTCTTTATTTTTACAGGGCTTTCTTTTCTTTTTCTTTTCTGCCTGCTCCCCGCACACAATAACATACGTTAAATAATAATAATAATTCCTATCTCTTTTTCGACAGAGAATTCACTTTTCTGATAGTATTTGACGACCTACCTCTTCATTTCAACCTTCATAAATTGGATGCAGATTGTTTTTTTTTTTAAATCAACTAGGGACAAGAATAATTCATATCCCAATATCCTGATGGAGGGAAAAGAAAGAAAATGGTCCCGGTTACTTCTCTTGGATTTTAAAAACAATATATAGCTGAATTTTCGCTTTAGTGTTGCTATATTTTTTTTCGAGTCTAAAGTTGTCAATCAAACAATAACGGATGATAAGATCCTCCTTCGTTGAAAGCTGTTCGTGGGCGGAGTTTCTCGGCTTTCATTCAAGAGGACAAGTTAAATGATAGTAAGATAATATAAAGTAGATATATATCTTCTGTCAATCATGATCCCGTTCTCCGTTCTTTTTAATGATCTTCAACGACGATTGTTTTCAATATATATATAGATATATGATGTCCATGATTATATATATATATATATATATATATATATATATATATATATATATATATATATATATATATATATATATATATATATATATATATATAGTTCGAAATCATAATTTCAGAAGACAATATTTTGTACACATTATTTTTTTTTAGCTTATTTCAACGTTTTTCCAGTGCATTCTAGCCTTTTAAAGAAGGTATAAATCATAATCAACATCGATTTACTGGCTATATATATATATATATATATATATATATATATATATATATATATATATATATATGTGTGTGTGTGTGTGTGTGTGTGTGTGTGTGTGTGTGTGTGTGTGTGAAATAAACGAATCCTTTATTTCACTGTACTCTAAGTTCTACTCCAACTCATTTAATGTTTAATGTTGAATGTATTGAGCACAAGAAATAAACCCACCAAACATAGGATATTGCATTATATTATATCATTTTGGATTCCTGATTTGTAGTGTGATAATATATATATGCATGCAAAGTCTGTCAATAAAGAAACCAAACCTTTAAAACAAGGCACGAATGAGACGTTTCAGCTTGCTCTGACTGAAATCTTATATATCAGTGATCTTGTCGACATCAGTTAGTTTTCGAGCTACACGTGTGAGAATTATTCTGCGTGTAGTTCGATTGGACCTTTTCTCTCAAGTTAAACAATGCTTCAAATTGATAAAAAAAACCTTATGGGAGGCCTTTTTAATGCTGCAACAGGTCTATGGGGAGGATTTTTTGAGCCGTACACAATGCCACATGTGGTAACAACGTTTCAAATTGGGAAGAACAACCACCAAAGGAGATGCTAAATCTGGACGACATTTCTCGTTGACGAAGGAAGATCACTATCAAAAAGTGTGCGATCTGATTTGTGGTAATCGTCGTCTAATTTCCGAAGGGATAAAATTTGAAGAACTGATGATGAATCCCGTTGCTGCAAATTCGGCTGACAGATGGATGAAATGCAATACGATGCATAAACAGTCTTTCATTCCAGATTCCTACCTTTATAAGGACAGTCAGGCGACTGTTTCCATGAATCATAGCCTTTCCAAAAATTTGGAGAAAAAGGCCAAGCACACCTGATGCACGGTCACTGTCGTACTAAGGATGAGAATGCAGAGGTTGAACAAGAACAATCCATTATTCTTAGTTCACATTAGTTTTCACCATTTTTCTTTGGCTATTAGGGTTTTTTTTTCATTTCCTCGCCCACAAGAGAGAGAGAGAGAGAGTGAGAGATAGAGAGAGAGAGAGAGGGAATTCAACTTGTTATGTTTCCGATTATCACAACATACATCAAATATCTACAAGTACAGCATGAGGGCTCAATATATTTAACAACGAAACATTACTAAAGAATGCCATGGTTGCTGTGATCAAAGGATATATTTGTTAGGTTCGCTAAAATGGCGTATTTAAATGAAGACATACATCACTAATCATGTAACGAAATTCAAATAACTGACTAATTAGATACACGTCTTGCTGATGTGGTTTTACTTAGATTTAATACAAAAACTTTGACACAGAGACCTTTGGCAGAATGAGTTTTTGGTCTTCTATTGACTGGCTTCTTCTTAACTGGATCCTTTCGTGAACCATTCCTTCTTGCAATATCCTTTCACCAAAGAAATTTATCCTCCACCAGTCCTTGCATTTACCTCATTTGCTCTCTAGGGCTTAGACTACAGAAAATATCTTCTGACGAACGTGTCTTTATATTAACAATTTCATGATGATCGGGAGGGATGGAAAAATTCTCGTGTAAAACTGAACAAAATAAGGGACTGGTAAGTATGAGATCAGATCTTCTCTACCCGGACCATTGAGAAGATCGCCCACTGTTTTTCGGCATTTTGTCCAGAAACAATAGGGTCGATTACCAAGAGGGATGACGATTGAAGTTGGAGAAAAATACAGATGGGTTCTGGGTGAAAAAAATCTTCTTGGAGACGTAACAAATGCTGATGTGATTTTCACCATGGAATGCGTATGAAGTAATCATTAGTCGCTCCAAAAGAGGGAGAAAGGAGTGTCACACAGAGCATTTGTGCAAAAACGGTTCATCGCTTTTCGAGCACCAAGCACTCTAGAGTGGATCTGCTTCGCCCAACTCTGTTGTAAATGGTCAGATAATTTGAAACAAGGATCATGTTCGCTCCTGAAGAATATAAGAAATAAGGAAAACTTGGCCCTTGGCCGTTGTAGAGGGACTGGGATGTTCAAATCTTTTTCATCTACGACCCCCCCCCCTGAGGGAGGACGTAGGTTAGAACTGCCGATGTTATGTTCGAAAGATGAACCAAGATGTGGACAACAGAAATTTTTACATATTGATGCACCTTCGTCAGAAAATCTCAAATAGAAATAAGCAAAGTGAGTCGTATTATATTTTGTGTGTCTCATCACTAAAAGATCTTTGGTTGTTTCAACAAAATATTCTATTATTATCTTTTGCACAACTATCAATATCGGGTATATTCATGTATGGATCGGTATTGTCAAAGATTAGAGAATCCGTGCGCTTTGCCTTGAATCAAAGTGACGTTTAATACAGTATATTAACTATGCACCTAGCTGAAAAAGTTATGCACTATATATCTCTCTCTCTATATATATATCAGAATGCTACCCATAAAAAATCAGGAATATTTGCGTATGGGTAAATTATACAAAAAAAATGTATTCATTACAAAAAATGGACGCCGTGAGCGAAATATGGTCTGTCAATATTCTACAACTCGTCGGATTTCCTGTACTTAATGATCTTAAAACAATATGAAGACAGAATATCCTTTTCAATTAGGACAATCAGTTATATTCATAACCCAACCCTCACCAGAGATGTTTATATTTAGTGGGACTGTTTTCTGTACGATTACTGAGACATCATCATCATCATCATCATCATCATCATCATCAGTAATAGGAGAAACAGCAGTGATGTAGATATGGACGGACAGACAGACGGACTAGAGTTTTGCTTTACCCCTTCCTTTCTGTCTGATAGCTCCGGCGTGACAGAAACCAACCAACCAACAAACAAAATGTGTCACTGGCCTTTATATTAGGTAGGTGCAAAAATAGACATGGTTTTAATCTCTGATGTAGATTTTGGAATAAATTATTATTTTAATATATTCATGGAATACTATTTTAAAGCATGAATTTCGTTTTATTTATCCAAGCTGAACATTTACTTTACGCTATTTTCTTTGGATTATCCGAGACTGTCAAATCAAAGACAGAAAGAAAGCAAATTTAAGCGATTTTGTCATATAGGTTCAAAATAGGACGTGAAACAACGAAAACTGCTCGCAAAAAAATATATATATCCATGTATATGGCCACAGGACCGTCAAAAAAGCTCAGCTTAACGATGGTTTCAAAAATTTCGAAACAGAGACCAAAGCGTATCTCTGAATTTTTGAGATGAGGTATTATTATTATTTCTATTATTATTCAGACTATCCTCGTCTTGGTTGTTTTTCATACAACGTTTCGTTACTTCCCCCACACCTACCAGATGATACTTGATGAAGGTCGTAGATTACAATGGCCGAAACGTTGAATGAAAAAACAACCAAGATGAGGATAGTCCGAATAATAATAGAAATGAGAGACCAAAGCCTTGAAGATGATGACGGCCGTGGACGTCCTTCTGTGATCGATTACATCTTATCGAGGGCAATTCCTGAGGCAAACCCCTGCAAAATACCTCGTGAGGTTGCAGATGAACTAAAGGTTGACCACTCGACAGTTTTCCGACTTTTGCACCAAAATGGAAAAGCAAAAACAACTATTGCCAGGAAATCAACAAATTACCCCAAGACCTGCACTTTTACGCCCAATATTATTCAATAAAAACGGACCATTTCTTCTTTCCTCATCCAGCTTAATCCTCTGATATCTCTCCGACCTACAAGTATTTTTTCAATTAATTCGACCACTCCCTGCAAGGGAAGATCTTCAACAACCAAGCAGCAGCTGAAAAAGCCTTCGTAGAATTTGTTGGATTCAGGGCATAGAATTTCAGGGAATTAATGTAGCAGTTTCTAGTTGGCAAAACTGCGTACATTATGGAGTTTTGTTTTTTTTTAATTATTTCAACCTGAGATATACTGCTTGACAGTTGGTGAGAAGCTGCAATTATTTTTGCACCAACGTAATACCATAAAATATTTGTACACACATTGCGTTCTATATTTGCGGACTATATGGGTTTCATTGGCCTTTTCTTCCTTTTATCATCAATGTTGTAATTTTCTGAAAAATTAGCGGGGATGTAAGATCGAAGTATATATGAAGAAGTTTACGATGAAAGAAAGGATTTAGTCGCTAATCTATATTCTTTGTACGATCTAACTCATTTGCACACGTGAAAAATTAATGCTACTTTTAAATTGATAGGTTTTTCGTTTGTTTTTTTAAAAGCTGGTCTGTCTGGCTGACTACGTATGGCTATGGAGATAGAGGGCTGAAAATGCACCCCTTATTTTGTCGAAAGACTCCCCCCTGATTTTTAGGGGAGATCAATTTAAAACATAATTTCATGCTAAATTAGTACCTTAGTTTGTGTCAGACGGCATTCACGATGGTTTGTTATTTTTGAAAATTTGGCATATTGTTAGTGATCACAGCCCAACAAAAGGCGACAGGAGTAACTCATTCATCGATCACTCCGTTTACCAATTTTGTCATTGATCATTTCCAACATGGCACGCTACCAAAATACATTTGTCACGTGACAGAATCTAATGAGTGACTAACATGACCTGTTTTTTTTTTTCGAAAACGAACGTTTACTATGAACCAGACAAACAATTCTGAGAGAGAGACAGAGAGACAGGGAGACAGAGAGAGAGAGTGGGAGGGAGTGAGAGACACTTATAATTATATTACTGGTTATTTATTTCTAAAATGTTCAAGTTACTCTTGAAGCCACTTTTTGATTATTCTTAAATTTAATTTATGGCATGTCTCAGTGAATAATGCCCTTTACGTAACTGAGTTTTTGTCCAAGCTCCAAGAAAAAGACACCAGATCACGGTCAGAAAAATTTATGACACTGAATGTGAACCCACGATCAAGTAGTTTAGTGGTTTATTTTACTTGAACCTAGAAAACAACTTCAGATACTGAGATAAATGAAGATTTCGGCTGCATTTGGGTTAAAGTCAATTTCAGCAGTTTTAAGAGACAGATCTTTTAAAATCGATACGTACAAAAAAATAAAAGAACTCCGAAAATCATCTTTGATGGTGAACATCGATAGATGAACAAACAATAAAATCTGATTTTTACATTGTTTTTTTTTTTTGCCATACCAACCATAGAATTTATTGTTTTAAGTTACTTAAATTTCTTAGATGAAGCATTTTTCATTATTAATAATTTTGACTGATTTTTCATGATTCTATTTTTCGTCGGACTAGTAATAGATTTAATAGTATTAAATTGTTTTAAATTTCTCCGATAAAATATTTTCATTATTGTTCTTACTAGTTTCTCATCAATCTTATTTTTGCTTGACCAATAATAGAAGTCTCAAGTTGTTTAAATTCCTTAAATGAAGCCTTTATTATTATCATTTGGAATCTCACACCAGTTGCCTGGTGGTATCATTATTATTATGTTTTTTGCAATCTCACACCAGTTGCCTGGTGGTAACCACTGGAGTTTGAGTGACAGCAAGTCTCCTCAAGCGTCTTTCCTAATTACTCTGTGATCTGCAGGCACCGTTATATCTATTATTTGATAGGTTCTCCTTTCCTCGTCCGCGATTACAAAGTCCAGTCGTCTGGCTTAGATGAGATGGTCAGTTTAGATATTAAAATCCAAAAGTAATTCGTGATTTTCATTCTCCAAGGCTGACTCCGGTGTGTGCAGGTACCACTTTTCTACATGTTTAAATCCCAATCGTTTGTTCAGTTCCCTCTGTTGCTACTCTATCGCGTCTGTGTTTATACTATTTCCGGGCTAATTGACTACATTCACAAGCTAAGTGGTTTTACGGTCTCATCTCTTTTCCTACGTATGCAGCATTTGCTGTTTGTCTGTGTTCTGTCGATTTTTGTCTTGATGTAGTTTTCAATTCTGTTTCTCTCTTCAGGTTTCCTTTTCGTAGCCATGTCCATGGCTTCTCGTCTGCAACATCCTGTGTCTGTCTTTCGAGTTCCTCCTTATAGCATCTTCTGTTCCCATTTTTTATTTCCTTGTCTGCTTTTCTGTTACATCGTAATCTTCTTTGTTGTTGTTTGGTTCGCTGCTTCAGGTGCTCTTCATAATGTCAACAATGTTTTCTTATACATACTTTTCTAGACCTGTCGTTGTTGTTACTAATATTATTATTATTATTATTATTATTATTATTATTATTATTATTATTATTATTATTATTATTATTATTATTATTATTATTATTATTATTATTATTATTATTATTATTATTATTATTATCCTGTTTTTTCTTGTATTTCATTTGGTGTCTGGCGTGTAATTAGTGATTGTCTCACGCTGACAGTGCCTCACCGACGAAAAGGAACGAAAATGAAAGGGAAAAAAAAAACTAGTCGAAAATTAATAATAATCCCTAGAATCATATTATTGAAAATCACTCACTTTACTTACCTAGAGAAAATGAATACAAGCGAAAATAAAACTGGAGGATAAAAAGACAGCCGAGACTAAATTCTGCAGGAAAACCTCGATGGATTTTTATGGCCATCGATGCAATAAAAGTGTTTCCATCTCGTGCACTTTTGTTCATTCTTTAGTTCTTGTTAACTTCTATTCTTGATCGCTTCCAGAGAACACTGAAATGTTACCCGCCAGCGCCAGGGGATATCAGATAATTCGATTTGGGAGTTTTTATCGTTGTTTGCAAATTTTCTTTCGACAAAACAACTATGCGCATTCGTCTACCCTATATCGCCCGATTAAGCAAACTGTATCTATCTGTCACTCGACGGTACAGCCTAAGCCTTGATCGGCAACAATGCGCATAAAATTACAGACTCTATAGCATGCACACATTGGATATTTTGACACAACCTTACACATACAATGAACAAGCATATATTTATCAAGTTTGTCTTTGTTGGTCTGCAGGACTAACTAGCTAACCATCGGTCTTGAGCAGGTATACCTCAACATTGAAAAAATCATTTAAAATACTGGAATCTAACACTGATAACCTGTGCCAGATGCGACCACATTATTCAACATCGATGCAAGCCTTCAAATGCTAAAATGAACTGTCCCAAAGACACTGAGGGCGAAATTGGAGGAGCTCAGGATAAAAGGAAGGATTGAGACCGTACAGACCACGGCACTGCTAAGAATCGCACGTATACTGAGGAAAGTGCTAGAAATATAAGGACTGCGAAACTAAATCTTAGCAGTGGCCTAACAGAGGAAGGAAAATGGAAGCGGAGAGTTGACCCACAGCACTGGCATGATAGGCGAGGGAGAGAAGAGATGTGAACTAAAGACCTGAGGAGACTTACTGTCACTCAGCCTTCAGCAATGACCACCGGGCAACCAGTGTGAAACTGTAAACCACAGTATTGCTGTAGTCTTTGAAACTGTGGAGAGGAGGGCTGGAGACTTGCTGTCACTCAACCTCCAGTGGTAACCACCAGGCAACTGGTGTGAGATTGCAAATAATAATAATAATAATAATGATAATAATAATAATAATAATAATAATAATAATAATAATAATAATAATAAACCCGGCTCGTACACTCCTAATGGCAATCGTTACCAATCTGCTCTTGGCCAAAACCCCAGCTCATGCTCCACTAATGACACCCAGAGAGAGCACAGTCGTCATCGAGTGGCAGTTAGCCAGAACAAGTAGAGAAAATAGTCAAGAGAGGAGAACAGGTCAATAATGTATTGAAAATATGAAAGAGAACTGGACGACATAGACAATGGATAACCAATAGTATTGAACGAAACTGCATTGAAACACCCACTTAAAAAATAGCCTAGTGGAAAACACCAGGACCTAATGGGATCCACGGATATTGGTTTAAGAAATTCGCGATACTCCAAAGTTGCCTAAATGAAGGTACCAGAATAGATGACCAGAAGTAGATGCAATTATAGACCAATCACTTGCTCACCATTCTGACTGAATCCTGACTGGCCAAATAGCAGAGAGAATATATATATATATATATATATATATATATATATATATATATATATATATATATATATATATATATATATATGGAAAGGAAAGGGCTCTAACCAGATGAGCAGAAAGGATGCCGGAGAGGAACCAAGGGGGAATATTACTTGCTCTACATTGACATGATTATTTTAAAAGAATCAAGAAAAAGGGAGAACAATGGGATGGATAGACTATAAAAGAGCATACGCTATGATTCCACACTGCTGGATACTCGAAAGCCTCAGAATGATCGGTGAACCAGTGGTGAGACTCATCGCCAACTCTATTAAAAACTGAAAAGTAGACAATACAGCCACTAGAGAAATGTTAGCAGAGGTACGTATAAAAAAAGATAATCTTTCAGGGAGAATTTCTATCTCCGTTGCATTTTGTTCTATGATACCTCTCAACAGAATCCTGAAAAACAACAAAGGATACCAAGTCTCTAAAGCAAAGTGAAAAGTCAACCACTTGATGTACATGGACAACATAAAACTTCTTGCAAAGAACAAGGGAGAGCTCGAGACGCTGTTCAGCAAAGTGAAGAAATACAGTGATGACATTTGGATGGAGTTTGGACCGGCGAATAAGAAAGCTTAAAATAATGCACAAAGCCCTACAGCCAAGACGTGATATGGGTAGACAGTACGTGAAGAGAAAAGAAGGCAGCGGAGGACTCATCAGCATCGAAGGCAGTGTCTAAAGGGCCAGAACAGGTCTACAAAAATCTGTGCAAGCGAACAGTGACGACATCATAAAGAGCGCCCGAAGCAGAGCACCTAACAACAAAAAAGTAGAAAACAATGGATTAACACAACAAACAAGGAAATAATAATGGGGACAGAGGAAGTTATACTGAGAATTTAAAAGACATGAGAAGTCATGGACATGGCTACGAAAAGGAAATCTGAGGAAAGAAACGGATTTGCTCTCCATAGTAGCCCAAAAAATAAATGCATTAAGATAAACTATATCAAAACAAAAATCGACAGAATACGGACAAACAACTAATGTCGTCAATGTAGGGAAAGGGATGAGACTGTAAAACCACACAACTAGTGAATGTAGTCAACTTGCCCAGAAGGAGTATAAACACTGACACGATAGAGTAGCAACGGTGATACACTAGGAGCTGAGCATACAAATAGGATTTAACCATGTAGAAAAGTGGTACCAGCACAAACCGTACACAGCCCTGGAGAATGGAAACCACTAATTATTTCGGGACTTTGTCATTCAAACTGATCATTCCATCTAAACGAGAAGACCGTACCTTGTAATCGTGGACAAGGAGAAGAAAACCTACCAAATAATAGACGTGCAGACCACAGAGTAAATAGGAAAGAGAGTGAAAAACTGGGAAAATACCAGGATCAGGCAAAAGAACAAAAGACGGTGTGGAACATGAAAGTCAGGGGAGTATCAGTAATAATAAGTGCACTCAGGACCGTACCATAGATACTAAAGGTGAGATTGGAGCTATTAGGCATAAAAAGAAGGACTGAGATTGTGCAGACCACAGCACTGCTAGGGACTGCACGAATATTGAGGAAAGTACTAGAAATATCAGATCTACGACCCCACCTGTTAGCAGTGGCCTAACAGAGGAGAGAAAAACAAAACAAAACACACATCTGTTGCCCATGACATTGGTTTCAGTGAAGTTTATGGGGAGACTAACTTTCTTGCTCTCTTTATTCAGTTCGTCTTGCATTATTACTAAGAGATCATGAAGGTTCTCGGCAAATCGTCAGCGAATCCAAAGTTACTTAGGTATTAATCACCTATTCTGATTCCTCTATCTATCAAGTAAATCAAAATCATTTCGAGGCAAACTGTGAAAAGTTTGAGCGAGCTGATGTCACCTAGACTTACTCCTTTTTGAGCTGGAATTGCTCTGTCCTCATGTAGCCCGAGAAAGGAACTGTTGTGTCGATAGATATGTTGCAAAACTGGCGTATACGGCTTCTACGTCTCGTTGTATGATTGCATCCATGATTTTCCCAATAAATCGGAAGCGTTTTAAAAGTCAACAAATTCTACAGCGAGTGGCATTTTGTATTCCGCTTCTTTTCTAAACAAAGGATTCGTCGACTGCAAATGATTAAAGGTCGAATATCACCTTCTAAAGCCCACCTGTCTCCGTGGTTTTTTTTCATCTAGTGCTTCGGACGGAGGAGAGTATTTAAGAATCATAAGTTTGTGCTCCATCGACCATTCAATCGGGATTAGTCGGTCTGCCGAGGACACGACTATGTCAACCATACAGCTGATTCAAGCGTGACCAATGCGTAGAAGATGATACCGTTTAAAACTACATCTATAACTCTAATCAGGAACTTGTTCTAACGGTAGTTCATTTTTAATCATTAAGTCTATCGTTTCCACCGTATTTGGTTTGCTAATTTCCTTACTGCATTTCCCAGTTGATTCTAAGCGGAACCTGATTTAATCAACCTAAATCAAGGTTTGTGAAAGGAAAAACTCAACAATAAGTGATCCAAGGTGCCAGAAAATGCATCAGATTTTCGGAAGGATAGCAACATTTTATGAACTCGATGATTCACAATAAGAATTCACAGTAAGGAGTCTACTAGACGCATGTAAGACGTAGGCTTATCCATATTTCCGAAAGTACAGTGTGTCTTTGAGAAAAAAAATCGTTAGCTGAAATGGCGTGAAGCAAAGAAGCATTTACCATTGATTTATTTGAAAAACAATTTGAGCGGTCCAAGATACCAGAAATTGACATGTTAGACGAATTCGTCAGAGGTGGTCACCGGTACAGGAGGCTAGAGTATAGGAGAGAGAGGAACAGGATGTATACTGCCTCTATAATGTCATTTTGGAAGACGAATGTTATTTTCACTTTACGACTAATTTTGTGAAAACATAAAAGCAGCCGAAAGCAAACTATCGAAAAGCGAGTCATACACGTATTTGTTAGGGAGAAAAAACAGCTTTAAGAAACGGTTCAAGTTGATGCAACTGATATTAATAAAGGGAAATTACTAGTGCTGGGGTCAGTAGGGCCGGAAACCACTCCCGAAAGGAACTTTCTTAAGAGCGCTATTTCGCCGAGTGATGATCTCGTTGAGCTGTAGGTTCTTTCTTTCAATAATAATTTTTGTCCCTAGTCATCAAGGTCTCGTTTCTTTGCACCAGAACAAAGCTAAACTTGGTATTTGATTTATAACTTGGACCACTGCTCCAAACATAAGCATTCAGAGAAATAAACTGCACTTCGCTTTCCACCTTCTCCCTCTCTTTCTCTAATCCCCTCTCTCTTTCTTTGTTTTATTTTGGCGCAAAATCGATCAAAAAGCTCAAATGGCAATAGGCTGGCCTTGTCGCAAGAATGGCAGACAACCAATGAACATCACATGCAACGCCCATGATAGAGAAGTGTTGCAAATCCTGGGGAACTTCTATGCCCAACGATGGACGTTAAGAGACTGATGATGATGATGATGATGATGATGATGATGATGATGATGATAGAAAGGCAGGAGCATAAATGTCAATTAAAGGTAAATACAAACGTAAGACTGCCTTAAAATTCCCTTACACATTTTTTATCATATTCATATACACTTAGTTGTAGTAATGCATATTCACATACCAACGCACATTTTTACATTAAAGCAAACAAACTATAAAATACACGTTCCTAACTTTTTGAGCGTTAACGAGGTGTCAGTAAAGGGGTGTCAATCTTTCAAATTTTAGACTGCTTTTTGGCTTCATCATCGTTTATTTATATTAGTTACTTTTTATTGCTACTTCTTTTTTTACCCAAGGGTAATAGGCCTGAACAAAAAGTTGTCATAAAAAGATAGATTAAAACAATAAATTAATTAATACGATGGTAAAAAGTAGTCAAAAATTCAAAAATAATAATGATGTATGATACTTAATCTAATAAAATGAATAAAAAAAGAAGGAAAATGTAATAAATTCTGTAACTGCCATAATGTAAACAAACATTGCTACGATCAGAATGAAAGATAAGTTTAAGGGTGTTGTTTGAAGTGCGCCAAGTGGAAGTCTTGGAGGCTTAATTGGTAAAGCAGACCAATCTAACCCTAACTGCAGGGATGTGAGTTCCACTCCCACGTACGGCTTATTCTTTATTTTAAGATGAAGGTTAAAGAGATTAAAATAATGATGGCAGATCTGGTTAGTCTGCCCATAGAAATGTCATATGTCTGTCTTTTTGCAGCGTGCTGTGTTGGGGTCTATCAACTGAAAAAATGGAAAAGGGGTTATCAATGAATGAGTTACTTCTTTCGCCTTTTGTTGGGTAGTGATCACTGACAAAAAACAAAAAAAAACCCCAAAACAAACGGGAATGCTACTAGGCACCAACTAATGGATTAATTTGGCATCAACTTACATTATGAATTGATCACCCCACTTAAAAATACCCCCCATCCCCAAAGAATGAGATGACAAAGCGTAAATGCATAATTTTTCAACCCTCTAGCTCCATTGGTGCAATCTGTAAACATGATACGTGTATACATAGCCAGTCAGTCAGCCAGCCAGCCAGCCAGCCAGCTGGACCAACTTGAAAACTTAAGAAAACTATTTTGACAGTTTTGATTGCTGGTTTCTAATTTATGATACCTCATCAAATAAAAACGGAAAAAAAGTATTTACACTGTTTTATTAGGCAGTAGTTCGAATGCTCTGGTACGTTGACCCTCGCACTTGGCAGCATTTATAATAATATACACCGCCCCACCGTCATACTATAGTCATTCACCTGTACTCCCCCCCTTCCATAAAGACACACCCATATACGCATTTGGGCAGATTCACAGTCATTGTCATACAAAAGATGAAAATTTGACAAATGAAAACTCAATGTCGTTCAGTAGCCCTTACAAATACACAGTTATTTTCCTGGTCTGATCCAGCAAGTTATACACCCTCTTTTACTTTCACCCTCCCTCTCCCCCTCTCTCTCTCTCACACACACACACATACACACACACATATGCACACGCAAAGAGAACCTCCTTCTCTCTATTCTTCTCTGCTCCTCCTCCTCTTCCATAATCGAGTATATATCATTATTTGTCATTTTCGTTTGCATATAAATGTTGAGCATAGCCGTGGAGATCAGCCTGGTCATTTCCCTCTGAAGAAGTAAGAGGTCCTTCTCGGATACTGCGACGTCACAAGGAAAACGAAAAAACAATGAGTACCAAATACAATGATATCCAA
This sequence comes from Thysanoteuthis rhombus, assembly GCA_963457665.1. Lineage (NCBI taxonomy): Eukaryota > Metazoa > Mollusca > Cephalopoda > Oegopsida > Thysanoteuthidae > Thysanoteuthis > Thysanoteuthis major. The sequence goes on from OY735202.1 coordinate 47,060,234, forward strand.
CCGAGCATTGATGAAGTCTACCAGGCCCAGCGATCCATGAAAGGAATCGTGCTCCGCACACCTCTCGTACCACTCAACATAGACTGGCCCCATGCCGAGGTAAAAAAAGATCTTTGTGTCTCACCACTAATCAATATTTCAAAATATAAAATCTGAAAATTGAGTTGAAGTTTACATTATATGAGGCGGGTAATTAGAAGTACTAAGCTAACTGCAAAGATAAAAACTTTCGTAGGAAGATTTTAGAAACAGCCAACCGAATCTTTCAACGTAAGTTTATTCAGTTTTTAAGCTGGTCTGACTATGTATTTATGGCTGTATCATGCATACAGGTCACACTAATGGAGCTAGAGGGATGGAATTTAAACATTTAGATTTACTATTCACGATACGGAGGTTAGTCGCGAGACGAATGTGATCGAAATATAACCAGATCGCTACCATGTCATTGAAATCAATCGAAATTTTGTTTCTGAGAAATATTTTCCAGTATTAAATGATCATAACTTGTTCCTTGATTAATTCTCCGTCGATTGATATGTTTTTTCTATTCCAAAGTATGGTAGATAATGCTATTTTGACGAAGCTTTTATTGAAGATCGCCTCATTGCTCTACATGCAAATGGTCCTCCAAGACACCTCAGTCTGTTCCGCTCTTGTACGGAACCCCATCTCAGCCCATGGTGAAATAATGAAAATATCTTTTGAACTGAATTCTCTGTTTTTTTCTTATTACTTAGGTTAAAAATTTGTCTCATGGGAATATTACAATGTCGCGCAACGGAATAAATAGTTCATGATAAATAAGATGCTAAATAGAATTCACAGAACTACGTAAGTAATTAAGTATCATCATAAACTTATCTGAGAAATTTTGGATAAGAGAGTTTTGCGCATGTTGACTTTGAATTTTACTGCTACTTTCTGATATTACCAATTTAGCCGTTTTAGATCAAAATTTACCCCTTAGTAATAATTGACTAGTATGAGATTTGAAACTAGAAGTAAGATTTGGAATTTGCGTCTTTATAAGAGAAAAAAAGTTCCAAAAGAGCTAAATTGGTAACACAGCTCAGAAGGAACGTTCTGCAGACCTGAACCTGTTCGACTGATCAGCCACAGGAACAATGGTCTCGGAAACATGAATCTTACGAAAATACAATTATGATGTATACATATATTCCCCATATATTCCATGATTTACCTATTTCTCCTAAATTCAACCCCAGAAGGTTTGGAAAATTTTGCAGTAAAAGGATTTTCTTGGTGGATCATTTTTCTTTCTTGGATTATGTGGAGAGACCAAATTCCATTATATCAATTCCAAGTTTTTGTCAAAGATTGCAGCTTAGGACATCCGTAACTTTTGATTTAATGAGCAAATTTTGGTCAAATAATGTACACCGTGTTCAGGAAAAATCTTTTGAAATAACTCTCAGGAACACTACTGGCACAACTAAAATTTCCCCGACCTCCCTATTTATGATGTTTAGGAAAAAAACAACTTTTGTTCTTCGACCCCCCATCCCTGGTAAATAGTTTTTGTTATGACTGTGGGAAGGGGGCTCAATTTGCAAAGTAGATTTATGCTAAATTGGCCCCATAGTTTGTGTTCGGCAGAATTCAAGCTTGTTTTGTTTTTTTTTGAATTTGAACTTTTGTTGTGATTGCTACCTAACAAAAACCTTTTTGCGATTTTCCAACTGATCACCCCTATATTGTGTCTCAAAAAACAAAACCATTTTAAAGTTAACTTTAAACTTTTATCAATCCGTCAAATTACGCGTTGACTCTCATCCTGGGACCTGCACTGTTAAAAAGGCCGGTGCCATCCGGGTTAATTCCTTCACGAATTATCGTACATCTCCCTTTATATCTGTTAAAGAGGGTCATGGGATGAAATCTCGTAATTTGGGGAAGAAACAAGAAGTAAGTCAGTGTAGACTGTCCTTCTGACCTGTTTGAGGTGGCCGGGATAATTCTGTCCCCAAGTGACCAATTCCGTTGTTAAAAAAGTGAGGGAATTGTTTTTAATCCATAAAACGTTAAAGAAAAATCCTCGTAGATCGTATATCAGTCAAGACTGGACGAATCTAGTTATTCTATTGTATGACCGGATCGTCGTGACAGAACTAATGGTGTAGAGTCTGTTGACGTTATAGTAGGTTGTTGACGGATAGGGGAATCACAATATAAAAGCAGGGTCTGCAAGGAACTGGGATCAAAATGGAGGAGTTGCGTTTGCAGGCACGGGGTTGCGCAATATTGTAGATCGGAGGTGGAGATGACGGTTCAAGTACGCAACAACGAGACATAATATGGTTCTGATGACGACGAATAACACACTATCTTGCAGTTGTATTACAAACGACAGAGGATCAACGTTTTCCACGTTGAGACCAGCTAACCACAGTGGTTCAGAACTAAAGCTCCGGACAAAACTTGAGTCGTCTTTGTCAAATGAACTCAACAGATCAGATATGTTGTGGTTGAACTTTTGATTATCCTTATTGTTTTATACAGTGGGTGAAATAGAAGGCTTAATGCAGTGCAGATTGGTGCGTGAATGTCGTTTCATCAGCAACTCTACTGAGGTAGTATGTGGTGTTTTGCGAAATGAAAGCAGAAAACGCGATAGTTTTTCTCCTATTTTCACACAACTTCCCGTAGAGACAGACGGCTCATTCCGTCCGCTGTGTCGATGCGTATATTGTATAATCATATGCACTCTTTTACGACTTGAGAAGTTTATGATCTGTAATAATGCGGAACGGATGCCCAGAAAGATACTGAAGGAACTTTATTACCCCAGAGATGACCCCGTGGCCCAATGATTCTGCTCAACTGGTGACAATGTTCTGGAAGCGAAGACGACAGGTTTCTCTGAACCACCAGGCATGATGGGTAACTAAATTGCACCCCAATCGTACTGACTGACATCACACGTTAAGAGTAGTACCATATATATATATACATACATATATATATATATATATATATATATATATATATATATATATATATATATATATATGTTGTACAATATGAAATGCCAGATCTATACATACGTTGTACAACATGAAATGCCAGATCCTCAACGATTCATGGTTTGATGCTATGAAAATGAATTTAAATGGGTATTCATTGTACTAATATCATTTGGTATTATAAACCTGACTAATCAACTTTCGTACCTCACTTTTAGAGACTCATTTATTCACTCTTAAAAGTAAGTTGTCCGTGGGGTAGGCTCATCAATACGGTTTTTACATGTTTTGGTCATTCAGCCGTTCGGACATTTATTTGGATCCATGTATCTATGTATCTATTTGGGTTTATATTATCCATGAGTTCTGATATTCATATGTATCTCTGTATCCAGACTTCGCCCAGCACTAAACGCTCATAGTAGAAACTTGCTCACAAATGAGTCGGGGATTTGTTTTTTTTTTTTAATTTTCAACCAAAATGAGGTTTTAGTGGGTAGGTCAATTTTCAATGTAAGTTTTTGCTAAATTGGTCCCTTACTTTGTATCAACTCTAGTTGTTTGAAAACTTTGATACTTTAGTGCACAACAAAAGGCAAGAGAAGTAACTTATCCATTGATCAACCATTTTTCCACTTTTTAATTAATTACCCTAACACAACATGCTATCCAAAGACATTGGTCACCGAGTAACTGAGAAAAACATTTTCCCCATATATCTTATCTGTTATGCATGTAATGTTATCGCTGTTATTAATCACTACTAACCACAACAGACCGGTTCAAACACTTTTGCTGGGTGTAGGTTATTCATGGGTTCTAACATTTCATACCCATGGAGAAATTACTGGGTTGCTGACACCTAAACTAAAAACAAACCTAAATATCATCTCATGCCTTTATTTTTCTCTCAACCTGTACCTGTTTTATCTTATTGTCTCCTTTTACCCATCTTTACTACCGCTCTATGATTTCAATTGTTATACAAACATGGATAAGATTCATGTGTCCAAATTTTACCACTCCCTGAGTAAACTGCCCAACGTGCTTTCCTTCCCACTCCTCCTGTCTTTGGAAGATTTCTTTGAATTCCGTTTCAAGTGTGAATATATTTCATCTATTGTTAGATATATGTCACAGAGGTGAGAGTGTGTTGCGGAAAGAAGTTATGAGAGGTATGCAATCATGTTTGTTCTTGTTAGAGAGTGTGAAGTTTTCTGGGAATGGCGATGGCCTTTTTTATTTGGCCGTTTATTACATCTTGTGAATATCCAAGAGTAATGAAATGTTGTAGAAGGTTATAGTTGTGGTTTGTTGAGTTGCAGAGCAAATTCTCCTGATTCTAAGTGCTCGTGAGAACGATAGGTTTTCTTTCAGGTGATTGGGATGAGCTTGAGGTCTCTGTAATCATTAATGTGTATGCAGGTAACGCAGAAGGCTATGCAATCTGTTGATCTCTCAGCCAAATTTAACAGAATCGTGTACAGAGTTTTTTTCTCCAAATAATTTATTCAGTTTAGTTTCTGTGTATATGAAGAGAAAATCATTAATGTGTCTGACGTAGAAGATGCTTTAATTATTGATAATAGGATCGATGCAAGTTTCTTCAAGTTTACTCATGAAGATGTTGACATGACAGAAAACTACAACTGTCCCCATGACACAGCCTTTAATCTGGAGAACATTTCTATTATTATAATTTAAACAATTAAGGGTAAGTATGTATTCTTAGTACAGTGAGAATGCAGATAATCAGTCTTCTTGAGGAAAATGGGAACCTTACAACAAATAGGGGCCTAATTGTCGAACGTGCCCAAGAATTTAACAAAATACATCTACTTCTCCAAACAAGAAACACAGAACAATGAATAAGATATACAAGATTTCCCAGAATTCATTTCGTGGTTGGTGAAGGAAGTCATCAACCTAACAAACAAAAAAAGCCAGGGCCAGATAACACCGCCATCTATCAACTCAAAAAAGCTGATAAAGACATCGCTATGAAATAGCCATTCCATTCAAATTATGCCCCAAACAAAGCCAAGTCTCAGAAAATTGGAAAACTGCAATCATAATGCTGTTATATAAAAAAGGGAACTCGAAAGATCTGAACAACCACAGGCAAATAAGCTAACTCAAGTGCATCTACGAACCACCAAAACTCTAGATAAAAAGCAACCACGAGAATAAACTGGTTTCAGGTGAAGGTACTCGACCATCGACCACCCCATCAGACGAATCAACTAAAGGAAAAAGAAGCAGAATAAATACATAAAATGCCAACTGTTGTAACGTTCGTTGACTTCAAAAAGGCCCTCGACTCAATGGAAATCCCCAAGGTCATCGATGCAATCGTACAACAAGGCGTATATGTCAGAACATGGTGACGTATCTATCTACACAGCCGTTTATTTATCAGGCCACATAAAGACTCAACCCTTTCGGCTCGAAAAAGGGCCAAGACAAGGAGATACCAACTCACATAAACTGTTCATAGCCTGTCAAGAGATATAAAGACCGGAAAATAAAAGAATCAGAAAAGATGGCGAATACATAATTAACCTCAGATTTGCAACAACATCGTTTTTTTTGTTGAGAATCTTCATGACTTCCAAATAACTCTAGTCGAAATGGATGAAGAAAGTAGGTTTCCGCATAAAGTTCAGTAAAACAGATTTCATGTACAACAAACATATCAAGAACAAAGACACAGCAATCAGAATTGAAAACGCGACCTGAAAAATACTGCATCTACTTAGAACAACGAATATCCATGAAATCCTCAAAAGAAGAGGAAATAATGCAAATAATTGCTTTAGGTTGGTAAGCCATCAAAGACAACGAAAACTCATTAGCTCTAAAAGAATTGTATACAACTAATGCATCCCCCTTGATAGACATCTATGGAGCTGAAACATTGAAACTAACCAAGAGACCGACCCAAAAACTCCGAACCATGCAATGTGCACAGGAGAGACTCATGCTCAGCATGACAGAGAGTTTGCAGCGCAGTATATTAGAGGAAAGATAGGAGCCAAAGATATCACAGAATCCATCAAATGGTAACGAGCTGGTTATGTAGCAAGAATATCAGACAACCGCTGGGCATCACGACTCACAACATGGACCCCTAGAGATCATATACGAGACTGTCGCTAACAGAAAATAAGTAGACAAGTACTGTCTGCGTGAAAGTACTGTCTGCGTGACACCCATGCTACAGAAGCCTGGTGAATTTTGAGGAAGGTCTATGTCTAACGATGCACGCTAAAAGTCTAATGATAATAATTATGTTGCATAAGGGTAATTATAGTTTACATTTTGGGCCCTTTTGTTGTTTTATTGTTCTTGGCTTCTTTGAGGGATAGAATTCCTTCTTCATGTTTGATGCTTGAGTGCGGGGATTTGATGTCTATTCTAACGAGAAACCTATTGACCACAGCCTAACGATTGACTTGCACACCAACAACTTACTTTTTACTTTTCCAACATCATCATTTTTCTAACCTTTTGTATTTTCATTATTACTATTCTAATAACAAAACGCACTGTATTTGTATTGTGGAATGCATCTTGTTTTACCAACAAACGATACAGCACAAACCCAATAACGAACTATAAACCCTATAATGATGACTAATTAATATTTTATAGCTACATTACGAACTATTATAATAAACCATAAAAACAATTATACGTTTCACTCTTTAGGGTGAAAACTACATCTTCAAATAAAAATGGCATATGTTTCTTATTTAGGTGGGAATATCAAATTCCCATAATCAGTTATGCATTACAACGCATTCCAAAAAAATAATTTGAATCCAATCTATTGAACAAAACTCACAACTAAAAATATCGTATAAGTAGTTTCGTATTCCATGCCTTATTTATTCACTTTCATTATATGAAAGACCCAGATATCCAAATTCTTCTCTGCTGTATTTCCTAATATAATTATCCGCATTGAGAAATAATAGAGTTTGTATGGCCAGTGAATGAACAAGATAAGAGTTTCAAATAATATAACGCATATATAATTATTAGTCGGATTTTATATCCTTTACTTAATAATATAAAATTTGTGTTCAAGCAGCAATACTTTATTGATTCAAGGCGGTCGGACACTTTGAAGTCCTTCAAGATGGGAATGGCAATGCTTTTCGAGTCTTATTTGTTGATTAAGAAAATTGATTACGTGCAAGTATGTTTTGGGGTCGCGTTCATTCTTTATACTTATAATTATGTTGTTTGTTTTTTTGTTTTTTTCAGATTTACTTGAAACTTGAAAATCTCCACCCGGTAGGATCTTTCAAGTTCCGCAATGCCTGCAGCAGTTTCAGTGCTTTGCCGCCTGGTACAAAAGCAGTATATACTGTGAGCACTGGCAATTTTGCTCGGGCAACGGCTTGGTTCGCCAAACACCATGGGATAAAGTGCACCATTTTGGTGCCAGAGCACGCCCCGAAAACGAAGACGGACGCAGTGGAGAAACTGGGAGCCACAATTATACGAATGGAACACAAAGCCTGGTGGGAGATCATTTGTTGCCACAAAGAGTACGAACATGCCGCAGAATTAGGAGTGTTTCTTCACCCAGAATTCGAAAGGAATGTTATTGCAGGTAATATACTCGTAGACGAGCTTGCAAAACGTCACTAGGTAGCAGGCAGCTAAATAGCGACCTGAAGTGTTTCTTTAAAGGAATGTTATGATACACCCAGGACTGCAGTTTCATTTTCTGCTTGGAAACAGGCAGTCTTTTTGTTTAGATCATATGCATGAATGTAAAATATGAATTGAATGTAAAATATGTATCTCCATGTTCATATTGGGAATGTGTGTGGTTGCCCAGATCTCGAAAGATTGAGGCAAGCATTGTCTTGGACTTTCTCTCTCACCCTCTATCTCCACACATAAACAAGCACACACTCACAGACACATATATGTGTGTGTGTGTGTGTGTGTGTGTGTTTGCTATTTTCTTCAACAATATTTATTCTTTCGTTGTTTTTTCTACTTTGTGTATAAACTTTCTATTATCACTCTATCATCGAAGTTTTTTTCTGAAAAGTTCCAAATTCGGTGATTCGAGATCTTTCGACCACCAACTTGGGAAGGTTTATAAAAAAAAAACTTCTTTAAATAAAGAGTGCGTGTCTGTTATTTTCAATACGCTACTCTATCGGTGGCAGGTTCGATTCCTGCAGCAGTTCCATTCTCTTCAATTGTTTATTCTATTTACGCTGTCTAATTTGAATGATATATTAACCGTGTAACGACGGAAGATCATTTCAAATAAGTTTCTATATGATATAATGCAAGTGATAATTCATATATATATTTCCTAATGTATTTTCAATTTGTAAGAATACGAAAAGACAGAAATAGAAAACAGATTCTGTCAGTTGTTATATTCATTTATTACCAGTTGCTGATGAGTGCGTTAAACACGAAATGTTGTCATTCATCGTGTATTTATCCTAGTAGTTCTTATATATATATATATATATATATATATATATATATATATATATATATATATATATATATGTGTGTGTATAAATGTTCTTAAGTACAACTAAAAAGTATTTTTACGCAAAGTGTATTTGTTTTTTAGCATAATCTCCTTTCTTGTCAATTTTGTGCGGCTTGTGCCTGTGATACATACAAAGCCAGCCAGCCAACTTGAAAAATAAAGAAACCTGTGTTAACAGTTTTGGTAGACGGTTTGTAATAGTCATTGTGATATTTTATCGACAACTGAACACAGTACACGTAAAGTTGCTTCCCTTGTCGTACGATACACGATGCATTGAAATATTCTCCATTTTTTCAACGACCAATACAACAATCATTACTTTAGCAATTATGAGTTCTTACGATATACGGGTATTTGCCCGACGCTCAAGATAGACTCCGATACAAAGCTAAAGGGCTCTAACCAAAGTGTAATTTACCAATAGATAGGGAAACGAGTCGATTCAGAGCATTACTGCAAAGTTTCCTTGAATTTTAACTCTTTCATGTTCACCTTACTATCAACCGTTTGGCTACCTACACTCTGACGGGACTTACGGCTAATATATCTATGTTTATTGTGATTGTTTCTTGATAAAGTTTTGTTACTTAGTCGAAAATTTCAGGTCTTTCTGTCTTCCATGTACCACTTCCCAGCTCTGAGTAAAATTTCTACCAGCCACGAGGCTTCATTTGACCGTATTCTTCCTGTTTAGGTAATGGAACCGTAGCCCTTGAGGTATTAGAAGATCTTCCTGACGTGGATACCATCATCGTACCGTACGGCGGGGGTGCCCTCACTTCAGGCGTCGGTACGGTGATGAAAGCATTGAAGCCCAGTGTTAAAGTGATTACAAGCGAAGTGGATACATCACCTCAGGTAAGCTACATAATGACGTGTATTTCAATCAGTTGTCCCTCAAGAGATCTTGTGCCGTTACACTGTCCAATTACACATGATCTAACTTGATTATTAGGTTGTCAAGATATTTTATACACATATATTCATAGCATCATTAATCAAACATCAAAATATTTTTCCTGGCTTCCTGTAACTTCACATCACCTTACAGCTAAATAGTGTATTCAATAACAAGCTAATGATTCTAGTTTTTGATTTGATGAATCTTTCGGCAAAATTTTTGATACCTGTAACTTGCTGGAACCGTTGACCAGATAAGAAATCTCGAATTTAACGACCCAAGTGATAGTCTGAAAGTGATGAGTTTGGAGAATATGCTGCGTGGGAGTACCTTCCGATCAGCTCCATGGTTGATTATTTCGTAACAATCACCGATCGACTCTCTTACCCAGTAAAAAATTGCATTCTCTATTTCAATGCGTTATTCAAACAGGTTGGCTAATTCACCTCTAACCTCCGTGTATGTTCTTAGTTTTGCACTTTCCTCAGAGCTCCTACAGTTGTGATATCTTCCAGTGAGTTTTTAGCCTTTTAGCTTAACATCTCCGTTCTGCCAAACGTTGCAAACCATCCCTGACAGATGCCTGTGCCTTCACCATCATCAACATAGCTCTTATTTATTGCTTAGCTTATTCTGCACTTTCCCCAGATTTAACTTGAAGAGTAAAGTGTCAAATGTGCATTTTATATTCAGTCTCGATTTTCTCATGAATAAAGGAAAATTATTAAAATCAAGACCCATCACCAGACTCTTGACAATATTGGTTAATGAATTCTGCCAGGAAAGTATGCATCCATTTACTATAACAATGGAAATAGCCGACCCAGGGTAATTGAGCCTTAATCCCTTCAAATACTCACCGTGAAACTTTCCCATCTTTATCCTAACGTCCTTCCCACTTTCAAAAACCTCTTTTCGGGCCCGATTCCTTGGAAGTTCTCGTTAAAATGACAGAAATCAGTAGAACTAAACGGTACATGCGTTTTTCAATGAAGTTAATGTTAAAAAGATTTTAAAAATTATATTTTTTTGCGTAAAAAACAGAACAAACTTTTATAGCTGCCGATATCTTGACATTTTTCGTTTTGCTTCTTCAGGTTTTCGAATGCCGCAAAGCTGGAAAAGCGGTGCCATGTCGTTACACGGCCAACTTTTGCGATGGAATCGGTGGCAGAGGGTGCTTCCCACCAGTATGGGCCGTAGCCAGCAAAGTGGTCGACGACACGATAGTCTGTACAACTCGAGAAATTGCCGATGCTATTAAACTGCTAGCTGAGTCAAACCGAATTGTATCAGAAGGCGCCGGTGCCTCGTCTGTCGCTTCAGCCCTTTCCGCCAAGAACAACCTCTCTGGTAAAGTCGTCTGTATCATAACCGGTGGCAACATCGATACCAGTAAATTGTTGCAAGCCTTGGCAGGACAAATCCCAACATGATGCAGGGAGAAGTACTTGACCAAATTTAACAATTAGTATTGTATGTCAGTATTTTTTCATCAGAAAGGATTTAGATTTTAGTGGAAAGTGCTTTTCAAGAGTGGGTAATCAGGGCAACGTATAGTTTGTTAAAGCTTTTCAAAGAACCGGTTTCACTGAAAAACCAAAATTGTCTCTTTTATTGACCAATTTTTAGAAGTGAAAGTGAAAGGAAGTTGCTCTTAAAAAATCGTAAACGATCTTCTTTGCTCACGTTTATTTATACGCAGTCATTAATACCTCAACTACGTGGACCTTAGTCTTATTGCCTTATAATTACAATCTTTAATAAAAGCATCGGGAAAGGTTAATCGTTAAAAAGGTAGAACTATTTTAAAATATACGGGTGGGAAGAAAGAATTATAAATTGTTGAGTGAAATCATCAAAATAAAAAGACAGAAAATGTTACGACAGCGTCCTCAAAGAAACAAGAGACACGTGTATATTATCAGCAAAATATAAAAATCTATGGACAAGTCTATTTGGTTTGGGTTTAATATTATTAGAACTGACACGAAAACATAAACTTCCTCGCTTATACCATCATTTGAGGAAACATATTCAGTTATTCCACTCTTTCAAGTATTTCCTCAAATGATAGTAAAAGCTAGGAATAAAATATTTGGTTAGTTTCTATCTTATCAAGTCCCAACTGACTGGACTTATCAAAGATCACAGCTTCAACATCTAATTCCAATTCCATAAGCTTACTGGTACTCCTTGATTAAAGAGGCCAAAGGGCTTGATTTGATCAAAATATTATACAGTTTTGCCCGAATTTGTAAAGGGAGCCGTTTCACCTTTGCACCCCATACGGTACTCACATGTCTAAACATATTTATAATCTAGATAGGTCTGGTTCTATTCGTTACATTATAATCATTTTAGATAGATATAGATCTAACTGATTTGATCCGGATCTATCTGGTTGGACCAGATATATCCTGTTAGATCTAGATTTACCCGGCTTAGACCAAATCTGATGCAAACAGTTGGATCTGGACATATCTAACTAGAACCGGACTAATCTGGTTAGGACTGTATCTAACGCGATAAATCCGGATCTTACCGATTGAATGCACATCTGATCAGTTGAATACGGAGATATCTGGTTCTTACTTGATTGACCCGGATCTAACCAGATGTATCCGGTTAGAACCGGATCAGACCGGTAAAGACCGGGCCTATCTATCTAGATATCTATTTAGATAATCTTATTAGAATACACGAGAACAAAATTCGTCAGGAGAGATGGCGGTGTGTCATGCGAATAAAATGTTATTTTCTAGAAGTTCTAAAACAGCAATTTCAGTGTATTGGAAACTTTAAGATAAATCCATAGTCATGAATTGTCGTGAACCCAATACTTCATTTGTAACAACCTGATTAAAAAATTCGGATATTCGTCAGCTGTACCTTACCTTTGAAATTGTATTGTCTGGTTTGTCTTGGTTTCTGTATGAGTTCAAATAGAGACACAACGCAGCCGGAGTAAAGAGAAACAGAATTGCGCCATTTTGAAAAAAAAAGCTTCATAAATAAGAACATTGAATATGAGCGCAAGGAGGTCCACTGATCGCCATTAACGAGGCCTAATTTGAAAAAATTGTGGAAGATAACCCTCAGAGCGATAATTCCGACTCTTTCAGTAAAGTTTAGTGTTTTCTTATGACTGCTTCTCGTCATTTAGTTGTGATTGGAAAAAATGAGACGAATTGATTCACTATGATATTACTGAAAATCAGAAACTGAGTCGTTGGAGGCCTCTGCATTACTGTTTACTCGCCACAATGAAGGCTCGTTTATGAACCATACATTAGTAGCAGTTGCTTTTCATCGCAATTACTCAGACTATCATTCTATTGTCGTTTTTTGTACAGCTCGTATCGGGTATAACTAATTAAGATGAAAGGAATACTAGTAAAAAAAATACAACCTTATACTTTAGAGTTATTACATTTTAAGTGAGCATCCAAGGAAGGCTTCAATCGTTTGATTGGTGTAGTCTCTTTTCCATTATGAATTATTAAACGTAACCCGTAAGCCCCCAACCTTAGTGAACTGTCCTATGCTGAGAAGGTGTATTCATTTTTCGGTCATTTTAATTATCTTTATGATTTGCTGCAATCTTCTTGAATGATTCACGAACTAAAATAGCGTTGATTCAAATACACATTGAAATATTTAATTTTCCCCACTTTATGAACGAATTCCAAGTAGGAAAAAAAGAGACAATGATTCGAAACACGATCACAAAAGGATTTGTGCGAACGTTCGTATGATAGTGAAATCTGCACACACCAAATGCATGGATATCCAGGAAGTTGCTTTTAATCGTAATGATGATGGAATGACTGGAGAGTTAAGAATTCTTTTCTTGTTTTGTCCAAATTTCAAACATTTTTATTGCTAATCTTTTATGATTATGCCTTTCCCTTGCAAATTGGAAAGTGAGGCAACCTGACTAAAATATACGGCAAGTGAATTTCCAAATAAAGCAAGCTATTTGAAAAATTCTTGTTATTATTGCTTCTCTTTTTGTTTGTTCTTATATATTTCAATTTTGTATAAAAATCTATAAACCAGAAATTTTTACACCTATATTCATAATCAAGATTGTTTCTAGTTTCTAAGCAATATGTGTCTGCGTTTTATGTTACCATTTACAGTTCACCTCTAAGTGAAAGGGTGAATAGTAGGCACGTTCCACAAATTACTACTGCAGTGAATTCGATAGCTCATATTTGTGGCCTTGTGTCAGACTGAGCTATGCTTTGGAAATATGTTTCCTTTTCTTCTAAAATGTTTGTTATTTTTACGAGTCTTTCTTTTAACCCTTTCAAGGCTACCCTGTTTAGGCACTTGATGCCTTAAAAAGGTATAAAAAGCCCCAAACGTGTTAATTTTTACTAAATGGTTAGAGAAAACTGTTCTTTTATCAAATCAAAGATTTTCCATATTCTTAAGAACCAAAATCCTGATGAGGTACATTTGTCTTATCAGTCCTTTATTATGAGACATGAAAACGGGGACATAACAGATCACATAGCCTACACGTCTTCCCTCTTCAGTCATGTAATACGAACTGATTTTTACATAGGTTCCATACCATAAAGTCATCCTAATCTGTGGTTGTAGAACATATCCTAGCAATCATAGACAACTTAGGATATATAAGTCCCAGGAGTTTTGAAAGGGTTTATGTATACACCTCAGGAATTTGATAGCCATTTCTGAGTAAGATTGTATTGAGATTGTTGGAAGTATCTGATTAGAAATTGGTTATTTTATATCAAATTTAAAAAACAGAAAATTTATACAGTAAAACTGACCAGTGTCCAACATACTGTATTGTGTATAACACCCTAAAATGTATCCTCACGGACTTCCTTTTTTTATCAGAGCTGGAAATAATGCTTTGCCATTTCACAGTACGGATGTCCAAACATAAATTTACAAATATCTATCACCAATGAATAATCACCCCAAATGGCTTGTACCAGTCAAGACTGACGTCATTCCAGTCATATTGATGTCCTGCAATTGACCAAGGGGAAATGGGCTGGCTATTGTACAATGAGACTTCCATACATTCATATCTAATTAACAAACATCTACTACGATTTCAGCGGAAAGGAATACATCAATATTATTTATTTATTGAGTATTGAAACACTGCTAATATCTAAAATCAACATCGCAAGCCCGACCAAAGGTAGGGGTAATAAAAACACTAATTTTGGGAAACTTAAAAAAAAAATCAATTTCATTAAATTTTTGAAAATCTTTGCAGATGTGTCAGACATTCAAATACTTCTTTCTATTGATTTAAATTTTTCAAAAACTGGAAAAATTCAAGCACAAATATATCTGTTTCTATATATTGGACAAAAAATATTTCTTTATGGGAATACAGTGAAATTCTTCTTTCTAACGCTATAACGTATAAGAAAATTGAATTAACTTTTATTTCATACTTTCGTTCGGACAATCGTTTCACTTTCATTTTTGATGTTGTCAACGCAACTTTTCCGGCTGAACCATACTTCAGCATTCGTCATGTATTATCTTGTATATACGATTTAGATTGATTTTTCGTGACAAGTGTCAATCTAGCAAGTTTTAGTGAGAATACCGAAGTTATTAGTTTCAGTATACCTCATACAAGAAACATTGCATTAATCCCTTACGAGAATAGATCAATCAAAAAGGTTTCAACTGTCTTTCTCGACTTGTTTCTCTTCCTCTGCTTCACTTTATCTATCTAAGCAATAAAAAAACTGTTTTGTGTGCATTATTTCCAGTTATAACAATCTTAATTGTTTTCGAACTTTATCTCATCAACATTTGAAGGTGACAGAAGGTAAAGAATACCCAACTCCAACGAAGAAAGAGGAAGACCAAATACTTTGAACCTGTGTCCACCTTGAACTGAGAAGAAACATCTTCCACGATTTCTATCTGCATACAACCACGATCAAAGAATAGTATCTATGTTATTCCAATAAAATTTTGTTACTTGCAATAAATTTGGTGAGTATTTAAAGAATGTATCCAATATTTCACCACCACTATGCATTCGTCATATAAATATTCATCATTACACGTAATAATTACAGGACGATAGTACGAGATTAAATTGATTTCATAGTCACAATTCTTGATCATGTCCAGAATTGACGTGAAGGGTTTTTGAGTTAATCAGGAACAAAATTTATTTCAGCTGATACATTTGTTAAAAGAAGGGTATGTCACAGGGATTATCAGTGTTCACTCCGCTCACAAAGCTTCGCAGGATTCATACCAAAATTGCAGCTGGTTAACTTTCAAAGCGATACAAACTCAATATAATCCAAGTCTACGCTCCCACTTCACAATCAACCCAACAAGAAATAGACAACTTCTATGATGACTTGAACTCCCTACTCCAAGGCACCAGAAAACACTTCAATGTTATCATGGGAGACTTCAACGCACAAGTAGGACAAGGAAATGAACATTGCGTCGGCAAATTTGGATACAAAATACGCAACGAGAGAGGAGAAGATCTTGTAAACTTTGCGACGGCTAATGGATTCAAAATCATGAACACCTTCTTCAAGAAGGGACCCAGTAGGAAATGGACTTGGAGGAGCCCCAATCACGAAACAAGAAACGAAATAGATTACATCCTAACGGACAAAAACGATATCGTCAAGGACATCCAAGTCCTAAATCAAGTCAATGTAGGCAGCGACCACAGAATGGTACGATGTAAAGTACAAATAAACACCAATAAAGAACGCAGGAAAATGTTCCATACAAAACCGCAGCCTCTAAACATACCAAAAGAGCACGTTCAATCTTTCAAGCTCGAATTGAAGAACAGATTCAGAATTCTTACTGAACAAGACAGCACCAACATCAACGAACTAAGCAGCAAAATGACAACGTCAATAATTGAAGTAGCCTCTACATTCAAGCCAATGGGCAAACAACCCATTAGCAAAATCTCGGATGAGACTAAAAATCTCATGGAAAAACGCAGAAACCTCAAGCCACCGACAACAACGAGGGAGAAAATTGAAGAGGCTGAACTAAACAAATTAATCAAGAAGAAACGAAGAGAAGACAGAAGGAGATACACAACGGCAGTCATTGAATCAACTCTTGAAAAAGGTCGGGGCTTCAAAGCTATAAACAAACTCCTCAACTCGGGACGAAGGCAAATAACTAGCATACTCGAGGAAAATGGAAACCTAACAACAGACAGAGACAGGATTGTCGAACGCGCCAAAGAATTCTACCAAAAGCTTTATTCGTCCAAACAAGGACTGCAAAACAATGAGCAAGATACGCAAGACACGGGCAAACAACTAGAGGACTTCCCAAAAGTAACCCCGTGGGAGGTGAAGGAAGCCATTAAACAGACAAAGAAAGGAACTGCCCCTGGACCAGACAACATCACCATCGACCTACTCCGAAAAGCAGGTAAAACCATCAATAGGAAACTGGCCGTCCTCTTCAACCTGTGTCTAAAACACAGTAAAGTCCCAGACGATTGGAATACTGCTATCATAATGCTATTATGTAAAAAAGGAAACCCGAAAGACCTCAACAACTATAGGCCTATAAGCCTACTCAACTGTGTATATAAACTTTTCACAAAGATCCTCACCAACCGAATCACAAAAACACTCGATGAAAACCAGCCACGTGAACAGGCTGGCTTTAGAAGAAGCTACTCGACCATGGACCACCTGCACTCGATAAATCAACTGAAAGAAAAAGCAGCAGAATATAGACTACCACTTGCCGTAGCATTTATCGACTTCAAAAAGGCGTTCGACTCAGTAGAAATCCCTAAGGTCATGGAGGCCATCAGTCGGCAAGGTGTAGATCCAGTATATGTTGAAGTGTTGAAACATATATACAATCACGGCAGCTCATTTATCAGGCTACATAAAGACTCGGACCCCTTCCAGCTCCAGAAAGGAGTAAGACAAGGTGATACCAGCTCACCTAAACTCTTCACAGCCTGCCTCGAGATGATCTTCAGAAGGCTAGACTGGGAGAGTAAAGGAATTAAAATAGACGGCGAGTATCTGAGCAACCTCAGATTCGCAGACGACATAGCCCTTTTTGCAGAGAACCTACACGACCTCCAACTAATGATAGATGAACTAAATGAGGAGAGCAAGAAAGTCGGCCTGCACATGAACTTCAGCAAGACGAAGATCATGTGCAACAACCACATTGGAGATAAGAACACTAAGATCGAAATCGAGGACACAGAACTTGAGAAAGTAGACCACTACATCTACCTAGGGCAACGAATCTCCATGAGACCCTCAAAAGAAGAAGAAATCAAGCGAAGAATCACACTAGGATGGCAAGCCTTTGGCAGAGCTAGCTCAACCTTCAAAAATAATAAGATCCCATTAATCCTAAAGAGAAGGGTGTATAACCAATGCATCCTCCCAATAGTCACTTATGGAGCTGAAACATGGAACTTAACCAAGAAACAGACCCGTAAGCTGAGAACCATGCAACGTGCACATGAAAGAATAATGCTGGGCCTCACATGGAGAGACCACAAAACAGCACAACACATCCGGGAAAAGACAAGAGTTAGAGACATCATAGAAGCCATAAAAAATCTCAAATGGTGGTGGGCTGGCCATGTTGCAAGAATGGCTGACAATCGATGGACATCACGACTCACAACATGGATTCCCCGAGACCATATGCGCAACCGAGGCCGGCAAAATATTAGATGGAGAGATGAACTAGACAGGTTCAGGAAGTACTGGCTCCGTGACGCCCATGATAGAGAAGTGTGGCAAATCCTGGGGAAGGTCTATGTCCAACGACGGACGCTAAAAGACTGATGATGATGATGATGATGATATAAAGCGTTGTGTAAATGGTTTAAAAATGCAATAAACAATGGAAGCATTTGTCATAAATTTTCTTTGATGCAACTTATCGGAAGAACAAATGTTTCCTGTTAACACGTTAATACCTGGAAACGTATAGCTGGCTAAGAAAGTCTGTAGTATCTCTGAGAAAATCGGAACATGAATTCATTGAATTTGGTATTCCAGAAAAAAATGAGATATTCAGAGAAATATTCTATAAAACTGGTTTAAAACGCAATTGCAGATCTCCGTTGAGATCGTAAACACGGGGAAAAAAAACCCCAAAAGCTAGGGTATCCATTCGAACGGTCGCAAAATTTGTTTTTTTTCTCGTCTGGTCTTTTTTTTCGGGGGGGGGGTCTGTTCACGACAACGTTCTATGTAGTCTTTTAATTGTATCGTACACATGACCATTTCAAACTTCACGGGCGCAGATGTGGCGTCATGGCCGATAGGAGCTTTGCTTCATGAGGCTCAGGACTGCTCGGTCTAGTTGAGTCCAAGGGGCCTTGGATTCGCCTTAACAACTCATGTCCTTGCAGCAAAAGCAGCGAGGACTAAAGAGAATTTTCGTGTCGTTATATCCAAACGTACTCGTGCGCGGTATCCCCAAATTAAACTGACCATGTGACATTCTCGTGGCGCTTCGGGCAAATACGATGAAGTCTTTTAATCTGAGTCAAGCTGCTTATAAAAGATGAATCGTCATTGTGTCACTTGAAGCTCAAACATCATGCGCACATATGCACGCACTTACACACACATATACACACAAGTACACACGTACACACACACATACGAACACACACACAATGGCGTCACTTGATTTAGTGGCATACAAAATTGGATCAATAAGTCTGCTCCCTGAGATAGCTATAGTTGAGTTATAGCTGAATTTTGACCAGACATTATCACTGATGTTCGTTTCATGTGATTTATAGTGAAGCACTGCAAAGAAGTCGATTATATAAAAAGTAAATACTTGTGTAAAATAAATGATTCTCCACCATTTGCCTATGAGCTTATTGATGTACCTATGCAAATACGTTATAATATAAGTATGATATAAAGCCACTTCTGATATGTAATGGATTTATTTCATAGAGTGCCCGATACATATAACTTTTTACTATTGAAATTAAGTTGTTTTAGAGCAGAGCTGGAAATATATAGTAAAATGTGGATTCGCTACACGAACTAGCTCATGTTTTTGCCCTCTCCGGGCCTCATCAAGCCAAGAGGGCAGAAACATGAGCTAGTTTGTGTAGCAAATCCACATTCTACTATATATACATATATATATATATATATATATATATATATATATATATATATATATATATATATATATATATATATATATAATGTTAGTTGTTAAGTAAAAGCTCATTTTATGCCTTTTTAACGTATAGTAGCCATTTTATGTATAGTGATACATTTTTCGTTACGTAATATTTGTTCATAAATATCATCGTCACTGACTACAAGGAAAACCCACGAAATTAATTTTAACATTTTGTTTATCGATACTAAGATGATATAAGTTATTTAAAGTGTTGTTTTTTTTAGAACTGGAGCAGTTACCATGGGCGAAAATGTAGTGTGTCAACAGAAACTAGAATATAAAAAAATAAATACTTGTGTAAAATAAATAATTTTCCACCATTCGCCTATGAACTTATTGATGTACCTCTGCAAATGCATTAACGTGATAATAATTATTATTTCCATATAAATATATACATATAATATTATTTGTTAAGTAAAAGCGCATTTTATGCCGTTTTAACGTGTAGTGGCTGTTTTATGTATAGTGATACATTTTTCGTTACGCAATATTTTTTCATGAATATCATCGTCACTGACTTCGAGGACAACCCTCGAAATTAATTTTCACATTTTGTTTATCGATACTAAGATGATTTAAGTTATTTAGAGTATTTTTCTTTTAGAACTGGGGCAGTTGCCATAGACAAAAAATATAGTTTGTCAACAGAAACAAGAGCAAAGATCGTGCAGCTACATTGGCATCTGTAGCGAGCTGTTCAAAAGTGCTGCTTACAATGACATAAAAATGTACGTTATAACCGG
The DNA here is from genome assembly GCA_963457665.1 of Thysanoteuthis rhombus. Classification (NCBI taxonomy): domain Eukaryota; kingdom Metazoa; phylum Mollusca; class Cephalopoda; order Oegopsida; family Thysanoteuthidae; genus Thysanoteuthis; species Thysanoteuthis major. The sequence continues at coordinate 47,080,631 of OY735202.1, forward strand.
CTGCTAGGTATAGAAAAATAGATAGCCACATCCATTGATTTCCAATGAGCAAGAGGAAAATGACTGCCGTCGAAATAAAAAAAAAACGATGTAAGCTAAATATATGGTTTGACTATGTGTATGATCACCATAAAAATAGCCTAAAGCAATCTGGGTTCATGAGACTTGTGACCTGCAAAGAATAGGCTACCATTTATCCAATCTGCCAGAGGGCATAAGGATTAGAGCTTGGAACGGTGATTCAAAGTGATATGAAGAGACGAATCGAAATTGAACTTCTTTTGATCTGATGGTCAGAGGTTTATTAGGAGGAGGTTAGATAAAGAATACCACATGTACAGTACGAGAGTAACGGTCAAACACGGAGGAGGAAGTGTCATTATGTGAGTCTGTATGTCTGGAAGCAGTGTCGATTGGTTATATCGAATTGAAGGAATTTAGGGAAGTAATTCTCGAGTAGAAATATTGGATAAGTTTATGCTACCGTACTTCCTAAAATTGTTTGGTCGTGGATTTTCAGCATGATAACGACTGAAAACACACCACCAGTTAGAGTCCTACTGAAAACAATAATATTGAGTTGCTACGTTGGCCGGGCCTCAAAGGCATCGAGAATGTATGGCAAAAGATTGAAATTAGCATCTGGCAAAATAAACCCACAAATAACGCCAAAAATATGGTAGAATTTACAGAAAAATCTAATTGCATCGATGTCCCATATATGTGACGGTAGATGTAGGTCTTAAAAGCGAAGTGGCGTAAAGCAAAATTTCGGAGAGCGAGGGATACCTGTACGAAATTTGATGTTTTCTGGCTCCAGACAACAATAATGGAGCAGGTGGTGAAGAACAAAACTCATTATAAAACAGGTTTGGTTAGTTACTCAGAAGAAACCATTACAAGACCAACGCCACTTGGCAGCATGCCACGCTAGAGGGAATCTATCAAAAATCGAAAGAATGGTGATCAAGTTACACCGCTCACCATGTTTTGAGCAGTAATCACTAACAAAAAAGTTCGAATTAAAAAAAAAGCGTGAATTCTGCCAGATTCAAACTAAGAGACCAATTTAGCATAAACTTGCATTGCAAGTTGAAACGACCCGCTAAAAACTTATTTAGGTAGAATTTTAAAAAAATAGTTCTTTCTAGACGTAATCATCATCATCATCATCAATCCTTTAGCGTCCTCACCCAGGATTTGCCAAACCTCTTTATCATGGGTCTTACGGGGCTAAAATTTTCTGAACTTGTTTAGTGTATTACGCCTTCTTATATTTTGCCGGCTGCAGAGATTCACGTTGTGAGATGTGATGTCTATCAGCTGTCTGACATTCTTGCAACATGACCAGCCCATTGCCATTTGCATTTTCCTATGAATTCTAAGATATACCTAACTCTTGTTCTTTTTTTCTCTAATATACTGGGCTATTTTGTGATCTCTCTATGAAGATATGTGCCACACCAAATTTCATGCTCTTCTACAAGTAGCCTTATGCCGTACTAAGTTCAGTTTTGTAAATATCTATAATATATAAAGCAGGATTAAAACATTCCTGAAATCTTCGTTTACATCAGTACCTGATTTTGAGTTGTAGGTGAGCGCCCATATAATGCTGTGCTCCTGGGAGAAGATAAGCGGGTTTGGAGGCTACTTTCAAATTAACGCTATTCAAATCAGATCCTCCAGTCAAAGGAAAATTAAGACGCTGACTCCAGATATAAGAAATTGTCTGTGAAATAAAAAGAGGAGAAAATCTTACATGAATAAAGCCATCGCGTATCAAAAATTGTGCTATGCTAATGCTCTGTAAAAAAAAGAGAATATCCTTCTTTGTATATATTAACACTTTGTCGATATCTTTTGAGTCTGGTGATTTCAGCTGAAATCTTTTTGTCTACTTCTTCTATTGTAGCAGCTGGTTTTATCTTGCTGTGTTTGATATTTTTTTCATTACAATCATTTATGAATATGAGTAATTTTGCTTACTACTCTAAAGTTTTAATCTTGTCTCATCTCCATTTAGCACCTTTTTGTGGTTATACGTACCTTTTTTGAAAACATTTTTATTATTCGAGTTTTGCCCAAAGTTATTCGTCTTTGCCTTTTTTATTCCTTAATAATTCAAATTAATCCAGACAAACTTACGCCGATAGGGGTCAAAATTGGAAAAAATTAAGATACCATTTTTTTTCCTGCACGATTCATTTCTATGAAGTGTCCATAATACCAATCTAAAAGTTCCAGTTACGTTAAACAGTAGAAAGAGGAAGTGGTTGAGTTTTATTTACCATCCGCTGTTATTTCATGACAGTGTAATAAGTCTTCGAGAAGCCAGTCTTACTAAGGCAGAAACACAAGATGTGCTGAATGAAATGCAAACTTCGGAAAATTAAGAGAAATACAGAATAAAAAGAAATAAGTATTTGGGAAAGATAGCGTCATCCTAGTTTGCTGACAAATAATCGGCTGATTATCAATAATATGTCTAATGAGTTATCGGGGGGAAAACCTTGGTAGGGCCAATAAAAATAATCAAAAGTTACTTCCCTTTCAATGCATCAGCCCAAGAAGACATTGACTTGAATAAGGTATTTCCCCTAGTTACAATTTTTTTTTAAAAACTTTGGAACACTTGACCTGCTGCTGTTCGAAGATTAACAAAACGTTCATGGCAGCTAGTACAACTAACGAAGATGCTTTTGGTCCCCAAAGGCCCCCTACATCGAGGCGTCAACTTCAGACAACAACGGATTTTTGAAAACAATTACAGCAAGATACAGATCTGCAGATTAAGAACTATGCAACGTCCACATGAAATAATTATGCTGGGCCTCACTTAGAGAGACCACAAGACAGCACAGTACATCTGAGAAAAGACAAGAGTCAGGGACATCATAGAATCCATTAAAAATCTCAAATGGCGGTGGGCTGGCCATGTTGCAAGAATGGCAGACAACCGATCGACATCACGACTCACGACATGGATCCCCAAAAATCACATGCGCAACCGAGGCCGGCAGGATATTAAATGGAGAGATGAAGCCAGACAAATTCAGAAAGTACTGGCTCAGCGACGCCCATGATAGAGAAGTGCAGCGAATCCTGAGGAAGGTCTATGTTCAACGACGGACGTTAAAAGACTAGTGATGATGACAGCTAACAACTGGGAAAATACAAAATGAACCAAACCCGATATTAGACAATGGAATATGAACGTTTCCATGCGATTGACGAGACGAGTGTTTTTCATCTCGTGGTAAGAAATACACCCATTCATCACCTGAAGACGACCATGGAGTACAACGGCCGAAACGCTGTGTTCAAATGAACTAAGATGAAAACAAAAGTCAGCAAAAAACAACAACAAAAAAAAACCTAAACAAAACAATGTAGAATTATCAAAAAATCTGAAAATCAGTCGGATAAGCAATATCTAATGCTTGAGACATTCAACAATAGAATTTGGGAAAAATCAACTTGACTAGGACTTATCGAAAGAAAATACCAACTAGACGTGATATGCCTCCAAGAAATGAAAATCCTAGTGGAAATCGTTATCAGGGACTGGTAGACAGCATCAAGTGAGCTTGAAGGAGCATTGTCTTCTGACGATGACAATGTATGACTCTACTATCTAACTATTTATCGTCAGAGGTGTGATGTCATTAGAGGCGTGATGTCATAAGAAGGTGTGAAGTCATTAAAAGAACTTATAATCGGATCAAGTTGACGTACCGAACGTTTGTTTCTTCAGTGTTGCCAAGTACTGTTTGTTATTAATAGCTAAAGCTGCCTACAAAACTGACTAAAACTGGCTAAACTTTCCAATTTAAAGAGATGAAAATTATACATACTCATTAAAAGAAAACTTATCAAATGAAATAACCATACACCAAGACCCCAGAACTAATCATTGATAAAAATTGTACTCTTCAATCTAAATTTACAAATTGTTTTTTTCGATAGCCAGAATTTCGGATAAACTATCTTTACCTTCCTCTTCCTCCCTCTTCTGCTAACACTACTACAACTAGTAATACCACTACGACTTAATCGAATCATAGATATGAATGTAAGGATAGTTGAATTTACGGTCCTCGTTTTATAAAATTAATATGGAACACTCACAGTTTTAAAAAAAAGATATAAATCTAATATAATAAAATTAGACACAATATGTTTATCTACAATTTGTTAATTATCTCAGAATCTACCCACGAACTGACAACTAAAAATCAGCAGCAAGCGAATTGGTATGATGAAACATTTTTCTGGGTTTATACCTACCCGAAACAGAGGTTTATAGGTGTATGATGAGAACACTTTTAATCATTTGAAAAAGCAAATACGTGTCAATGTTAACTTCCTGTCGGAATTGAAATGACGTCATTCTTTCCCTGTTCAAGTTCCTCTTTTAAAAGATGTGAGCAAATTTGTCATTTTTTTTCTCATTGTGTACTTAACTTCATCTTTAGTTTGATTTAATATTTGAGCAGTATTCAACGTAAACAAGAAAATTCAGAGCAACGTAATGGTCTGTTATCACAAAATTATTAAAATGCTGCCGTCACTTTTGACGGCGTGAGTAAACTAGTTTCTTATTGTTAACGAAAACCACATTCAGGCAAATTGAGAACTGCCCTCATGTTTTTAACCTTAACTGGCGTACGGAAATTACAATATTACTCGTAAATTCTGACACCTATGATGTACGAAGTGTGCATATAAGGGGAGTTACTCTTGGTTTAGTACTAACGTATCGTCGCCCTTGGAGCTATTTATTTATTTTATCTCAAATGATAATCGTCTAAATCTTTGAATCACTTACAAGCATATCAACGAATTTGGGCCAACGTGTTGGTTCAAATCAAACCTTTCGATACGTTAATGATAAAAATTGGTTTACATATTTTATATGCAATTACAATATATCTGATCCCTATAAAATGTTTGGCATAATAAACTTGATTTTATCATTTATTCTTATCATTAGATAAAGTATTGTAACCAATTATATAATTTTCGGCCACTGAATACCTTTATCTTGTTGATAGACGAGCGAAGTATTTCTGTATGGAAATTCAAATCGTCAACTACGACTGCTGCTGTTGATTTCATTTTATGCGAAAACTTAAATCGTCAGCTGCTGATATCAAGCTTAAAAGTGTCTATTTTTCAATCATAGTTGTGACGTCGTAGATGGAACGCGTTTTTTCGAGCTCATCTGTCTCAGAGTCGATAGTAAGACGTAATGAAAACAACTTGAAAATCAAAATGGAAGTGAATAGAAGTCAAAATCAATATAATGGGAATAATTGACGGTGTAACCTCTCATTAGTTATTAAACATTTGGTATGTATTTAGAAATTCGTTCAATCTGAAATTTGAGAATACATACAACCCAGGTCATGGCCATGATAAATGTTTCACCACATAACCGTACGAAAGCTTTTATTTTATTTATTGAGGGGCATGTCAAACTGTCAGTATAAGTTTAATCAGTTTTCGTGTTGGTCTGGCTGGCTATGACTGTATCACGCGTCCAGATGGCAACAAAGGAGTTGGAGGATTGAAAGTTTGAACATTCAGTCTTTATGTCTAGAAAAAAAACTTTTCTTTTTTTTTCTAAGATTCTCCACAAAATTAGGTTTTTTAGTGGGTAGTATTTAATTTGCAACGTAAGTTTATGCTAAATCGATCCCCTAGTTGTATCCAGCCACATTCACGCTTGTTTCTTGAAAAAATCAGACTTTTTTCCAGCGATACAACCCAACGAAAGGCTGAGAGCAGTAAGCTATTTATCGATCATCATTTCTTCTAATTTTTCGATTGGTCACTCCTAACACGGCTTGTAGCCAAAAGACATTGGTCACATGACCGTTTCAATTGATTGACTAACCAGACTTGTTTCTATTTCAGCTGTATCATGGTGAATCGTTTTTTGCTTCCTATTCGGAGTTTATAAAAATAGACTGATATAATACACCGACAAATAAGCTGTTTTCATTGGTTATTTACCTTTGCAGAGTTCGCAGAATTCTAGTTTAGTTCTGAATTTCTACTGCAGTACCTGCTAAGGATCTCATTCATTTTCAGTAGCTAGTCAGACTGACACGTTCCCATTCAGTGAGAATTGATGCATTATAGCTAATTGGTTCGTCAAGGAAAATACTTTATTTCAATTTTAATTCTCTTTTTGTTATTTATTAAATAATTTGAATTGTAAACTACGGCGACTGCTGCTGATCTCAAGCTAACACGTTTTCGTGAGAAAATTTAAATCGTAAGCGACAACAGGTGCAGCCGATCTTGGGACGGAAAATGTTTATAGTTTTCAATCGTAGTTGTGGTCTTGTAGAGGGAATATTTTTTTTTTCGCACTCATCTGTTACGAGGTCGACTGTAAAGCCAAGCTATCGCTCGGAATTATCATATCCAAGCATTTGTTAACTCCAAATTCGCATTTTTTCATTCACTGTCTATGTCTGCTCTATTTGTTTCTCAACGTAAACAATCATATCACCACATTGATTACATTATTAAGAAATGGATGCATAATTCGAGAGAAATAATGATAAATGCGTTAGTTTACTTTGGAACTCTGAGCAGCGTAAATAGAATAATCAATTGAAGAGAATGGGGTCGCTGCAAGAATCGAACCCACGACTGATAAGGTAGCCTCTTCAACGTAGCATTGCTCTTATCATTGAGCTAAACATAAAAAATGCCTAATCTTTGTCTTTAGAAACATATATAAGCTTCCTCGTGAGGTCTCTCATTATCTCTCTCTCTTTCTCTCTCTCTCTCTCTCTCTCTCTCTCTCTATATATATATATATATATATATATATATATACATATATACTAGCTTCTTTGTGGAGTTACTCTCTTTCTCTCTCTCTCTCTACATATATGCATAAAGAGAGACTGTAAAGAATCTGGTATATATATATATATATATATATATATATATATATATATATATCTAGAGAGAGAGAGAGAGAGAGAGAGAGAGAAGAGAAGAGAAGAGAAGAGAAGAGAAGAGAAGGAAAACTCCAAGGAAGCTGGTTAATATTTGCCAATTATTCAATTTCTTCGTATTGACAGGGCGTGGATGAAATAACAGACGGCGATCTAAAAAAAAAACCCAGGTCTGGTCAGTCACTCAATAAAAACCATTATGTGACCAATGTTTTTTAGCAGAATGCCGTGTTGGGGTGATAAATGAGAAAAATGGAAAAGGGGTGATCAGTGGATTGAACCTGCTAAAAACCTTTTTGGGCAAGGATTTTTGGAAGGGTTTTAGGCACAAATGAGGAGCAAATGAATAGATATGCAGCCCTCTAGCTCCATTGGTATGGTCAGCAAATCATCATCAGCCGTTTAGCGTCCGTCGGTGAACATAAACCTTCCCAAGGATCCGCCAGACCTCTCATGAGCGTCACGTTGACAAAATATCCTGATATTGTGTAGTTACCTTTTTTTTTGCCGGTCACAGTTTTGCATATGATCTCTGATGATCCATGTTGTGAATCGTGATGTCCATCTGTTGTCTGATATTTCTGCCACATGACCAACCCATTGTTATTTGAGTTTTCTAATGGATTCTATGATACCCCGTGTCTTTCTTTCTCTAATATACTGTGCTGGCTTTTGATCTCGCCATGTGATGTTGAGCATGGTTCTTTCATGTGAACGTTACATTGTTCTCAGTTTGAGGGTCAATCTTTTGGTTTGGTTCCATGTTTCAGCTCCATGGGTGACTATCGGGAGGATGCATTGGTTGTAGACGGGTGAGATTTTTTTTTTCTGAAATGTTGAGCTTCCTCTACCGAATGTTTGTCATCCTAGAGTGATTTTTTCGCTGGATTTCTTCTTCTGGGGATTTCATCGTTGAGCTAAACCAACTTGAAAAATCTAGACAGTTTTGCTGACAGCTTTGGTTGACGGTTCCTAACCACTGAGGGAATGATTCGTAATAAATGAAATGAAGGCATATCTTTCGAATGAAAGATCATTCAATAAAATCCAAAATAGGAAGATTTTCTATTCTTGTTTTATTTGCATTGTTTTGGCTTGTTTTATTTCACAGTCTTTTTTTTTTCATTTCAGGTTTTTGTCTTTCTTTTTATTTTTTGGCTCCCTTCATGTCTCCTTTTTTTTTGTTTCTCTCTTTCTCATTTTGATTCACTTGTCTCCAGCTTCCTTTTTGAATTTGTGATGTTTGTAAAACAGAGATTAGTATGGTAAAAAGGATTCACGCCTTTCACAAGGGCATTAGTGCGAAAAAAACGCAAACAGTATCAGTCAGAGTCAGTGTTGCTAACCATTACGCCACCCGTATAAATTATGCATAAAGGTCAATACGTATGCATATACTCATGTATTAAACATCTTTTCATATGGTCTGTAGCTTAGGTTCGTCCTTGCCTGTGTGATTGCTTTTGCAAATACATTGTGATTTGTACATGCACAGTAATTGTGTATTGTCAAACTCTAATTCAAGTCTGGAGTTGAGTATTTTTCGACCGTAACAAGAACAATCAGAACGATCACCATGAAAAGGTTTTCTATGAATTATTATTACCCTGCCATAATTCGACCAAATGATGTGCTAAATTGAGAATTTTTACAAATCTACTAAATTCACCTGACAGATATGTTCATTTCTCTTTAATAAATGAATACATTTAGACTAAAAATATTTTAAGATCATATATATATATATATATATATATATATATATATATATATATATATATATATATATATATATTACAGTATGTAAGTTGTAGTAAACATCTTCAGTTGGAATAGAAATATCCAGGTTCTCATCTCTTCAATTTCTTTTTTTGTAAGTTTTGTGTTGGAGAAGAGGGACGCAATTTATGATTCAGCAAAAATGGTTTATGATTCAATTTGAATTCAATGCCGGAAAATTTCCGGTTTGACCCCAATGACACTGAGCTCGAAGGAGAGTTTTATATTAGAAAGACTCTGTTAGTCAGTTGCATTTTTGGGGTTTTTTTTCCAATAAAGTTGGAAAAAATGATTTTGCCTGCGAGGAAGCATTACCGAACTGACAGCGTTAGAATATTTTTTTTCTTGAAGACATAAATCAAATGTCGTCCCAAGTTCAACATACGGGTAGTTTTATTGACGTTTTACTGTCTGCCTATACTTCATTCTGGATAGCCTTCAGCAGTCTCCATAAAAAAACGCTTATTCCCGATTAGGCAACCTGATTTGGCAAAACTATTCAATGTAATTGTATTTTGTACATTATACTATCTATTTTTCTGTATCACCCTTATATCTATTTCTCTTGCTAAAGGTAACTTTACTTTCTCTCTCTCTCTCACTATATAACTCTCTCTCTCTCTATCTCTCTCTCTCTCTCTCTCTCTCTATCTATCTATCTCTCTATCTATCTATCTATATATATATATTAATACTGTTACAGGGCTATGGTAAAACTACTGACGAACTCAATAATAATAAAGAATTACAAATAAAAATACAAATAAAACTAAATTACCAAATATCATGCTACAAGAACCCCAAAAGATATGATAAACAGTTATAAGGCAGCACGTTGAAAGAACAAAAATCAGATTAAAAGTGACCTTTGTGACACACGATCGTGGATACGGAGGGACTATATATAAAAATTGACTAAAGAAGTTGTTCTTTTTCCAGTATTACAAGATGGAAAGTTTACTTGGCTATATATATATATATATATATATACATTCACATGTTTTTTTCTCTCAAAATTCTCCATTGATCACATAGATAGAATACTATTAAGATAAAATTTCAGATTAAAATCCATAAGTTACAGACGTATTGATCCACCCTCGTAAGCACAAACAGACGTATACACACATATGCTTTATTCATCTATCTTCTCTGTATTTGCGCAGCGCAGGCTGGGAACGGGGCTTAATGCTTATCTATCTATCTATCTATCTATCTATCTACTCATCAATATTTCTTTCTTTGTATCAGCTCTTGGCACAGAACACACTGTTCACTGCAGAGACTCTTCTCGGGCCACGGAACCCTGGGAACCTACAAAATAACCTGGATGGAAAAGGTGTCCATTTCCAATATTCCCAAAAGGAGGATATTGCCAGTGTTGCCAATCTAGCTCTTTTCTTACTAAATGTACCATGTTCCTTGTTTTGTGAGAGCCAAATACAAATGGTTATCAGAGCGGTACGTACAATTTTTTTTTTACTTTATTTTGGATGGTGATGATTCATAAATTCCCTAGGAACTCTTGTCTTCTTTATGTTAAACCAGACTGAATCACAGAGATTTTACGCATTAGCAAAAAATAAATAAATAAATAAAAAAATATAAAAAAATCAAATGAATAAGCAAGGGAGACAACTCTATAACTTCTCCCAAAGCAAATGTTCCGAACAGAAAATATAAACTATCAAGTGGTGTATTGTTTAAATAGATGAAGCAAAACAAAATGAGACAGATGGATAGAGACATAACGTTCAGCGCTTGTTTTGCAGCGAGACATTACAGGGGCAGCACCCACTTTCTTCCTCTCCCACTTTTATACATCCCAGTCCTGCAACCTCCGACGACTCAGTCCAGCATACCATCATCTCCATTTTGAGGGTCTTGGAATGCTCAAAACATTCTCCCATATAAATTATTGGTAGTTGTTTAGTCGGTTCATGCCACTTCGGTTTACGAAAGCTTTTCGTAGAAACAATTCTAAAAATGTGGGAAAACCTGTATCAACAATAAGATCACCGTACAAGAAATGAATCCTAGTAAGACAAAACATTGAGTAGTGAAGTATATCAATGGAAGGTAGAATGATACTAATATCTGAGCTGTCGACGAATTACGAGTCACCATTGATAGTTCACTGTGATCTTGGCTATTAGCCTACACGAAGTTCAGGTGTATGATGTGGTATTATCTGAAAGAAGACTGAAAATGATCTGGGTTGAAACATGTTTACAACACTGTGTCTCATACAGGCAGCAAGTAAGTAAATAATAGAAATGTTCTCTTGAGTGGAAAATCATGATGAAAAGTTTGTATGGATTGAATGCTCTGTCGTGTCAGTTTTGAATGCTGTACGCACTCGCAAACATATACTCACACGGGTACACGGGCGCACGCTCATACACACATACACACACATACACGATTAGGGTGAAAGCAGTTGATATTTATTCTCGTAGCTACGCTTACTTTGGCACAAGGTTACAAATATGGGTCATCCAAAGAGACTAACTCATTACACAGCTCGCTAACCATTAACCCCAGGTGAGAGCAGTTGATACAAACAGAAGGAAAGGGCAAAATGAACGTATACTGACTGAATTGATAGCAAGAAGGATAGATAGATTTTGATTGGATTCAAAATGAATGCCTGCAAGTATTGAAGGTGTTACAAATTTGTGAAAGTACCAATTGCCTTTACTTTAATAAGGATAGTTTCATCATGATTCACCAAACCTCTCCATCATGGATGTGTCGGAGTCAGTACTTCCTGAATTTGTCTAGCTCGTCATGCCATCTTATATTTTGCCGGCCACCGGTTCGCACATGATCTCGGAGTCGTGATGTCCAGTAAATGTTTGACATTATGGTGGAGGTATTCGTGCGGTAGATTTGCATCCTGCCAATGGGGTAGCCAAAAAACTTGTAGGAATAAAGTCCTAACTTGAAACTTGAGAGGATTCCTGAGCTAACGCACGCAACAGAAAGTAGGACTTCACTGTCAACTATATTCGATTAAGAGTTGCCTCTTAAGAGACGGGACGATTTACCACCTCCTCTTTTTTGTTTCTGCTCGGCATGTGGAATTTTACATTTTTGAACAATGTGAACAACGGTAATGAAAAATGTAATTATCAAATGAATCAGAAACGAAGAAAATCGTGGCTAAATGCAAAGCCTTCAACAATTCAATCTAGATAGAATCAACCGAGAAAAGTTTTTCTGTATTTGATGGGATTCAAAAAGAACAGATTGCAGGAACCTGGACAAACTATCACTGCGCAACGCCTCACAGAGCAATTGGCTTGTTTGAATGAAGTATTGAAAGAGAAATAACTTATCTTGACCAAGGAATCTAACTAGTGATTGTGCTGCATGACGACGAATGTCCTTGTTTTGCAAATGCGATACAGAAAATGAACCTGGAGCTGAGCTTACTCTTCAGACGTATTACTCTCAGACTCGCATTGGTTTCACTTCCTGCAACATTCTTTGCAGTATTAGTAGTTCCAACTAACTCAGCGTATCGAAAACGTCATCGAAGAGTCCATCGATTCATAACCGGAATCGTTCTTTCAAGATGAAATACACAGTTTGTCTTAACCATATTGTTACCCTGGGAAAAATATCATGATAATTGAATAATGATGCTCTGAATTTACACGGGAAAATGCTTCAGACTTTTGCATCAATATAACAATAATTCAACCCTCCATTTCTCACTCTCTCCGCCTTTCGCCCCAATTGCAGCGAATGAGAGAAGCTTGTTTGTAAATGTGATTAGATATAGATAAATTCAAAAGGCAGCAATACAAAAAACAATTTTCTGTCGCCCCTACGTTCCCTTTATTCGTCGTTGTCGCAATTCTTATGTTGATACCAACACGTCTCTGACATTGGAAGAAAAGATCAAGAGGCTGAGTAGAAGTTTTAATTAAACTAAGTGCGGTGCGCTCCGACATCTTCTTTACTTGAATTAATTCGGTGACTGGATTTGATTTATTAGAAACCGCCCACCAATACTGCCAAAATAGGTTCCTTCAGTTTTTAAGCTGGTCCGGTTGGTTGGCGCTGACTGGTTGACCATTCAAGTATCTCGCGTACAGGCCACACCAACGGAGCTAGATGACTGAAAGTTTAAACATTGACTCCTTATTATGTTATTAAAAATACATGATTTTTGTATTTTCGAATAGGTTTTCAGTGGTGGGTTCAATTTATAATGTGAGTTTATGCTGAATCGATCCCTTAGTTTGTGTCAACCCATCTTGTTTCGTTTTTTCTTTTTGAAAATTTAGACTTTTTTTAGTGATCACTGCCCAACAAAAGGCGAGAGAAGTAACTTATTTATCGATCAACTTTTAAAATTTTTTTAATTGATCATCCCCAACACGGCAAAAAGACGTTGGTCACGTGGTGGTTTCTATTGAGTGACTAACCTGACCACTTCTTTTGTTCATTTATTTATTTTATCGACCCTGCAGTGATCCAGGGTAAACATTTTTCAAGAAATTTTCCACGGCTGCACTGGTCTTGGTTTTTTTTTTTTCTTAATGGAAAAAGTAATTTTCCCCCATAACAAATATCTGTTGATTAGTACGAATACGTGGGTACTTGCACATGTGTATCAAATAAATACGTGAGCACTTGTATATAATTGAATTATAAGATTGCTACAAACCGCTACTAACAGAGACTAGCTACTAGTTCTGTTTGTTTTTTTTTTTTCTAAAACGTTCTGCTTGTACTCGAGCTGTCCGGGGGAAGTGGAGTCGGTGGTTGTGTTATTTCGTCCGTCCGTTTCTGTTCTCTGATATATCTACTTTAGCAATCATAATCCATTTCCAGCTTTACGGGAATTTCGGAAACCGAACATTTCAGGAAGCGTTCCCTATTCTGACAATTGCCAGCCTCTTATGACACTGGACCAGGGGTTGGACTTTATCGGTTTGAATCCAGAGTTGTCCGTCTCCTAGACTGGTTGAACCCGGGGTGACCACCAGCTATTTACCTCTTGCTGTGGGACGAAGAAGAGCTGGATTCGTGCCTCTCAACAGAGAGAGAGAGAGAGAGACAGACAGACAGACAGACAGACAGAGACAGAGAGAGAGAGAGAGAGAGAAAGAGAGAGATTGACTGTATTGTTAGATTGATGCAAAAATCCAAAGCATTTTTCCGTGAAATTTCAGAGCTTCATTATTCAATTATCATTATTTCCCAAAGTATCACTATGGGCCAGACAAACAGAGAGCGGGAGAGGATATCGTGTCGGCAAATGCTTATAGTTATTTAATAAGCTTAGCTTAGTCTTACATGAGGATACAAGTGTGGGGCAAGCAATGAGGATCGTTACTAAGCTTCGTTTAGTCTTGCACAAGGCCACCCAATAAAGATCTGTATGAGTTTCACTTCATGGATGAAGTTACATTTGAGAAAATTAGGAATAAGCGCACAGAAATTAGAACAAACAGTAAAGAGGGAATGGAAACTTCAGCTAGTTCTAGATTTATTAACCAGGCTTTAGACGGATAGATAGATGCATCTTTTTTAATTTATTATTATACAAACGTTAACCAATACTGTCAAAAAAGGTTTCTTCTGTTTTCAAGTTGGTTTGGCTGGTTAAGTAGGCAGCACCAGTTGAACAAAGAAGATAAAAAAATTAAACACTTACACCTTATTATGTATAGAAAAACTTTTTTTTTCAAATTTCTCGTCTAAATAAGTTTTTAGTGGGGTGGGGGTTCAATAAGCGATGTAAGAGCATGCTAAATTGATCCCTTAGTTTGCGTCCAGCAACGTTCACACTTATTTCTTGAAATTCAGACTTTTTACTGATCACTACTCAACAAAAGACGAGAGAAGTAACCTGTTCATTGATCATCCTTTTTTTTTCCAAAATAAACATGAATTTGTATGACCAAAATCTTGAGAATCCGACGGATGAAGACAACGGATGGCAGACAACTCGATTAAAGACAGAGTGATTTAAATCCGTCCACGCCGAAAAGCAACGTTATAGTTGTCACGTATATAGAAACACACCCACAAATGACTAAACTTTGATGCAATTACCATTGTGCTAAATAGCCCGCTGGTCTCGCCGGTAATACAAACAACTCTTTCAATCCAAATTCTCATCTTGTTTATTCTTGGTCTGTTTCGTCTCTTTCAATGTGACAGTATGTTTTTAAGGAATGAACATTATTTGGTCCAACAGTATGAGTTAAAAATTGCGTCATATCATATGGAAACATCTGAAATGATTTCCCTGTCGTTACACGGTTAATATATGATTCAATTAAAACAACGTAAATGGAATAAACAATTGAAGAGAATGGGGCTGCTGCAGAAATCGAACTTGCCAGCCAAAAGCAGCTGCTTCAACGTAGCGATGTACTAACCATTGTACTAAACAGGCTGCCGGTAACGGAAAGGCCAAAATAAATGCTTTCAACCCCGATTCCCATCTCGTGCTTTGGGAAAGCAAACTGACAGAAAGCAAACGAATAAGATTAAATATGAACATAATAAAGAAAAGTAATGTTCAACAATAAAGTCCTGAAAAGACCATGAGGGTGGAGATTTAGGGGAGGTTAAAGAATAAATTGAGCTAGGTCAGGTTATAAGGCTGAAGAAAGTCCATGGGAGCGAAAAAAAACAAAACAAAAAACAGTGCATAACGATTGGTTGCAAAACATTTGGTAGATATAGAGACACATTGAAGAGTACGTGGCCAAGATGCTTAAATCGTGAAGTGTACAATAAATATCAGCTTCGACGTACGGATACAAAATCTAGAAACTATCAAAAATAACTTGAAACCAGCCCTAAATCGCACAGAGAGCTATAGAAAGAGCAATGCCCGAAATAACTCTAAAAGATAGAAAAAGATCGACATGGATCAAAGTCCAGACCTTGGTGAAGAATTTCATACCCATAAATGAGGAAATGGGTTGGACACTTTGCCAGAAAGGAAGACAACAGAATGAAGGGATGAGATAGAATAGGATGCCAAAATTACGGTCGTCTTGTAAAGGGGATAGGAATGACTTTTGTCTCGCAGTGGATTTTACTAAGGTGCTGCTGCTGCTGCTGCTAATGATGATGATGATAGCAGCCGCTAACGAGATGTTCATGGAGCTTTACGTGCACGGCAGGGCCACTATGTTGCCAGATCCCACGGGCTATGCCTTCATTTTTGCAGCTTTGCTACTCTTCAGCTGCTTAATCGCTTCATGTGGCGTGGGCGCCTCGTCTGGTTCTCGTTTCGTTGGTCGTTGCTGGTGGCTTGCAAGTGCAATCTCTTGTATATATCGTGCAGAACAGAGCAAGTTGAATTGCTCAGACCAGCGGTTCGGAATGGAACCCCTATCGGCGTGGCACACTGTGCCATCGTGCAACGCAAAGGGTTCTGGGCTTTTAGTGTAAATTTTGGCCGAATCTTTCACTTTTTGAACACAGGCTCGTCGAGTGTTAGTTTACATGAAGATAACGTTGAAAGACGACTTGTAGAGCCGTCTCCAAACTCGAACCGACCATATTGAATTTTCAAGCGACCATCGTCGATTTCCTAATAATTAGCCAAGGGTTAGCCACATGCCTATATACCATCTGAACGACTATTGGTAGGTTGGGCCCTGCACTGACTTCCAGGTTTGATGTCACCAACGTCAGCATAGGGTTGGGCTGTCTCTACAAGGCTTCTCCGCCACACACTCTGCAATGCGTGGGGTTTCCTTTGGAAACCGTGACATGCTTGGTGTAAGGCAGTTTTTTTTTACGTGGGTACGTTGGTTGGGCGTGGTGTGTTAGTCGACCTCACAAAAGTATTCGACACTGTAGGTCAGGCCTATGGAAAATCTTTGAAAAACTAGGCTGTTTACCGAAGCTTTTCACCATGGATTTCTGTAGCACAGAAAGTTCAACTAGGTTAAGGTAGCCACTCCTTCCAGCCTTTCCCAACGAAAAGCGGTGACAAACAAGAGTGTGTGCTAGTCCCCCTTGTTTTCAGTATGCTTCCCCCTCGATACGGAATCAGGCAGAGGAAATGACTGATGTCAGGGACGACGTGTACATCTGCACGCAGAACAGCAGTGAGCTGTTCAACTCTGAGCACATACGGGAACAAAGATTCAGCTGGTCAGAGAGCTCCTATTTATGTCGTTACGGTGGCTCACAGAGAAGCAACCCTCCAACAGATTATGTCCTGCTTTGTAAAGACAACAGAACTTTCCGGCATAGACGTTAGCATTAAAAAACGGTTATCTTACATTAACTTGTACCAAAATATGGGAGATGAAAAAAACTAGTTACGACAATCCAAGCCTTTGGAAGACTTCACAAGGGTATCTAAAGTAGTGAGAGTCTCATGAAAGACACTAAAATAAGTCTACAAAACCATATTATTGTCGACCCTCATATACGGAACGCTTTCACCTGTGTTGCCTCTTCATCTTCAGAGTGCGCTAGAACGGCATCTTCGCAAATCCTCAGGATAGCCAGGGTAAAAACCACCGAGGTTTTGCTGCTAAAAATCCACCTGCGGTGGGCAGGCCAGGTAGCGAGTATGGGGGACCATCTAATGCCATAGATCCTCCTTTACATGGCCAACGGAGAATCAGGGCTACACAGAATAGGTACAGGTACTCTCTGAAAAGGACCCTCAACTCTAGTGGCATCAATCCCGCCATTGGACAAAAGATGTGGCCGGCAGGAATGCTTGGCGACGCAAGGTCTACTAAGTAGCCCTCCACAACGAAACCATACGCAGAGCAAAAGAAGAGAAGAGGAGACAGCACTACAAGGAGAGAGCTCCTTCCAACATCCAGACTTCTTTTTTTCTGAGACCGCTACGGAAGAAACCTTATCTCCCTCATAGGCCTCGCCTGCAACGGAAGTGGAAGACCCTCCTAAATCTTCTTCCACGTTGCCAAGCCATATTTATATAACCTCGTATATTTTCCAATAAAATATGTCTGAAATATGGAGAGAGAGAGGTAGATGGAGAGAGAGAGGTAGAGAGAGAGAGGCAGAGAGAGAGAGAGGGAGAGAGAGAGAGAGAGAGAGAGAGAGCAGTTTTGCATTCTATTACTTTGCCAACATGAATGAAAGAGCATATATTGCTCATGATTCAAAATTATTAACATTCTGATGAAAGGGTATAATCCGTGCAGAGTTGGTTAAAATGTTCAGAAGTGGTGAGCAGCAAGTAAAAACAGTAATATGCTAGCTTTCTAGTGAAAAAAAAAAAAGAAAGAAAGAAAGAATGAAAGGAAAGAATGAAACGGACAGCAGCCAGAGGTTATCAGGGCGTCGCTTTAAAAAATATTTCTCGGAAAGGAAATTACAAACAGATTTCATTCTCTTGCTGTCTCTTTCTCTCCGCTAATTTTTGTTATTTCTTCTCGAGGATTGAAGTACTTCTCTTTGTTCATCACGTACACATTTCTTTCTTTGTTTCTTTGTTCTTCATTTGTTTGTTTGCATTTACGTTGTACAGATCCTAACATGTCCTTCTTCTATATGCATTACTTTTGTTTTGTAAAATTCCATACGGAGTTGACTTTGTTTTCCTCCCGTAACAAAGTGCTCTCACCAAAAAACCGACGAGTCATACACTTAAAACGATGACGTATACAAATGCTCATGACGTATTTGCTTAGTTACTCGTTCACATTTTAGATTTTTATAAAGCAAGGGAGTCTGACCAAAGCGCAACTGAGGTTGTTCTTTTCATTTTCTTTCTTTCATTTTTTTCTTTCCCTTGCAGTTTCCCCCTTTATTTATTTATTTCTTTCCCATTACAGCTTCTTTCCCTCTTATTTCTGCACCCTTTTGTCTATTTGCTCTTTTTTTAATTTCCCATAGATTGTTAATTAGTAATATTGCTATTGCCATTGATATTATTGACCTTTTGGAAACGTTCGATTGAGAACAGATTTTTCTAAAACTCTAAGAAATGAGTTTTCGCGCAGTAGGTCGCATACAAGACATTTAAAAAAATGTATGAAAATAACAAAATGAAAAAATTGAAACAATTTTGAAAGATGTATAGAAGGGAAAAAATTTAATTTAAAATAAAAAGTGTCCCGGTACTCAGGAAAACAAAAAAGATAGCATCTAATTAATTCCAATAGATCGATTTGTTTTACGAGTTGCTGAAAATGACCCGGATGAATATCGATCTGTTTCTTAATAAACAACAGATAAATACATAGAGAAAGAGAACGTTCTATTTTTTAATCTAAAGATATTAGATTACTTGGGTCGTACAACAATGGACGGAAAGAATGCAAAAAGAAATATTGAGAGAAAGTTTCGAAAGAAAAATGACAGCTATAAATAAATGGCACAAAATCTAACAAAACAGACGATACAACTTTATTGCTGTGTTTGGTATTGTTCAAATACCAGCGGTTTCTTCTTCTCCTTCTCTTGTTCCTTTCATTTTCATATCTTTTTTTTTTTCAGTCGCTACCTTTCAAAAGGTTATCTTCCGTTGGCACTCCATATTCCTCGAAATAATCAATATCTTCTTTACATTCTTAAATATCATCTTTTTTCATATACTCGTATATACCAATTTTAATGTTCTTGATTTTCTGAACTTTCGAAGTCTATCCCGAATTTGAAAAAAATTAGAAAAAAATATCTGAATGGTCAACACTGGACCCCAACATACAAAAAAAAGAAAAAAAAAAGAAAAAAAAGAGCGAAAGGAAATCACCTAAATTCCAGTGAAAAAAAACAAAAACAAAAGGCTGAATTGGCGACAATGCCCCGAACGTTTTCTTTTCCAAGAACTAAATATCTGGTTCAACTGAAATAAACATGATTTTTCATTTGCCTCAAAAAGGCCGGTACTAACACTGAGGAGAAGCACAAGGTCTTTAAATCGTACTTACGATATTATGAGTTAAATAAACAACAAGTAAATAAATGGCAAATAACAGTAGGTCTGATTTGTCACTCCATAAGAACCGGCACTTGATTAATGTCTTCTGGTAGCATGCCTTTCGTTGGGTGATCATTTGATAAAGTCTGAATTTTCAAAAGACAAGCATGAATACTGTCGGACAAAATTTAAGAAATCAGTACACAACTTACACTGTAAATTGAACCCCATCTTGAAAACATTTGGGGAGTTAAAAAAAAGTTTTTTTCTAGGCGTAATAAAGAGTAAATGCTTAAATTCTCAGCCCTCTAACTCAATCAGAGTGGATGGTACGTATGTTACATACATACATAGTTAGCAAGACCCACTTGAAAACTGAAGAAACCTACCTTGGTAGTTTTATTTGAAGGTCTCTAATTAATAAGCAAGGGCATCTATCTATCTAATTATCTATCTGAAGCCTAGCTAATTATTCCAGAACTAGCTGAAGTACCCATCTCTGTAAAGAGTAAATGAAAAGACGATACCCCGTATCACTTCTCTTTACTTTCAGCTAATACCATTATAACTGCCGTACCAGGCTAAAGAACCCGGTCTGGCCTGCTATTTTACCCAAAAAATATTTATTTTGTCTCCACGTGCAAGTTTGCAGTGCCAATGTTCGGTTTTATAGCATATTAATATAAGAAAAGATAGTCTAAGTATACTTTCTAACAGGCGATTTTATTGTGCGAATGCTCGGTTTTATCGAAGAAAGCAATCGCGACAAGGTCTCAGAATAATTTAGTTCGGTGAGTAGTTTTTAACTCGTAAATCAGTTATTCTTTTTGCTGGGCAAGAGGTGAAAGTTAAAATTACTTCCACTTAAGCCTATCAATCATTCCTGTAAATGCTGTGAAAATAGAACTAATCATCTATAAAACTCTTTATACCAGGGTGAAACAAATGAATAACTGAGAAATAACATGTATGTCAACACCTATCGATCAAAGGCCAGACACAGCACAGATATTCCTAAAACCTGACCCTTTTCATCCTGACCCCTACTCTCACTGACAATTCTCTTTTCAGACCAGCTTACTACTCACAGACACATATACAAACATCACCTGACTCCTCGTATCACAGACCCTTCAGACACCTCACTTCCATCTCCCACTCTTAGTGAGCAACCCGCAACACAGAAAAACCCTGAATTCTCGTTCCTCAAATCTCAAACATGTAAACATACAGCTCTCTCTGCAGTCGTTGAAAGTTCTTTGAAAAAGGTGGTTGGCAATCATCGAAATGTATCAGAATGTACACACGTGATGATAAAGATTGTAAAGATGTAACATCTGTTTTTTGTCTTTAATTTTGCTTCACCTTCTAGTTGTCAATTTACCACTCACACACACACACACACACACACACACATATATATATATATATATATATTGAAATGGGTTATTATTGTTTATGACCATAACTAGGAATAGAAATATCATAGTTGTTTTAGCAGTGAAAATAAAATCATATGGTAATTTTCCGATTGTTAAAAAAAATGAACGGTTTAATACTGTCGAGAGATTTTAAATCCTCTTAAAATGAGAACACATCATGACGTCACTTCTTCGAGAACTGATTAAAGAGAGAATAATCTAATGGTTTTAAAATGTCATATTACGTCATGGAAGAGGATGTCCATTTAGCATTACATCTCAAAGTAATCAACCCCAGCCACTACCAAAAAACATATTGGGGAAGTTGATCCAGAGATAACTTGCTAAGAACATTCACCTAGTTTTTCTTGAGTATGCATATTAAAATCGGTTGGCCTGCACCCATGTTTAGGGAGTTTCAATAGCGTGTCAAATGAACGCCCCTGTAGCTCTTATTCTCTTTACATAGTAATTTACATAGATTGTTGCTCAATCAATTCTGGACAAAATGATATATACAAAAATTACAACAATCGATTACTCAATGTAAGAGTATTATTTAGAGAGAAAGTCTGAAAGACAAGCTTTCGCTTGCCTTATTTCTATATACAGTCAAGGTCACTGCCATATTAGAGAGCCGATTTATCTTGCAATAATCTGGCTACTCTTTTTCTATAATGAGATCAGGTTGTAACGATAATTCTGTTCATTTTTCTGTTTTTTTTGTTTTTGTACCGACAGATACCAAAAATTCTGATGTTACAGTCAGTGGACATCGAACAATTCAATGTCAGCTATATGACTTTTCCTCATAATTTGAAAGAAAAAACCCACGTGTCAAAGGTTGGGAAATGGGTCTCACGTGACCTGTCCGCAGAAAATTGCTAGCAACGTGTTACTGGTAATGGAAAATAGATCCTTTCTCGTCATTGGCGAAAATAGATGTCAAGTTTTTTTTTGTGAAATATTCAAAGAACTATCCATTACTAACTTTTAAACAATAACCAAACAGTCGTTTACTGCCTACAACTTTAGTGTATGGAAACAGCTTTGGACAGAAAAGGCCCATCCTTAGTGAACAGAAATAAATGAATAGCCATTCTTCTTTACCATAATGCAGGTCATCATACCGCTTCAGTGATCAAAGATCTCATAGTTATTCAGCTGTGGAAAATAATTAATCCACCATACTCTCTTGACCTTGCTTCAATTTATTATAATTTGTTTAGGAGTTTACGAAACCATTTTGATGGATAAAGACACACTTCAAGAAAAGAAAAAAAAACACAGTTAGTCTCTTATTTCAGGTCAGAATCGAAGAAACCTTGTATCGAAAGACTTTATGATAGATGGATTAAGGTTATCGAAAGCGAAGGACTGCATACTACTATCATCATCATCATCATCATCACTATCATCATCATCATCACCATCATCATCATCATCATCATCGTCGTCGTCGTCGTCGTCGTCGCCGTCGTTGGAGATAGACCTTCCCCAGGATCCACCACGATTCGCTACCATGTGCGTCACGGAGCCAATATTTTCCGAATTTTTGTTTAGTTCATCCCTCCATCTTGTATTCAGTCGCCCCGGTGGCGCACGTGATCTCCGGGGATCCATGTTGTGAGTCGGGATGTCCATTGGTTTCCTACCATTCTTGCAACATGGCCAGCCCATTGCCATTCAAGTTTTTTTTTTAAATATATTCTGTGATGTCTCGAACTCCTGTTTTTTTCCTGACATACTGTGCTGTCTTGTGATATCCCCATGTAAGATTGAGCACGATACTCTCACGTGCGCATTGCATGCTTCTCATTTTGCGTGTCTGTCTCTTGGTTAGGTTACTATATATGCTTCTGAATGAATTGAAACATCTGCTGAAGTTCTGTTACTTAATATTCCGTGATTCTGACGCCAGAATTTGCTCAGCATCTCTATTCTGCTCTCGCCGATCGTTGCTTTGATTGTTGATTTGTTGGCGAAGATTCCAAATTCCTACGCTTGTATTGATATTTCTCATTCGTATTGGAAACCGTCAACCAACACTGTCAACATAGGTTTATCCAGTTTTTGAATTGGTCAGGCTGTCTGTCTATATATATATATATATATATATATATATATATATATATATATATATATAGCACGCGTACAGGCTTTGCCAATCGAGGGCTAACAATTTAAACACACATTCCTTATTTTTTGAAAAATCGACGCCTAAAAAGGTTCTTGTGGGGGTTCAATTTGCAATGTAAGTTTATGCCAAATTAGTCCCTTATTTTTGTGCACAGCAGCATTCACACTTGTTTTGCTTTTCTAAAATTTAGAATTTTTTAGTGATCACTACCCAACAAAAGGCGAGAGAAGTATCTCATTCTTTTTTTCCCAATTTTTAGATTGATCACCCCAAGCCCGGTATGCTGCCAAAAGACACTGGCTGCACAATATTTCTATTGAGTGACTAACCAGATCTGTCTTTGTTTTCATTTCTTGTGTTTCATGTTTATTAATTCCTCTGCTTCCTTCATTTTGCCGCAGTAAGGCCTCCGGTGCAGAGCTGCTTTCGCCCAGTCCTGCTCTTCATACGCATTAAGTAAACACCCTCGTCCTTTAGCCGACCTGTTTCCATTTGCTATAACTCTTTTTGGCAAGCTATACTATATTGGATCGACGATAAACGAAAGAGTCAACCTATTCGATTAATAAACATATCATATCAGCTTACAAGTTTCGATACAAGGTCTCTACCCCATAGATTCTTGAGCCTCTTATCCCTCCCTTTCCCGTGCCCTGGTGCAATACAAGCAACTCAGACGCCCTGCATGGCAGTCATTCAACAATGAGTGGCAATATTGGCTGAAATTCGACCCGTACTATCAGAGAGTATAGTGATTGGTCCCTATTGGATAACATCACATGCATAATATTCATACAAAACAAAAATATAGATATTGTTCCATAAATCAAATGACATAAACGTGTTGCAAAGTGGTTATCAATTCTTAATCTTTACGTGAGCGGATCAATTATTCCTTAGCCTGACACGTTATTATGTTATCAGTTGAGTTTTCAAATGAAATTTTTACTGATATAATAGAATATATAATATAAGTGTGTATGTCTGTGTATGTACTTATATATTATGCAAAAAAATTTGATTAAAAATGAATTACCTGTTAACCCGAGACCAAAATACGGCATTGAGCAATTACTATGAATATTTTCACTGTAAAAATTAATGAATCACTTCACTAAAAAAGAAAAGGAAATATGGTCGGCCACAGTCAGACGCTTTTTTTTTTGGGGGGGGGGTCCGTCATCTTTTGGTCATTCAAAAAATTAAACATTATTTATGGAAGAAATTTTTCGTCTGATTTTTGAGTTGCCTTATTACCATTGTTTATTATCGGGGGACAATGATTCAAGTCTAAATGAGATCATTCGAATTCTGTTTATATTTACTTTATTTCCCGGAAACACTGTTCATTTGGTATTCAAATTTCATGGTTACGGCCAACGTCAATTAGTATCGGCTCATTTAGGCATTTTCATTGAGATGGAAGGGGAACAGATATTCATTACTACAGCCAATCATCACAGTGAAAACGACATTGAATTCTTATCTCGGTGACTCACTCAACAACCGACCGACTTATTCGATATTGATCAGATGTGTTATGTATTTTGTTGCGGCTTGTTCAAGGGAAATATTATCAGACTGAAGTTGAGAGATCATTTATTGATATTGGAAAAATGTTTTCTCCTTCGTTGCTGTCGTCTCCGTTGTGTAGTTTTTGATCACACCAATGATTCACAAACGGGAGACACTTGATTCTCACAGGAGAAATTTCCTAAGGGAGGAATCTCAACAAGGAGAGGAGTGCACAATAGAAAGTATCATTATCAGCAGCAGCTACAGCCGTCGTTGTACATAGACCTCCTCCATGATTCGCCAGACCTCCTCGATCGTGGGCGGCGCAGAGACAGTACTTTCTGAAATCGTCTAGTTCATCATACCATATTATTTTTGTCGGCCACAATTCTGCATATGATATCTGAGGATCCATGATATGAGTCACTGGTTGTCTGACATGATATGATATCCCTAATACCCGTTTGTTTTCTAACATACTGCATTGTCTTGTGATCACTCTTTGTGATATTAAGCACGATTCTCTTCTGTACACGTTGCGTAAGTCTCAGTTTGAGTACAGAACTTTTGATTAGGTTTCATGTTTCAATTACGTAAGAAACTATTGGAAGGACGCATTGTCTGTTTACTTTTAAACTAATTGGATTTTTCTTTTTCTTGAAGGTTCAGCTTGCTTTGCCAAAAGCTCTCCAACTTGGATGAATTATTCGCTTGATTTCTTATTCTTTTGAGGATTTCATCGTAAACTCAGAACTAAAGTGAGTAGACCATTACATCTACCTAAAACGATGAGAAGTATAATGGTAAAAAAACATGAGATGAAAATTCAAAATGGTGGAAAAGTTAAGGAAACCTGAGATCGCATGAGGAAGAATGTAACCTGGGACACTGAGAGCCACTGGATCAGACACACCATAAGAGAGATGTCGACCACAGTTGATAGTCGACTAGTTTTCAAGTAGATCGCATTCGACTCTAGTCTGGATGACACTTGCCAAAACTTGGCTTACGATAAACCGTTTGTAAAGAATGACGTCAATTGTGGTTGTACCTTGGCTTATGTCTACTTGCATCAATTGTTGTTACTTTGTGTTGTTAGTGATGTATGATTTTGTGAATTTCTTCTCAAACGCATTGCAGAATCAATAAGAATGTCTTGTAGAGTTGTGTTGCCGGATTAAGTTGAACACTTTTGACAATCTCTTGAATTATGAGGTAATGATTAATGAGAATAAAACTGAGCCCTAACTATTAGAGTCATGTGCCAATCTGGAATAATTTTAGAGAAAAAACTTCTCGGAAAATTTTATTATCATATCTGATACATTTTGACGGTTGCCACCCACTTTTTTTTGCAGAGAAAACAAAATGAAATTATAAAAAGAATTAAAAGCCTGCTTGAAAACAGGTATATAATGTGAATTAAAGATGAAAATTGTTTGAACAATACCTTTTGATTAAAAAAAAACCCAATAAAACTATGTATTCACAAAAAGAAAAAAACAAATATCAGAGAACAATTGATAAAACAATATCATATAATGCTTTCAAGGTTAATAAGTATAACTCACTCAAACCGTCACTTTTTAAATCTCATTGGAAGTATACATATATACATATATAAGCCTGACTGCGTGGATAAATTTTAGAAAATTTTGCACCTATGAAACTAAAATTAGTAGTAGGGGCAAATCTTCATTATACAAGTATGTGAGGTCATTTTAGGTCAGCTGGGGTAATTTCTATGCGAAATTGTTGTTGTTGCAATTTTGCACCTATAAAACTGAAACAGGGCCGGATATTCTCATAGTAAACGTGCTAGGTAATGCGAAGTTGACCTGAGTTGATCTCAGAGGGCATTTGAGGTCACTGGAGATCATTTTTACACAATTTTCAAATTTTTGGGTCACATATGTCGGATCAAAGATGCGGAAATGGAACATATGGATATATCTTCTCTCATCAAAGGTAACAGGCTAAGCAATGTTAATCTTGGGGTCATGAAAGGTTACCGAGGTCATTTCTGGTCATTTCTACACAATTTTCAAGATTTGGGGCAGATATGGAATTGAAATTCGGTACAGGGATAAATCTTTTCTAATGCAAAATCACAGGAAATGCGTGACTGACCTCAGAAGTTATTTGGGGTTCCCTCAGGTGGTTTTTGATATTTTTGTTCCACAATTTTGCACCCATGAAACTGAAATTTCACATAAAAGTAAATATTTTTACAGCCAAAGAATTTTAAAGTGCCCTTTTGACATTGGGGGCAGTTAGGATCATCATACGTCATTTCTGGTGATTTCTAATTGATATTCTAAGTTGTTGGCGACGATTTTGCATCTAATAAGTGACGATCTAATTGGGTTTTTTTGTGCATTTGAATGTACAGCTTCATTGTAGCAGTGTAGATAATTGTTTTCTCTTAATTTGTTGTATCGTGTGAGCAGAAATATACCAAGGAACATATTTTCCTGTTTGGTTATATTTCAAATCATCTTTTCATATATATATATATATATATATATATATATATATATATATATATATATATATATATATATATATATATAGAGAGAGAGAGAGAGAGAGAGATAGATAGATAGATAGATAGATATGTATATACACATACACACACACAAATATATATATATATATATATATATATATATATATATATAAAATGTAAAAAATAGTGCACAGAATATTTGAATCCCCCTAATATACATATACATACATACATACATATATATATATATATATATATATATATATATATATATATATATATATATATATATAAGTATATGTATATATATATATATATATATATATATATATATATATATATATATATATATATACTTATATATATATATATATGTATATTTATATATATATATATATATATATATATATATGTATATGTATATATATATATATATATATATATATATATATATATATATATATATATATATATATATGTATGTATATGTATATTAGGGGGATTCAAATATTCTGTGCACTATTTTTTACACCAAGAGATATATCAAATTGAAGTGCCTTTGAAGTTTACTAAACTATTAATTGTTTCCGCTTACTTCCTACTTATGATTTGCTTATAGAAGAGTGATAATTTCACTTTATTCCGGAAGAGAATCATGGCTAAATGTAAAATGTTCTCTCGACATTATTTAAACTTCATGTTTCATCTGGGAAAAAATCCAGTGTCCGCTGGGCAATGGATCCTTGAGCTTATTGTAATGATTGAGTATTAACAGCAATACTTTGCGAAGTTTGAAAGAGGAGGAGAAAGGACACTCTGAAAGACCTCAGAACGGATGAATTCGAGGAATATTTGAATGGTTAATCAGCATAAATAACCTGTGAATAAGAAGAAAAAATAAAGTTGTTGGAATGATACATTGATTGAGAATTTGATGGATGGAGTTTTTTTTCCTCAGTGAAATCGTCTGACCACTCCCGATTGCACGGACGGGTGATAGGACCCAAATGAAATCTGATTTCTTATGTTAACCCGAGACTGGTGTTACCAATTTTAGCGCTAAATTCAGAGCGTTCCACGTTTTTCAGCTCAAAAATTCAATATTTTAGCTATTTTCCAACAATTTTAGCCACTTTCAGCTTTCTTGCTATCAAAAAGGCCCATAAAAGCGCTGACAGTGTTTTTTAGCATGTTTTAGCGTTAAAAAAAAGTCATTTCAATGTCGATTTAGCTCGGAAAAGAATTCGCACTTGGCAACACTCCATTTGGGTACTCTTGACTACTCCCTTTTGCAGCCAGGGACTACTTCTTTTGGCTGTCTTCTTTTGGGTGCTTACTGCCTGCTGACCGATTGACAAATGTACAAAAAAGGGCTTTTTTAACAGTTGGAGTTCTCAAGTAGGTGGGGATGAAAAGTCCAATGGAGTTCTAGGGATTTTTCTTTGCCATAGAGTCTAACAGACTTTCAATACGAATGACCAGGGACTTGAAAGTATGACTAGGGTCGCTTTTTGATCTTCAAAAATATGTACACACACGTATATTCAAATTCACTGGAATTAGACATACTGCTCCCGGCCACGAACGACCCGGGACTTGGAAGTTCTGAGACCAAGCAACACAGATATTGCATAAGTCTGTTTCCAGCTCATCCAGTGCTTCTAAAATTCCCGATTTCACAGAGGCGTAGTCAGTGTTATGTTTGGGAGATGCGCATTTGTCTTATTGCTAATCTGCTGCAGACGTTCATTGATCTGTTCGTGTTGTTAAACAATCATATTAAATATGATCATTGCAAGATCGTGCAGATATCTATACTTTAATCAAATATTTTCACACTGGAATAAAATTAGTCTGCGATAATCGATGAATGTTTCCGACATCAAAAAGCAAACCTGAATATGCAACTCGAACTTAAGTGATATTTAGCAGAACTGAGGGTCTTGTTATCGTAAAAATTAACACCAAGTGTCGAATGAGTGAAACTTGCCATTTTGAACTAACTTAAAACATAAACAGAAAGCTTTCAAATCAAATTGCCAACAAAATACAATGGATTTTAGCTGATGCACAGACATTTGCTGAAATAGACATGTACATTACAGAGTGCGTACCCCTTGTAGAAGGAAACTAGACAATGAAAGGTATGCTGATTCTATACGAGATTACAGAGAGTCTGTGGCTGATATACTTTAAATGGTTAAAGTGAATTTAAAAGTTACTTGACTAACATCTCCGGTGTGTATGAAAGCTCTGAAATGTTTCAACGACCGTAGATGTTGCCTGGATATGTTAATTGCTCTGCGACCCCGTCTGTTTGGAGAAAGCAAGGGAAGTTTGAGGAACATGGATATCTTTCTTATGATGTTACATGATCTCTGTAGAATCCCCACTTAAGGGGCAAGTGATTTCTATCTCGAAAAGGGCCCCAACTAACTGCCGAATTGAATTTCGGTTTTTGCGCATAAACTGGTGTGTGGGCTCCGGCAAGAGCAGAGACTATTTTCTGTGACACAATCAGAAAAAGTCAAGCAAAGCTGTCACTAAAACTGTAAACATAGGTTTCTCCAGTTTTTAAGTTAGTTTAGTTGTCAGGCTGGCTAGATATGTATGTACCACGGGCACAAGCCGCATTGGTGGAGCTAGTGGGCTGAAAATTTCAACATATGCTCCTTACCATATCTAGAAAAAAAGTTTCGTTTTTGCTTTTGTGAACCCTCCAAGATAGTTTTTTCACAGGGAAGTTCAATTTGCTATGTAAGTTTATCCTAAATCAATCCTTCATTTCATTTCCGGAATTAGTGCTTGTTTTGTTTTATTGTTGAAAATTCAGACTTTTTCAGTGATCACTGCCCAACGAAAGACAAGATGGGAAAATTATTCATTGATCAACTATTTTTCCATTTTTTAATTGATCACCCCAACACGGTATGCTGCCAAGAAACGTTGGTCACATGACAGACTCTCCTGAATAAACAACCTGACCTGTAGCAACTGCACTTAACTTCGTTATTGATATTTATCAACATTGTACAGCACAAGGTCAAATGGACGATAGAAAAAAAAACGATCCCAAATACACAACTACTTCAGCCATGAAGCAGTCAATATAGTTTGATATAGGTTTCCCTTCATTACTTCTGCCTTCGTTTCTTGATGTCCAAAAGTCTAGATCGGTGATTCCCAACCAGGGGGTTGTCCTCACAAGGAGGCGGGTTCAGATAGTCAAAGGGTAGAATTAAGTAAAAATAAAAGTCATTGCGATTGTGTTGGGCTCAAGGATAGTGTGAATGTGTGATGCAAGATTGAGCACAACTGTGCAACCAAAGGTCTGAATTTTCCTCCCAAGTTTTGCTTATCAAGATTATTTTAAATTCAGTCTTAGTACAAGATTTTTGTCGTTGAGGTTTGATTCTTTTTACTAAAATTATTGATTTTTTGCAAAGAACTGCAACGATCCCTCCCCAGAATGAATTTTGAGATAACAAATACACAGCAACAAATGTACAATTTTAAAGTCAAGCCGATTCTTTCTGTAAAACTTTCAAATACGATCATTTGAAATTGCTCTTTGTTTAAACTTACTTAAATGGGAGCGATGGAATTAGTAATCTCATTAACAAAAGTGGGGAATGAACTTGAAAAGGTCAGGAAACAGAGGTCTACAATCATAGATTTTTCTAAATTAGAGCTATAACTTATCACTGAACTGACTCATACCGTAACGTTGTAAGAGTGATGTTGGTTTATCTAATTGAGCTTCTGATGTGCGGTGTACTGCGCAACGTACGCGTGCGAGAATCATGCTCAACTTCACAAGGAGAGATCATAGGACAGCAAGATATATCAGGGGAAAGACAGGAGTCCGGAACACCGTAAAGACTGTAAGAAAACTCGAATGGCAGTAGGCTAGACATCTTGCAAGAATATTAGACAACTGCTGGAGATCACGTCTCACAACGAGGATCCCCAGAGATGAGGTGCGAGGCTGTGGACGACAGGAAGTAAGATGGCGTGACGAGCTAGATAAATTCAGGAAGTACTGGCTCTGCAATGCCTATGATAGAGAGGTTTGGCAAAGATAGATGGTAGAGAGGTCTATGCCCAACGATGGACGCTAAAAAGACTGATGATGACGTGCTGACACCGAATGACGGAGACAAAAAGACAGAGCAAAATGTTTGCAATACCAACAAAAAGTCTTGAGAGAACGACCACGGAAGAACCAGCTGTAAAATGAAGCAAACAAACTAACATAAAAACCAGTACCCCCTATAGTTATTGATATATTTATTTATTCAGTGATATGCTATTTTCGTTTCAATTCATACCTCTATCCAGCACTTTGTTTACGCTATTCTCAGTGGCACTACGTTATGACTTGAGTGGTTACGCGCACACACAGACACGTGCGGGGCGCAGGAGATCATGGGGCTCAATGAATCATAATGATATTATACAAAGGCAAATGCACAACAAGACGACTGCTACCTCTTCTCAATTCAACCCATCTTTCATCTTATTTTGTAAAAGACTTGGCTGTTTGAGTATTGTTGTACAGTGTGCAAGCTAAGGGACCTTATTTTAAGCGAAAAATA
The DNA here is from genome assembly GCA_963457665.1 of Thysanoteuthis rhombus. Classification (NCBI taxonomy): domain Eukaryota; kingdom Metazoa; phylum Mollusca; class Cephalopoda; order Oegopsida; family Thysanoteuthidae; genus Thysanoteuthis; species Thysanoteuthis major. Next base: position 47,112,473 of record OY735202.1, read on the forward strand.
ATATTCTGATGTTCAGTACATTTCATGATAGAGCTACAAATATTCAGAATTTTTAACTGTGCTATGTGTGGCGCAGCATATCGCTTTTGGGACTGAACCACTCCAATTCTTTCAATTGAAATTTGTCTTGTCAGTTCATTACATATTGTTTGCTAAGAAACTAAAATGACGTTTTAATGTTACTTTTATATCATTATCTTTTCTTTTCTTAAATTGCTTTTAGGACGATGTGAATCCTTTGCCAATGGATGTTTGAGATATTTTTATGACCACTTTTCGTAATATAGTCTGCAATTCAACAATACAGAATGATTCACTGCTTACTAAGAATGAGGTACAATGGATCACATAAGAAACAAATGCAAGTGCTTGCCAGTCATATCATTTTCTTATCCCCTTATATCTTGTATCACAACCAACAGGGTTACTTTTTTTTACCCCAATATATGAATAAGACCGACTGCCAACTACAGTATTATCTGATCCACTGTGCCCAGATTTCCCCTATATATAACAAAAGCCATTCATGTGACAGTATTAGTGCCAGTAGCAGCCATAAGCTCTTTTCCTTCTTCACTTTTATTAAACTAACTTTTTATACCTCCTTATTTCCTACCCTCTGATTGAACTACCTAAGTATTTCCCCCTCTCCCTTCCTACCTTCCTATCAAATTACCTAAGTTTTTTCTTTTCTTCTCTCACCCTTTCTTACCATACCCTTCATACGTATAGTGTCAGTAGCAGCCACCGTCCTAGCCTTTTGTTCTACACCTATGATAATCGTCAGTAAAATGACGGTATATCGACTAGTACTCATAGAGTATATCAGGCCTCTCCGTATATATACTGATATAGTCATCCAATTTAATTTCCGTCCATTCCCGAATCTGTCGTATCAGCGGCAGATATGCACTCAGCCGGGATGAAAAGATGCAGAATAACATTCGTTTGATCAATTATATATCAGGCATCAATATCTGACATGATATTACTCGGAAGAACAGAGAAAGCTGTTTTAAGGCAAATTAAGTTCTCAAAATAAATCTCAAAATGAAGTTATCAGTCACGTCACCGTGCCTGAATATATGGTAGGAAATTTCCAAAGTTTTTGCATTAAAACTAAATAAAACCGTCTTGTGAACATATTAATTACGAGCTGGAACTTAAAAACAATCTTCCTGTCACCTATACAAAAAAATATATATATATATATATATTGTAAACTATTCCACATTTCTGAATACTACAAAATTCCTACTCATTTCCAACTTTACACGAACACCAACTGAATATTTCAGGCTCTTGGTTTCTTTCTGTAGAGTATTTTGTAAGAATTCGGTAGACGTTATACTATTAATGAAAAACAGTCTAATATTTGGCAAAGGGTTTCTAATGGCCTCAGAGGTGATAATATCTTATCTAATAACAAATCAGATCACTTATCTCTACTGGTCTAAGAGCCCACTTTACTTCCATAAATACAGAATATTCGATCGAAAATTTAATCAGGAACGCTGAGTCGAATGAAATTACCTTACCGTCGGTCTTCCCTGATCTTCATACTAAATATAGAACCTTCATCTCTTGTGTAAGATGAAGGTTCTACATTTAATGAAGTTATCTCTCTTAGTTTGCTCACATTAACCAGTCTATCACGTTCTATTCAGCTCTATAGCTCTATCAATCAATCAATCAATCTATCTATCTATCTATCTATCTCTCTATCTATCTATCTATCTATCTGTTTTATTTGTTTATATTTTTGTATTCTATTCTACGCTATTTACTGGGTAAAAAGTAGTGAGTTCGCCTTCAACGCCGTCAGTCGAAAATTGAAATAAGTAAGATGAGGGATTATCTTTTTTTATTCATATTATTACATTCGTATTAATGGATACGTTTAGTTTTTTTCATACAACCTTTCAGTCGTTAAGCTCTCAGATACATGTCTTACTCAGAACCACCATGTAACTAGAGGCACCTTAATTGACGCTTTTATCTGTAGGTTAAGTAGCGAAAACGTTAATTGATTCCCTTTGGCTCTGAATGTATTAATGGAGGTAAACAGATTTTTCACTTTGTTCTCAACAGGAAAATCGTTACAGGATCTTTGAACATTACCACCTCCATCTTCTCTGAGTGGAAGGAATCTAACCGGGAACTATTCAGCAAATAATAATGGTTATCTTGGGAAAATTTTCGTGGAAAATATACGAATAACGGATTTGACTAAAGCAGGGCCAAATTCCACCCTTATATTTACCTCCTCGCGTATTTGTTACACACATATTTATATATATGTAAGACTTTTCACTTTGGCTCAATTGGTAAGAGAACCACCCACAGATAACGTGGGCGTGATTTTAAATCATTATAGGAGAATGTCAATTTGTATATCGGTCGGTTTTAACGTGACGGGACTGACACATATTAACTTTACTCCACTAAATTAGGTGAGGATTGTCATTGTTTTTATGGTTGAAAACAAAGTCAACCCCATCCTTCGAGTTGGTTCGGAGTTTGGTAATTAAGGACGGAAAAAAACTCGCCAACATAATGGATTCGATAATCTAGTACCTCATATATCCAAATATCGACCAGGACACATGAGTATGCAAAAAAAAAAAAAAAAAAAAATCCCCAAAAAACAAACAGTAGTACACAGCAATTAGAACATATATCCTTGTAAAATCTATGATAGGCCTGTAATATGAATGTTCACTGGCACATCGAAACAGTAGGTTAGCTATCAAATGTCCTTGAATCAATACGCAAAGATAGAAAAAAAAGAAACCCTTTGAATTTCTTAATATCTATATGCCGGTCTCTTACAAAGATTAACTTTTTGCCTAGTCATTATAAGATATCTCTTACTAATAACAGCGATATCATCTCAGTTTAGAATACTTATTCAGCATTAATGAATATTCATCTTAATTTGATATTCCAACGGGTCTAGTTAGTCACTCAATAGAAACCGTCACATGACCAACGTCTTTTGGCAGCATGCTGTGTTGCGGGTGATCAATTTTAAAAAAACGAAAAAAGTGATCAATGAATAAGTTCCTTTCTCCCTTATTTTTGGCCGTGATCACAATGAAAAATGTCAGAATTTTAAAAAAATAAACAAGCATGAATGTTTTCAGGCACAAACTGGGAACAATTTAGGGTGAACTTGCAAATTGCCCCCCTACCCCTACCCTCTGCCCTGGAAACCTATTTTGATGAGGATTTCAAAGAACAAAAAGATTGTTTTTGTTAGAGATGATAAGGAATCAATGTTTAGATTTTACACCCCTTTGGCTCCTCTGGTGCGGCATATACGCGTAATAAACACTGACATACAAGCATAGATAACCAGCCTGATCAACTTAAAAATTGAAGAAACCAATGTTGAAAGTGTTCATTGACAGTGTCTGATACATATTTTTTTGTTATTTTAAAACTTACATGACAGTGGTAGCTACTGTCGTAACTGATTGGTGCTGCACAAGATCTTTCTTGTCACTATAAAGCATTGCCCTTTTTTTCTAATCAAAATGCATCTTACATCATCGGCCTTTTAGCGTCCGTCGTTAGACATAGACCTTCCCCAGGATTCTCAACACCTCTATGTCGTGGGCGTCGCGGAGCCAATACTTTCTGAACTTCTCTAGTTCGTTACACCATCTTATATTTTGCAGGCCACGATTTCACATATGTTCTTCGGGGATCCACGTTGTAAGTCGTGATGTCTAGTAGTTGTCTGCCAATCTTGTTTCCGAATGGATCCTATGATATCCCTTAACCCTTAAACCTGGTTAATTCCTTGAGCTCGTTGAATTTCGTAGTGTTTACGTCAGGTTCCGACTTACGTAATTTAACTATGATTTTACTTAGCCAGAGTGAGCAATGACTCATCTACCATTTACTTACGATCAATAGTCACATGACAGAAACCGTCAACCAAAACTACCAACGTAGGTTTCGTCACTTTTCAAATTAGTCTGGCTGGCTAGATATGTATATATGTGCAGGCTGCATTTCAACATCTATTCCTTTTATATCCAGAAAAAAACATTTTTTTTCAGATTTTTGACCCCCTGAACTTGTATAGATTTTTGGTAGGGGGTTTAATTTGAAGAATGAGTTTATGCTGAATTGAACCTTTAGTTTGTGTCCAGCAGCAGCCATGCTTTTTTTTAATTCATTTATCTTATTTTTTTTAAAGGAAAAATCAGATTTTCTCAGTGATAACTAACAAACAAAACGCAAGAGAAATAGCATATTCATTGATCACCATTTTTTTCCAATTTTTTTTAATTGACCACTTGCAACATGAGATGCTGCCAAAGACTTTGGTCACCAGACGGTTTTTATTGAGGGACTAACCAGACCAGTTTATACTTGAGCGATCTTTTACTAGCTTGCCTACCGAATATCCACTTCATTTGATTTAATCACTTATTGGAATATTCCTTATTCTGGATTGAAGCTACAGTCGCTATCAAATGTCAAATAATGGCGTAGAATGTTTGACAAGTGGTGTCCAGACCACACCGAGAAAGTTCATTACAACCTTTTCCATGTATATAGCATAATGTTATGTGATACATTACGTGAATCCATGGAGTATGAATATGAATTTTTATATGTTCATTTTATAAGGCGACTTGCATGCTACAGTATTTGTGTGTGCACTCGTTTTCTGTTCCATAAGACGGGTGATTTTTTCGTTACATTCTCTGGTGTTTAGGGATAAATAGAATGATTTGAGCAAATAGATTTTTTTAAAGATACATTCGTATTGTGTTCCCCTTTTTTTTCAAGCTGAAAGAATTGTGACAAATAAGTCAGTAGAGATTAAGGAAATATTATTTGTAGTTATACGATCGCAAAGGACATTTATGCTTCTTATTTTATCTATTAACTAAAAAATGAAACATGTCTGATCAGTCACTAAATAGAAACTGTCATACAACCAATGTCGTTTAGTAGCGTGCCGTGTTGTGGGTGATCAATTTTTTAAAAAAAGTTGGTCGACGAATAAGCTACTTCACTTGCTTTTTTTAGGGCAGCGATCATTAACAAAATGTGTGAATTTTCAAAAAACAAGCGTGAATGCCACCAGAAACATACCAAGGGACTAATTTAGCATATTATTACATTTTAAATAGGTCCCACTACTAAAAACCTATTTAGTGTAAATTTTCAAAAAACAAGCGTGAATGCCACCAGAAACATGTCAAGGGACTAATTTAGCATATCATTACATTTTAAATAGGTCCCACTACTAAAAACCTATTTAGTGTAAATTTTCAAAAAAATCAAAAACAACATTTTTCAAAATTCCAGACATAATAAAGAGTAAATGCATAAATTTTCAGTCCTCTAGCTCCATTGGTGCTGCATATACACGGGATACATACGTAGAGAGCTAATCAGATGGACGGACAGACCAACTTGAAAACCCCTGTTGATAGTTTTGGTGACAGTTTTGGTTGACAGTATCTAGTATGGAGCAGTAATGTCATATCGCAGCTTTACACACTTCGCTGGTACTGACTTGGACTCTTGGATCAAATAGGATCCGAAATGAAGTTAGTGGGGCTGAAAATTGGCCACTAGCAGAAAAAAGGAAAGAAAAAAAGCATTTAAAATATCGTAGCACTGTTATTGTCATATTCTGGGGACTGGTCGTAAATTGACGTTAAGTGCCAAGTCGATTCGGATTATTTTCCTAGTCAGCCCCACGCACAACCACTATACATAGCCGTATTCGTTTACTAAGCTTTTCTTAGTCTCGCACAAGGCCTCAATTTGCTTAGGTAGCATTATGTTACTTCTTGTGGGGTCGTATCGGTGGTGTGAGTAAATTTGGGATGAACTTGAAAGTCTGGAGGTATTTCGGGATCTCTGGTCCGAAAGTCGCTGAGTACGTGTTCAGTGTGTACATACATAGCTGAGAATAAAGGGTTGTAAAAAAAAACCCAAACATTGTGGTTGGTGGTTGTAATTTTAGTTTACACCGAGTGGGATATGAACATGAACCCGTAGATACGCATAGAAAATATCACAACTTTCATTGTATTTTTGTGAAACATCTAAAACCTCTCGTTTCAAGAAACATCCATTATGTCCATTTTAAACACCTTCATTGCAGTCTAATTTCGGCCTAACAGTATCTGTTGGTGATTTTACCGTGAATCCAGAATACGTATGTGTTTCAGGATGTGCAGTGTATAAGGTTGACCATACACCATGCTAAATGCATGACCGAACAGTTCTGCTTAAGAAAAATCTACATCGCCGATCCCGTGCAAGGACAAGTCCACACCGAGAATTCAGAGCGCGTGCATCCCCCATCCCACGTATTTAGCAACTTGCATTAATTGTATTAGGTAACTTTTGGACGGTATTGTTTTCTTCAAAGTTGCTAAGGAATCGTTCTATTCCAACGAAAGGTTTCAACTCCATAGTTTGTTTTAAAGCTCATCTAGCAATTGCTTAAGGACTATGGAAAGCAAGTGCATAGACGGTAGTAAATCGCTGACATTTTGGCTTTCGACCTGTTGGCTGGGACAGTTCAGCACGGACAAGTCGCACGAGGATATTTTGACCGCTAATTTTCAAACCCCGGGCGATTTAGCCGAATTTCATTATTAGAGACGAAAATAAGTACCTAGATGGGGTTTAAGATGATCTGACGCAAATTTATAACAAAAATAGATGTTTGTTTATTTCTATAAATTTTTTTAAAAACTTTTTTTTAGATATGTTTTCACCATTTAATTCTACGACTTGCACTTGGAGAAATCTGTGTGTTCTCGTACGGCTCTTATTTAAGCTTTTTTTTAATTAGATTAAAGTGTTCTTAGTTTTACGATCCCATTGAATCAAATGTTTGAATTTTAAAAATAGAAAAATATTCAAAATAAATATATGAGTGGGAATTCTAACTTTCGACGACGAAATGCTTTGAATTGACTTTATTTCATTCACATTCAATTTTAATTATTTTCAAGCATATTTATCGGAATAATCTTTAGTCAGCGGTGCAAGCTCAACGTTGAAGATCGAAAAGATCCCTTTTGTTTTGAAAAGAAAGATCTACGACCAATGCGTCCCCTCAAGAGTAACCTATTGAGCTGGAACGTGGAACCTATCCAAAAGAATAGTTCTCAAAGTAAGAACTATGCCACGTGCATAGGGGATGATCATGCTTACCATCACAAGGGAAGATCACAGGACAGCACAGTATATCAAAGAAAAAAAACAAGAATCAAAAACATGAAAATCCATTATGAAATTCAAATGGTAATGGGTAGATAATGTAAATAGAATGAAAGCCAACAGCTGGACATCGCGTCTCACAACGTGGAACACCAGAGATCATATGCGAGATTGTGACCGGCAAAAAATAAGATGGCGTGATGATCTAGACAAGTTGAGGTAGTAGTTGCTCTTTGACGCCTACGATCGAGAGGTCTGGTGAATCTTGGGGAAGGTTTATGTCCAACAACGGTCGTTAAAAGGCTGATGATGATAACGATGATCTTCCTACTTGTCTATGATTTCTGAAGCTAAGACGTCATCATTAATTAATCCTAGTTCTATAGCGAGTAACCTAACTGAGAAAGAGCAACAGGAGAAAACGACCAATGAGCAACAGAATTATTAATAGAAACCTCTCTGGAAAGAACTTGACAAATTTCCATGGGTTATTTTGGAAAGCAAAACAGAGATAGTCACATCATGGGGTGTGTAATGTTGATGTATTGCATCAGATTCTAAATAAATTGACATATTTCTTTTATGCTTTTTTTTTTACAGGTTTTTCTTTTCCTTCTAAAATCATTATCACTTCGTGTCAAAATCCATACTTTACTTCACTTTGAAGAAAAAAGTCTGAAAGGAGTAGCGTTGCGTGAACTAAGGTTTTCATAAGGCTCAAAATAATTCATCGATTTTAGTAAAGAGGAATTGCTGAGTGTAATCATGGGTGTAATTTTTGATACCTTTTTCTCTCAATCGAGGAGTTTTTCGTATGATTGGTTTGAAGAAAAAAGCGGGAAAAAATGATAAAAAGTTTTTGATAATAAAGGAAAAAATCGACTGACAAACCCAACAAAAGATTGAAGAAGAAATCATAAGCGTTTATATCCGGAACCAAAATAGATCCAGACAAATATATGATAAACCGAATTTATGGAAGAGTTCTTCCTTTCCAGCTTCATAGAGACAATTCACCCAGTTTTTCGGTTTGTTTTGCACTATTCATAAAAAAAAAAGGAACCATATCTGTTTTTTCTGTGGATCTTGAACGACATTGTAAGCATATACATCTTTAGCTCCATGTAGATTATGAAGATATATATTTTATTACTAGCTGGGCCCATGGGAATTCCATGGGTGTAGGTAACTTTGGTTAATTATTAACTCATGCCTCTTCTCTTCTTTAACCCTATTTCTTCTATGATGTTATTGGTGTCACAGATTTTATCAGAATATAGAATTTACGTTGGCATCATTGAATATCATCCTGTAAAATATTCATAGTTTTTATTTAGAGTTAAAATTAAGAGTTGGAGTTAAAATGCAGAAAATGAAAAATATGGATAGTGTTTATGTAATCTGTCACTCTGTCACTGTGCCACTTTGGCGAAAAGTTATGTAAACAATGTCACCCAGAGCTTCACTAGTCATTGACGATATTCTCTCGATGATGATGCAAAGGGAATATTCCAGGTTTTACAACGATTTTATTTGATAGCAGACTTATATAATGTTGATAGGTTCTTTACAGACGAGAAAAATGTCCGTATTTTGAAGAGTTTTATGCTCATATAACAGGTATAGTAAAGTAAATTTTTCTTTTGGTTTCTTACTACATAAATAATCCAAGTTTTGGTGATTGATAGAAAGGGTCATCTGCCATAGATAGTAGTTGGGTGAGTAGTATGACCCCGCAGAATGCGTGTTTCCATCCTTGCTAATAAAAACATCGACGAAGAGTTATTTATATCGCGGCACACTTCCTGGTCCAAGGAAAAATCAAAATGAATTGAACAGTTGTGTTAAAGAACACAAAAACGAAGAATGGAAACAGCATGCGAAAACAAAATCCGGACTAAGATTTGAAGAGGGAATATGAGGAGTTCAAATTCAGATAGAAGGAGAAAACGTAGAAAGGAGAATCTCCAAAACAAGCTTCAGGGATTAGCGTTGTGTACCAAAAACTCTACTATTGTTCATAGTTAGTCGTACAGCTTTCCATCCTACGTTGACACTAACCGGTTAGCTACTTCATCTACGTTTTCTCAACAGACGATAGCTTGGAGAGACGCGTGTCACCTTCCACCAACCTAGGTTGCAGACTTGACAGCTTATCGGACTTCTATTCCCCACCACTCCCTGGCTAGCTGGGAGCTCGGAGGAGATGTGACTGCTCCAGTGTCTTTTCCCAAACTGACTACAAGAATTCTAATTTCTGTCCCGCAGCGTAGATCATCATCATCATCATCATCATCATCATCAGTCTTTCAACGTCCATCGTTGGATATAGACTTTCCCCAGGATTCGCCACATTTCTCTATCATGGGCGTCGCGGAGCCAGTACTTTCTAAATTTGTCTAGCTCGTTTCTACATCTAATATTCTGTCGGCTTCAGTTGTGCATGTGATCTCGGGGGATCCATGTCTAGTCTCGTGATTTTTACTTTTGTGGAACTGTTTCAACGAGTCCTGTCAATCCTCGAGGTTGCCAACAACTTAGTTGACTTTGCTTTGGGAAACCGGACAAGATCAGCCCGAAGTAATTTCAGCCAACCTGACCGACATTCCCCCTGTGGATCTTTGAACACAATGTAGGCGTAGAAAGTGTTGATGGAGTGAAACGTATCCGAGAGGGGATAGGTCTTTGTCTCACTTCTCATTTTTGTTCGATCGTTGACTACCCATGATCTAATCGGAATGTTACAGAAACAGGGATTAATTCCATGACAACATATCTTGCCCCAAAGTAAACTACGTAACTTTGTTCTCCTCTCTCCCCACTCCCATCCTCTTATCAAATATTTTCCGATTTCCCCCTCCCATCCTCTTATTAAACAACTTTTCCTGTCTCTCGTCTCTCTTTCCCTATTCCTTCGGTAAAATACTTTATTTCTTCACGTCTCTTCCTACCCTCTTACTAGAATAGCTCCCTTGTCTCCCCTACTCCTATTCTCTCAGTAAACTACCTAACTTTCTTTTCCCCCTCTCTTCTCCTGCTCTCTTAATAAACCACCGAAACTACTTTACTTCTATCCCTTCCTTAAAGTACCAACATCCTTTTCTACCCTTTCTCATTCTACTCGTTTATTAAACTACCTAACTCTAGTTTATAGAGATGAAATAATCTTTTTCTTTGATGAAATGAGTAATATCTTTATCTATTAATCAAGCAAAGTATCACTCTCAGATAGCAAGCCTTTGTCAAAACAAGTACAACCTTCAAGAACAAGGAAATGTAACTAATGCATCCTCCCGATAGTCACTTATGGAGCTAAAACATACCACCTAACCAAAAGACTGATACTCTGAGAACCATGCAATGTGCTCATAAAAGAATCGGTCTTAACCTCACATGGAGAGATCATGAGGCAGCACAATATATTAGGGGAAAACATGAGTCTGAGACATCATAGAATCCAATGGAAAACTCAAATGGCAATGTGCTGGTCATATTGCATGAATGGCAGATAACCGCCGGACATAACGACTCACAGCACGGATTTCCTTAGACAAGTTCAGAAAGCACGGTGACATCCACGATAGAGAGGTCTGGCAAATCATGAGGAGGATCTATCAACGGACAAATAAACTGACGATGATAATGATGATGAAAGAATAACCAATACATCATCATTAAAAAATACTCTAGTTTGATTTATCGAATATTAACCAAGATTTCTTTTGTAAACTGATAATTTCGTAACTCGACAATTATGGAGGGACGAACGAAGAGAATCTGTTTCACAAATCAGTCATGACGTCTTCACTCTGATTCATTCAAATTCCTGCATCCTGTAAAACTCCCTCTTCTGATTGGTCACTCTTTCGACAAATCTGCTTGTGTCATGCAGAATAAAAGTACGATTATCATTTTTTCGCCTATAATATCCTGAATTATTGAACATTTTAAAGATTATTTTTAACTAGTCGACGCTTACTGGTAGATAGATGATTGCCTCGGGTCTGTAACTGATTATTGTACGATTATGTATGGTGTTAATAAATAAAACCACTTACCGTGGTCCCTAACTTGGACGCGATGTTCAATCAGCTCGTTCCGTCTGATTCTCAAGGGAGTCTATTGATTTTTTGTCAGATAAAACTATGCTTAGGAAATGATCAACTAACACCTTCGGTGATGCCTGGTCTGGCATCTAAGAGATTTCACTTTGCCCCCAAGAGAATTGGCAATTTTTCTCGGACAAAAATATCATGCAACACTTAAAACCATGTTTATATCAACTTTAACTCATCTTGAGAAAGAGATATTTAGGATACTATAGCAGACAATCTCGTAGTATTTCTGTCAAGCTTGTCAAGTACCACAAACTAATAAACTGATATTTATTAACGATATCCCACACTTAACAGAAGACGAAGTTGTGTTTGTATAACAAAATATGAAACTCAGAAAAGCTCATGACTAAGATGACATAACAACAGACCTTACAGAAGAAGATACAGGAGATATCTCCCCAAAAGACAGATATTTACGTAGTGCATACGAGAAAGGAAAGTGTCTTGAAACTTCTGATCTGAAATGGTGATCCTACTCCACAACAAAAAAGATAATTTCAACCTCGGCAACTACCGCCTTATTTAGTCTAGGGAAAATAACGTATGACCTCTGACAGAATTCATCTTTGCTGTTTTATGTTTATATTGATATCTTAAACACTGCAGTAAAAATCTAGAAAAATCTCATTTGGTGGAGATATGTTAAAATGTATTTTAATCTGAAATGGCCGCTATTATTCAAAGTTTGCCTATATCTGGACTTCAAATAGAATTGCAAGTTCTAAAGTCAGTTTCAACTTTGGAAAAAAGTACGAAACTTAAGACTATTGTCTTGTCTGTTGCTGAAACATCCTCATAAGACACCCTATTCCATTTACATGAGCATCTTTCATTAAAAAGTCACCTTCTTCCAAGGAACTTCCGATGTCAGGCTTAGTGGTATTTACACAACTTACTTTCCTAGACTCCACACAGGCCAGGGAACACCGAAGTCAACGATCTTATACAGCTTGTTCTGTTACAATCTGTTCTGCAGTTACAGCTGATTACTTTCTGGATAGTTGGTGATGCTGCTGAAGGAAGGTCCATTTCTATTATGATGAGTTTTCCGTCAAACAATTGCCAATCTCAATTGGTTGGACTCAGGCCTACCCGACTGTACTTGCAAGTACGCTCTGGAACTTTGACATTTTGTGGCAGAGGCTGTAGGGGAAATCACTTTGGGATGCACAAAGACTGAACTCGTTGCGGCCTTTTTACAAAATCGTTCATGACGTCTTTTCTACTATTGTAGATTGATAAATTGGCAGCTTTGCCAGCTTCTTCAATGTCCTTTTTTGTTTAATTTTCATTGCAAAAAAACTTCTGCATGTTTCTCAAAGTCTGGATCTGGTCTGATCAACTTCAAAGCCGCACCCTTACCAACCCCGAAATACTTGATGTGTTATCACAACACAATATAGCGCGCCCAGACTGGATAGAATTGCAGGCTTTCCCATCGAGGTCGTTTTTCAGGTTGTGAATATTTCACACTTTTTTTTTCTGCTGTCTGTCTTTGTTCTGGTCTGAAGAAGATGTTATGGCTCTCTCTATTCGCATGGTGGCGCAACAGAACCAGCAGGCCTGTATCTTTCACCAACAGCAACTGCTGTCTCCACTATCAACTGGTCAGAATTTTCATTAATATGAACAACTCTGAAGCTTCGCCCCAACCTTCATCCCCAGGAGGCCAATCATTATGGTTTTATTTGACAAGAGATAACCCTTCTATGATTTACAGACCATCTCTTCATCCCTTATGTCGTCAAACGATACGGGAGGTTGTATGCACAATTGATACTTGAAAATTCCATCTCGATTCTCTAGCGGTGTAGCGCTAGAAAAAAAAAGCTTAGGGCCGATTTGCACAATCTCCCTATCAGCTTTGAATCCATGCTGGGTTGCCAGGGTAACTGCCTGGTCGTTCTCCAGTGAGTGTACTGTGCAGCATTTTCCCCTTCCATTTTGTGCAGAATATTACAACCTACATCTCTAGCAAAGTCAATATTAACAGAAGTATCAGCTGTCACCCTACTAGCAATATTGCGTAGAGAGGTTTCTAATGTGGAAGGTTCCCGCTTTCGTAGATAATTTTCAAGCCCCCTAGTGTCTTTTCAATCCCTTTCAATTCTTGCGTGTGTTCTCTCCTTATGTTGTTCACTTGTAGCAAATGCTGTACCTGTGACATCTTGTACATCATAACAAATACAAGCATTGGCTGCAACCAGGTTATACACTGTAACTCTGTCATACCCAATCCCTGGTCAGACCACTGTTTGTCTTCATATTTTTCATGAGAACCTGCCCAATCACTTAATCTCCGGAGTGGGCCAGCTCAAAAGCAGTCACTTCTTCTGAGGACATGGAGATCATTCTCAAAGTATTTTAATGTAGCAGGTTGCTCATGTTTAAGTTTTCACATCCTTTGTAGGTACAAGTGGACTGACTTTGGATATGGATTGTATCCAGGTGCAGCTGGGTATAGTCGCATCCCAGAAAGAGTCTTCAGCCATTTTTCTCAATCGCTCTACCAAAATAAAACACTGCAGCATCCCGGTCATGTTCTTATACCGAAGCCATAGTGTATCAATGCGTGAGTTCTTCGTTTTGTCTTTTACTTGATAAGTATCTTCATCCACTCTTTTTAATATTAATGAATCCTTTATTTCTGTAATCGCAATTTCACTTTTTCATTTTTCTTTCTAGCAATTCAGTGACCCAATGCAGATCATTATTTCCCTACAGGATATTCTTTTGCTCTTTCTAATAACTGTTTCAGATCTTCATTTGGTTCTTTTGGATTCTTTTCTGCTTGTGATTTATTCTGCTCCATATATACTGCATCATGTACACTTAGGACTTCTGATGAGATTTCAGAATCGCAACACGTTTCAACAGCACTTGCATGATGTTGGTTGGCTTATGAGAAAGGACAATTGTATTCCTCTGACAATATCATTATATTCAAGACTAAGACATGCCCCATATGAGTACGAAGCTGTTGCCTTTTCAGGCAGCATATTTACAACAGCATATCTATTGCATATATAGTCTTTCGGAGCTCGTCTAGTCCGGATGCTGACATGATGTAGTACATGTATCCTAAGAAACCTATTTCTGTATGGAAACCACCAAGTCGGAGAACCATCGAGCGGAGATCACTGTTTTGTAGTTCACTCTCAATGATGGTTCAATTTCATCTTGCATCAGCTTACAGGGGTTGGGGTTCTTATAACAGTCGAAAAAAGCTTTTCATTTTTCATCTCACATTGTTAAAGAATTCATCGGTCAACCCAACTACAAGCAGTAAGGATATATCACTAAGATGGTCGAAGATGTCCTATCTTTTACTCTGAGTCTTATGGCCAGTCTACCCCTAGCTGGAGGGGGAAGGAGGAATGTGTCTTTCCTTTCTGTCTTTTTTTTGTTTTGTTTTGTTTTCAGATCTATCTGTTTTGGGGTTTAGAGGAATATTCCAATCAAATTTTGGTGTACATTTGGAAATATTAAAGCCTTACTCTTACTTACAGTTTTGGTAGATGTTAGATGGTGTACATTTTAATGGTCAAACAACACAGCTGAATGAATGAATAATGAGAAAAATAGAAAGAAAAATCGTTGCCTTCCACCGAAGCGGCTGATTGAAGGCAATGATGGGAGTAACATTACATTTCATTGCTTAATCATAAACAAACGGGTGCAGAATACACACAAAACATATGCGTAGGACTCATGTCTATCATAGGCATAAAAAGAAACTATTCATGACTTTCCTCTGTGTTTTCCTTTGTGGACAAGTTCCATCATTCCTGATCACACAAGCTGTTAAGACTTTGGGACCCAAGAGACTTTACAAAGAAACTGTAGGTTAGATGCAGTATCCAATCAGTAGCATTCGCAATCCTCCCCAAGGTCATAGAGGAGAGGCCAAGGGTCTCCAATTTTCAAAAGTGGATATTGATACACCCTACAGCAGCTGTGTAATCTGATGTCACAGCTATGACTGTTCCTCTAGAAAGAGCCACACTTGACTCATACTTTTTCACTTGCTTATATAAAGAATAGAATTCAATCTCACTAAAAAAAAAAAAAAGATTTGTATGCCAAGTCCCATTTATAATGGAGGGATGAGAATCGTTGGCCTTGTTACCTACATCTTGGTACGTCCCACTTGTAGTTCTCAAGAGTAAAGGTTCTTTGAGGAAAAGATGAAGGGTTCTTGGTGGAATTACATTTTTCATTAGAAGATGAAATACCGTCAAATGAGGGATATGTATCTCTGAATCTTGACATGTTTTATATCAGTCTTCACCAGCCTGGTACCAATTTTCACAAAACGGACCATTTTTGCATCAATATCACTATTTCCCTTTCTAGGTTCGGGCATAAATGCACTCAAAATATTTAAGGCTTTTGACTTGAATGCAACCACTATCAGTCTGCCATTGTTTTCTGTAATGATTGTTTGATCACCAATTCTTTCAAGCAGCTTCATCTTCGTGTGCTTCATTATTTATTACTCACAACTGTCATCACAACAGTCATTTTTCTCTTTGAGGTATTGTTTCATCTTAACAAGTAAGCCACCAAGTGTAATATAGTCATTATCATTCTATTCTAAATACCTGGCTACCTTCAAGAATGCATTTGATCCGGCTTCATCATGAGGTTTGCCCCTTTTCTTTGGACAACTATGTACTTCATAAGTCTAAGGTATTTGTTGTTGTTTTTTTGGTACGGAAGTTCACACCGCATTGTTGATGATAGATGGCATCTGCAGCATGAAAATCCAGGGTAAATTCCAGTCTTGCAAGAACTTTTAGTGCTCAGCTATCATAGCACTTCTGGCATACTTCTGAATTCTGAAATTCTTTGGACCCAACAGGAAACATCTCATACCCTCTCCTCTTCTCATCAGATGATTTTCCAAACAGGAGACATTTTTTCCTGAAATGAGAACTTGAGATTACTTTTTATGCAACTCAATTTTGTTTGGGTTGCAGTAGACTCTTCTGTATTCTTGATCTACTCTCGGTCCGCAACGAACATACACTCACTTTTTCGCACATCAAAAAATCTCATGTGGAGCAAGTTTCTTAGTCGCACATATCCTGAAAACTTGGCCTTTTTGTGTTGTTTTCGCATCTTTTCTGGTTTTATTGACGGTTATCTTATTCATTTCTCAATGACCACTTTAGAATCTGGAAGGAAGTGAACAATAATATCATACAACTGTCTGGTGCTTAGTTTTATCTCACACCTGCACACACACATACGCTCACACATGTTTACAATATTGGTTTGTACTCACTGACACTGATTGGCCCGTTGAGAGTCAAATTACAATGTTACCAAGATATTATCTAGGCCATCAACATGTAGCTAAGCTACTTAGAATATCCACATGTAGCTAAGCTAACTAGCATATTCACATGTAGCTAAATAATTTAGTGCATTTCGATTGGTAACAGACAGCGACTCGTAACGAAGAATATGCTGAAGACGAATGATGAAGGAAATCTGGTTATGAAACCGTTAGCATTGTTAAATGATAACAAATGAGAGGCACTTGTTATATAGCTCACATGTTTAATTTAAACAGTAGATTTATATAAATAAGTATGTATTTCAGTTTTTAGCTTATTTATAATACAGGAAACATCTGATAAGTATGATTTGGAGTTCAGATCTATTTGCCATATGCATGCTTAATTTTTTTTTAGAACAAATGATACATGTTTGTGTTGTCACTAAAATATACAGTTTTCCATTCTTTGACCTATCCATAGATTGTGTTAATTTTGACAAGGTTCCCCCACTTTGATTTTTCTAGACATGTTAGATTGGAAGGTTTAATGAGCTGAATGCAACAGAAATCCTTTCTGTTGCGATCAATCCAAGGTTGGATGAAGTTTTCTCCCAGTTTCCCTAGATTGATTACAGAATTACCAAAGATACATAATCTATTCTCAAACATACTTGCAAACATACTAACAACCATTCAAGACCAAAAATAACCACACGAACAGGTAGACTTTATAAGTGGCAATTCAACAACAGCCCGACTACATAGAAGGAATCCACTAATCGAGAAGTCATTAAAATACAAACCACTTTGATTGGCCTTTGTAGTTTATGAGAAAGCATTTGACTCAACGTGAGATCAAGGTGTTAACGAGAATTGATTACAGGTCATTCAGAACATCGAATATGGCACTACAAAAATCAGACTGCAAAAACGTACAAACCAGATAAAGATAGAAGAAGGGGTAAAGCAAGGGGATGCAATATCACCTGAACTATTCAAAGTGAGACTTGAACGCATATTTCGGAAAAAGTGACAAGGAGGGAATGGAGATAAGCTAGTCGTAAAATAT
The DNA here is from genome assembly GCA_963457665.1 of Thysanoteuthis rhombus. NCBI lineage: Eukaryota > Metazoa > Mollusca > Cephalopoda > Oegopsida > Thysanoteuthidae > Thysanoteuthis > Thysanoteuthis major. Next base: position 47,130,159 of record OY735202.1, read on the forward strand.
TTAAACCGCTTGAGATGACGTTTCAGTTATGAGGGATTGCAAAACATGTTGACTGATCTATAGTGGGAAATTTGAAAAGTAGGCTCAAAGATGAACAGAAGAATTACAAAAGTAATGTTCGATGATCAATTCTCCCTAAAGACTATAAGAATAGAGGGCGAGGCTTTAAAAGAAGTTAACGAATACGTTTACCAAGGACAAGTGATAAAGTTAGAGGAAGACAATGGAAGCGAAATAAATCGACGCATAACGATTGGCTAGAAATATTTTGGTATGAATAGAGACATATTTAAGAGCATCTTGCCAATTTTCTTAAGATCTAAAGACTACAATAAATACATAATGCCAGCTGTGACTTATGGATGTGACACATGGAAATTTTCAAAAAGATTGAACTCTATGAGATGCAGACAGATCAACATGGGTCAGAGGGATGACTAGAGTGGAGGATATGATATAAATATGGTGATGGGCTAGACACTTGGCCCGAAGAGATTACAACAAATAGAACAAAAGGCTCTCCGATTGGTGCCCATGAAACAGTAAACGCTGTACGAAAAGACCAGCCACAAAATGGAGGGATGAGATAGGAAGGTTTGCTGGTAAGGCATGGCAGAGGTCAGCGCAATTGTGGTCATCATGGAGGGAAATTGGAAAAGGCTTTGTTCAGCATTGGACTTATCATGACTGATGATGATAGCAGAAAATATTGCATCTTCGTAGTTGAGAGAACTCAGAACAATTCATCAAGATATGTGAAAACAGATGTGAATGAAAAATGTGAAACATTCTTCTGGAAGATTTATTATAATATTAGACCTATAAGACACACTACGTACTTATAATGGGGATATACCATAATGGGAATTTATACTTCTTTAAGCTAAAATATGGTATGAGATTAGTATCCGGCTGTGTCATGAACATACTTCTTGTAATAACAGATGAAATTTCTTCATGGTGTCGGACACGTGGTAGGTAGGCCATCCGAGGACACATGTGTGCATGACACATTTTTTTTTCAAAGGGAAACTGGTTGGCATAGTAACCGTGTTAGGTACATACATGTGCTGAGCAATTAATTTACAATAAAACGAAACAATAAAGCTGATTAGTCAAACTGGTAGGAAGAACAAAAGTGTCAAAGAACCACAGCTGTGTACTCGATGCATCGAGTTGAAAACTGAGAAAACAAACGTTCACTAGTGTGTGTACGATGGTACCAGATTTGAGACTTCACATACGCTGACCGCTTGACTCTAAGAGATGACTTATGGCAGCTGTGTTGATTTACTCCCAGAACTTATCAAGAGCGATTGTAAGTTCTCATTTACTAATTCATTGACTTCTTGCATCAATTCCTCTTTGATTATTTTGAAACGCGAGCTATTAGGTTGGTCAGAATGCTCGTTCTGTTTTCGTCTGCATGTGGCATTAGGTGCGTTTAATATTAACTCCATTTAAAAGATCGCCTTTGATTGTATTGAGACTGCTATTATGTCAGGGTGCATCTTTTTCACTAGTGTCCAGATTTTTGCTGATTGAATCGATTAGTGAAGACATTATTTGAGAATAATCAACATTACACGACGCAGGGGAGAGCAACGTTGTTGAGATATCCAATTCAATCGCGAGAAATCATTTTTTTCAAGTTTTGTTATGCTAATCACTTCAATATGTGGCTTCCGAATAAGTTAAGCGAAAAAAAAGCTCTACTGGACTACATTTAAATATTATGTTTTTGGAAAAAAATTATGACGAGCAATATAAACAACATCTTGGAGTGCAAGAAATCGTAATGAAATCGTCAGTGAAATGAAGCACTACTAATTGTATCAAATGTCGGTCTTCATCCAGAGAAGGTGATGCTATGAATATGATAGGATCTGAAGGAAGTCATCGACTATGCGCTCATTCCAGCGATAGAAACGATTGATTCAAACAAGTACTGCTACCAGGTCGACTAGATGAATTTAATGGCTAAAATGACCCTTTACTCTAAAACAAACGCACACATAATAAAACAAACTCACATATAAGAAGCATTTAGAACTTCGTAGAATAATAATCCTTGACCTAAATGAAAGGATCATCTTTGAAATAATTAAATATATTTCCTTACTCTCATGTATCAGTAACGTATTGCAGAATTATATATAGTGATGTGCAATAAAACCTCAATGGGTTTTACATAAGTTTCTAGGCCAGAACCCTAGATTCTTCCAGCAAACAATTTTTAAAAAATGGTTTCACTATCGAATTTTGTCATTGATAATAATGCAGCTTCATTTTTTTTTTTTTTTTACAATCAAATCTATTTCTGTTAATTTTAAACGGGTTTTCATTTCGTCTCGAAAAATGTGACATTATCTTCTGAACAACCTATTTTCATTTTCAGTCCAATTGCTCTAATACCTCCGAGCACAGAGAAGAATCTGAACACTGGACAGGTTTTCGTATGCGAATTGATTATTTTTAATAGCATTGGGGACACGCTATCAATTAATTTGAATTTTAGAAAAGTGAAAAAAAAATCTTGCATTCGTTCAACAAGAAGTAAAAAAAAAAATTGTTTCGTAGCAGGCTTTAAACATCCTCAAATAATAGTTAGCAATGTGCAGATGTCTTCTTTCACGCAAGGGACGAGGTAAAAAAAGATTTGGTTCATACAACTGACATAGTAAATTAGAATTTCACTCATTTTGTGAGGACGCAATGAAAACATTGAATTTAAAGAGTAATAGAAAAACATTTAAAAAATTGATGTTATAGAAACGAAAACAAAAATAATAAAAATCCGTTTTTGGCCAACAGAACGCTATTCTCAAAGCTCATCGCAATGTAAATCTTTCTTATCAACGTGTATGAAAAAACTTGTGAAACCATGTATTTCATATATACCATCATCCTTGACAGTGGGGGAGGGGTTAATAGTTATTATATTCTCGACATGCTTTTAAGGCCTATTACATTTTTAAGGGGTTTTAATCAGCATTGAAAAATCGAACAGTCTAAACTTGCCAAAAGAAGCAGAGAGCGAGAGAGAGAGAGAGAGAGAGAGAGAGAGAGAGAGAGAGAGAGGGGGGGGGAGAAAGACAAGGGGCAACATTTGGTAACTAATATGAAGCTGTTATCTTCACTCTTCATTACATGACACAGCGTCTATTTGAAATCTGATATCACTTTGCCTCTCTCGTGATGTACTTTCAAAAAGGGATCATCACGCGCATCTTTCACAATTTATTCTGACAACAACAACAACAAAAAAAAAGAAAACGACCTCTTTTTCAGCGATTTTCATCCCTTCTTGTGGATTGGTACACAGGCAAAGCCAGCTACCATTTATTTTTGTCTGGGAATCTTCAAAGAACAGAATTTGAGTTGCACCACAGAAATAAGACTTCTTAATGTCAGATATCTTCTTTTTTTTTCAATTCTGCCAACAAATAAAATTTTTGAAGAATAGCTTCCACTGAGTTTTCCTTGCACAGGAGTGTTTCTGAAAAGCCTAGTGAATATCAATGGGTTTTTTGGGGGGGAGGGAAGTCAAGCCTTTCCTGTAAATGATATTACTGGGAGTGTGCTTTGAACAATTTTTTTCATATACGTGTTGTTTTTTGGGGTTTTTTTAAATCGTGGTAACCAACCATGGGAAGGACTCATATTTAAATCTTCTAGCAACCTCTCTAAGCATGATTTAAATGCAACCACATCATTGAGCGATGAGCCGAAGGAAAGGATATGAGGACGATCCTGAGATATCTTCATCATTACATTACATCTTATTAATTTCTATCCAGTTTTAGGCTGTGAAGTTCAAATATTTCTTTCAAATTTTCTAAGTTGGCAAGCTTTTGACAGAGCAAGCTCAACCTTCAAGAACAAGGAAATCCCGCTAGTCTGAGAAAGAAAGGTATACAACCAAGAAGGGGATCCTCGTGATAGTCACCTATGGAGCTGAAACATAAAACTTAACCAAAAGAATTCAAATAAAAACCATGCAACGTGCAAAAGGGTGAGAATCCGAGTCCAAGATATTATACAATCCATAAGAAACCTAAAATTGCGATGGGCTGGTCTTTTTGCGAAAATGACAAACAACCGCTGGACTCAGAACGTGGATACCGGAAGATCACACGCAAAACCGACAAAATGTAAGATGGTGTGAAGAACTCAGTAAGTTCACTAAATTCTGGCTTCGCGACGACCACAATAGAGAGGTCAGGCGAATCTTTGGGAAGGTCTATGTCCATTGACGGACGTTAAAAGCTGGTGATGATGATGATGATGACATTCTATAATAAATCAATAATAAATTAATTCGTTCAAAATCACAGTGACGATAAATAGCTTCCCCGACAAAAAATGTATAGCGTGCAAAAAGTGAAAAAAAAAGAAAAGGAATGCAAATAGACCAGTTCACTTGAAATAATCATCGTGATGCCTTTGACACAGGGTTGAATCAGACATTAATGATTTAGTTACCGTCTAACGTAATCTTCGTTCCAACTTTTTAACGAGATTTTTAGAAAATGTCAACTAAAACTGCCACCAAAACATATGTCTGTTCAGTTTTTAAGCTAGTCTGTCTCTATGTATGTATGTATGTATGTATGTATGTATGTATGTATGTATGTATCATGCAACTGGCATCATCAATAGTGCTAGAGGGCTGAAAAAGTAAACATTTACATATCATGTTTGGAAAAAAACGTTTCTTTCATTTTTTGAAAATATCCCCCTATAGGTTTATAGTGGGAGGATTCAATTTTCAATGCACGTTTTTGTTTGTTTGTTTGTTTGTTTGTTTGTTTGTTTTGGGTTGGGATGGGATTTGGGCTTTAGTGGTCACCGACCAACAAAAAGTGATAGGAGTAACTTATCCATTGATCACTCATTTTTCCAATTTTTCAATTGATCACCCCCAACACAGCATCTCGTCATAAGACGTTAGTCACATGATGGTTCCAACTGAATGACTAGCCAAATCTGATTCAAGGGTAATCTCGGTAAAGTATCTTGGAATAATAGTTTATGAAATTTTTCGCAGTATGTAGCATGGGAAAAGAATAACTGAACTATTTTTCACTCCTGGATTTAATTTCCCTGGATTGAACCACAGTTCAACCATAGATTTATCATTTGAAATAGAACTACTTTTAAAAGCAGCAAGTTACTCACCTGGTGTTTCATACAAATTGTTAAAAATGAATTAATGATACGCACAATCGCTGTTCTTATTACAAAGTCACCACACAAATAACTTCTAGTTCCATATAAGACTTCAGGGGCATCCATTTTTTTTTTGTATCTAACCAAATCAGCAATAGAATTGAGTATTGAGTGTAAGAATTAGAGTTTTTTTTCTCCTTTTTGCTGAGTGGTCAAAGTCTGATGCCGGAAAGAATAACTTTCCTCTGATTCTCGGGGAATTACGTTTGTAATATATTGGCCTGCAAACCAACTTCGAGTTTCGCACTTACTGCTGAAATATTGACTTGTCTCGCTCAATATGCACTGAGTTTAACGATACCTACGTCTCACAAAGCACTTCATTAGTTTTCACTGTATGCATTACTATTTTGTGCCAAGTTAAGTTCTGTAATCCCGAGTTCAAATACTACACAGAATCATGAAAATTCCTTGGCACTAAAGCAAAAATTACTCTCAAATAATCTTGAGGAAATATTCACGTGCACAATTGATTAAACGCTAAGTGAATGCATTTGGGAAGAGAGAAATTGTTTAATGAGGATAATAATTTATATTTTATGACTAGGTCGATGCAAAAGTTTGAGTCATATTTCAACAGAGGATTTTATTCATATGAAAATCGTATTATCATTATTCAGTCATTGAAGTATTTTCTATGGCTTTATATGATCTAAAACCGATTCTCTGGTAAACAGTGTATTCGATCATAAAGCAATGATTCCGGTTTGCATTCGATTATTTTTTCCATGTTGCGATATTGTTGGATCTACTGACCAGACTAGGAATGTTACATCGAACGAAATAACTGACATGGCTGAATAATATATCGTACGTGAAAGAACTTTCCATCTTGCCTTCATGATCGTTTGGTGTTGTACAGAGGACAGGTTTTGTCATTCAGTAAAATGACCAGTAGGCTACCTTGACCAGAGGAAGATCGTCACTTGAACAACCGTCCTAAAATAACATTTTTGTATTGATCAACGAGAGGAAGATAAATATGATGAAAATTCTATACTTCTTAAGTTTCTATGAGAGCCATTTCCATGATTCCTGAATGTTTCCTTGGGTTTGTAAACGACATGCTGTTATTGGCTGATTGTACAAGAAATAAAGAGCTGTTTAAACTTGGAAAATACTTCTAAAACTTTTCTAACATTTTGCAAATGATAGCACCGGAAACATATGAAACAAACAAAAATGTTCAACGCTAAAAGAAAACTACAGAAATATATTCAACGGTAAAATGTTAAAACACTGGTTTCAAAGTGATTAATTTTATGACACTTACAGAAATCACCATAGCACAGTAGAAGGCTGTATTGACGTAATGGAGAAGGAAGATTTGTTGCACCATCATTCCAACTGGTTCGATTTATTGTTAGAATTTTTATCACAAAAAGTAGACAAATAGACCTGATTAGACTTGTAACAAAAATGTTCATTCTGGAATGATTTTTATTTAAAAATTTGAATTAACTTTATGATATTCTATGATTTTTCAAACTTTTACTGAAATCTTTATAACATCTGCATTGGCCCCTTTGCCAACTCTTCTCAGATGAATGTGGCAATCAGTCTTAATTTGGAACTATGGATTACCCACTTCCTAATGAGAAAGAGTGACTGCCAACAGAAAAGTATTTAAGCTTAACAAAGACATGCTATCGCTAGCGATCTTGAAACCACGTAAACTATGAAACGCCAATAGTTTTTGAATAACCGGAACATTTTTCATGTCTGTGGGAAAGACATGTCTTCCGGCATTCTATTTCACCATCTGTAAATCATTTTATAGCTGTATGACGCAATTAGAGAAAGATAATAGGGATGATCCTGAACAATTTTCCTCATTATAATTCAATGTGTATAGAAGTAGCGACCTAGACGTCATTAGCTACCGGAAGATTTTAATGACCTACACCAAACACATTTTTTCAATAAAGAAAGCTTCCTGCAATATCAGAAATCATCAAGGATTGGTGCCTGCGTTGTACTGGACGTTGCTGGCGTGCGAAAGAAGACCCCACCAGCACAACGATTCTTTATACACTACACTTTGAACACAAAAGTGTTGGTTGCCCATTTAGAAAATACATTGACCAACTATGCACCAAAACAGGATGTCGTCTTTCAAACCTGCCAAATGCAAAGAATGAACGAGATAGGTCGCGTGTTAGAGTCAACGGGATCTGAGTAAGATAGACCAGACGATGATTATAATTCAGCATTATACTTTATGATTGATAGCTTAAGGAAAATAGGATGATTGTGAATTTAGAATCGTGTGAAGAGCAACACAGCAATCTCTAAAAAAGAACATAGAATTTCGACTGGACTTTTCAGTGAAATTAAATTCCATCGCCTGGAACAGAGAGAGAATAATGAATGGAAGTTATCCAACTATCAAGTAGCAATAGATTGAGCATTTTGTACCCGTATAAAAAAATGAAATGTATTTGCTTGTTACTGATGAAATGTAATTTTTATCTGCAACGGAAGTCGATATTTCTCTGAGAGTCAAAACGCTTTTCGTTCGGGCCGAATTTGAATCGGTCCACAACGTTCATAAGGATAGAGAAAGTGGACAAAGATAAGAGGAATATCCGTTTACGTCACGCTACCCTATATTATTCTTTTTCCAACTTTATCCCTTTCTGAAATAAGAAATAGAAGGTACAATAAAGAAAGCAGAATATACAGTGTTTATAACTAATGTGTAAACTTTTCTCTCTCTCTCTCTCACACACACACATATATTATTTCCCAATGAATTACATTGAATTTTGAACGATGTTTTCTGTTCTATATCTGATGTAATGAATATTTATTTTTGTTTCGAATGCTTTTATGTGGATAACTTGAAATATCATTCGGAAACCCAATAGCTATTTTACAGAAATAAATATTGCTAAATACTATCGAAGAGGGTATATACAATGTCGCAGGACCCTTAGCAGAGTATGGCCTTTTTCTTGTTTTTTACATCACAGAGAATCAATTTGAAAGTTTAAAAGAATAGTTCTTAAATGAACTGAATGAAATTTCCGTCACATTGTCACCCCGTATCTCTGACCCCATTGACTATGTTTATGCTTAGAGAACTGGGACATTAAGTCTTGCATATTTTGATTAAATATTTACCGTCTATGTTGTTTATATCAGCCTTCATTGTACCCTTCAAAGAAACAATAATCCATTTATAAAAGAATAATTGTTCTGAAAATCCATTTATATCCATGACAGAGAAACGTAATGTTCTACGACAATGCACCAGATAGAAAGAAAGAGGAGGACCATTTAAAATGGAATCTATTGTGTTGACAAAGAGATTTATAACAATTTTAACACCCCAATAATTCTCCATCGAGTTCACTCTCAATGCAATCATCTTCTCATCCACCGTGCACCCCCTAATGTAATATCGCTATTTCTTATTGGTTCTGCCAATCCGGTCGGATTGTAGCGAGTCGACACCGATGAGAATCAGACGGTACAATCTCATTTCGAATGTGTAAATATGAGAAGAGTCTTCTGCAAATTTGGAACATAATTAACTATACCGCCTACACCTGTATTGAAACATAGTTAATTTGAAACATAGGAAGTTATTCCGCCTGCACCTCTGAAAAATGAGAAATTAAGGAAGTAGATATCCAATATTGGAATCTATCTGAACGACCATACATTTTTGATGGATAGTTAAGTTATTACCCAATAACCAATACCACTCCCGACATCATCCCCTTACTATTCAACTGTCAAAATTATGTAAAAATGCAGAACTGAAACGATGCTGTGTATTGTACATTGTGTAATGTGTGTCTTATAAGGAATGCGGCATAGTACGGAATTTGTGAGTCAAGCATCGGTAACTATATCATTAGTATCGGGAACGAGAGACGAACGAAAACATGATAACTGATGAAGTGGATATAACATCCAGCCAGAGATATACGAATTGGACATAGAGCCATTGCTAATGACCTACAGATGATACTAACTCAATAATAGGCAGCTGGGATTCCTAGACATAGAAATTGGTGACGAGAAAACTTAAGAATATAACGGATAGGTAGATAAAACGATGTAGATACAAGACAACTTTAATTAAAATGAAAGAAATTATAGTTGAAAGAAATGACAATGCTTATTCTAGTATAAAAAATTCAAGATACTATCACTACTTATCTTAGGGGCGTCCATCGGCCGAGGTGAACAGCTTTTTAGCTGTTACACCAGAGCAGTTAGTATTGATGAAGTGCTGTGCCAAACTTCCACCTCTCGACCACGTTGAAGTTTTCCAAAGGAAAGAAGTGTTCAATACGTTTGAAAATCAGCACGATTGCAAGGGATGCCTACCCAGCTGGTTACGATACCTGATATTCTCAGGGAGTCACCCATCTATTTTTAACCAGGCTCGACGCTGCCCAACTTCCATAATCGTACGAAAACTGGTGTTTCCAAAACAATTGGACTGTGAATAACTAATAATAATGATACTGTTAATGTATGTAATCTGGCAAACCCCAGTTACAGCGATTCATTTCTCCAAATTTTTTAATTGCATCAGACGAATTCGCATCGAGTGATTAATAAAACCAATCACAATGAATCCCCCATCCTTAGGGATCACTCATATAGACTGATAAAAATGTTTTGAAACAACATTTAGCTGCATGTAATATCAAAACTGTAAATGTGAATGAAACATTTATGATATTTTCCCTTAATTAAATAACTACATCATAATTAAACTATTTCTATGAAAAATATTAATCCAAAATTGACTGCATCGATTTTTTTTATCTAATCCAATTTCATCTAGTTAGCGATTCACTGCTTCTTTCCATGTTAGGATCGACATTTAGATTAAAATCCTTGGCAGCGTCAACAGGTTTGAATTCTTCTTCAAGTTCTTTTGTAGTGATTTCCAGCTGTTTCATCTTCTTCGTTTCAAACTTCTTCAAATGCACGTCGTTCATCGGGTTGAAGATCATTTCTGCTTAATTCTCCTACTTGCAAATCAAGCAATTCACTCATATTTTCTGTATCCATGTCCAAATCTATTCTCATATATTTTCTGATTCCATTCCGAAATCTCTTTCATTGAATTTAATAATCAACTTTTCAATCATTATAATTGTATTTAAAGAAACTTGCAGTAACCGAACACGGTTTTTTTTTTTCAAAAAGATTCCGTGGTAACTGAATAATTATACGCGTAAAACGGAAAATAGTGTCAGTTTTCCAAATCGAAGTAACTGGATTTCATTCTGAATTATATAGCGTATAGCAGAACGCGCGTGAAATATCATCATTATCATCAGCAGCCATTATAAGTATACTGCTAGACACAGGCATCTCCAATCTCGATCCATAACGAATGTGATTGTGCTAATCTCTGCTATGTCTTAACAGCAAATATTTCTATCTTGTCCCTCGATCTTGTATATGGTCTTTTTCAAATGCGTTTCCTCTTTCACGGGCATCAATCGGTTAGTCTTTTATTTCATTCATTGTCCTTTCTTCTCGCTATGTGCCTTGTCCATCTCTATTCTTGGTGCTTCATTACTTGAGCAATATTATTCATTGTGACCCTTCTCGGATCCGTGTTCATCTTTTTATATTTCCTATCGCTAAGAGTTATTCTTAATATTGCTTTCACAGCCTTCTCTGCTGCTGAGATGGTTTTGTAAGTTTCCAGGTTTTGCACCTGTACATCATAGTTGATATTATGCATTAATCGTATACTGTACGTTTTAAACATATTGGATATTTGCTTTTCAGTAATAGTGAAGTTTCATGGATCCGAGACAGGGCCAGGGTGATAATTATCGAACAAGTAATATTACATGCCATTATCAAATGGGTGAAGGTTTGCTTCAATATATTTGGCTTGTAGTATAATAAGCGATAAACGAACGAATCGACTTGACTGCTTATCCACCCACATTCTGATCATGCTGGGTTGTTCCGATATTGTCACCACGGTTTTCAAATAATTAAAGGGGAAACAAATACTGGAACTTGATTTTAATTGCTAAGAAAAACAGAGAAATCAACTGATGAACCAAGACTTCTGTTCATAATTAATTTTTTTTTACGTCAAGCAACTAAATTAAAAATAAAAATAATGATCAGTTAAAGAGTTCTCTATCGCTGTGTTGGCACAAATGGTACGCGTAAAGTTATGAAGACTATCGATGACAAACTAGCTTGGTAATAAAGTGATCGTATTTTTCAAATTGCTACAGAGATAATTAATGAAACAAAGAACAATGAAAAATAAAGATTAAGCTCTGAAAAGTTCAAATGTTCAAAGGCTTGGTTCAAATCATTTACAAGTGAATATCAAATAAAAGATATGTATATATAAACATGAGGTGTCACAGTGTTTGTCTGTCACGTTAAAGAAACCTAAATATGAGCACAGCCCAACCAAATTTGACTTGCATACTCAATAGACCTAGTTGAAGGATTTTAGTAAGTTACTTTTTCAAAAACCCTCCTCCAATAAGTTCTTAAAGGGTAGATTTACAATGAAATGCTATGCTGAATGGACATTTATTTTGAGAATGTTCCTTATCGATGTAATGTGACGATGAAAACATGATTTTTTCTAAATAATTCTTGAAGAGGTGATGTCATAAAGCGTTCTATTTCTAAATATTTGATCATTTGATTTTTTGATCAATTGAAAAAAGCCACATTCTCTTTTACAACTGAGACAAGTACGATATTTTGAAGTTGTGAATTGCACTAATCCATTTCATAATATATGTGCTACAAAGAAAACTCGTCTTTGGACACCTCCTGCAAAATGAAAAAGTCTCCATCCCCAATCCCACTAATTTTTTTCTCTTAAATTATTTCATTTCTTTTTTTTCTCCTCCAATTTATAAATGTTTTATCCAATAAGTCAAGAAAAGAAATTCCACTTTTTCATCCTTCCATAATCTTATTTTTCAAACGTTCATGAAATAGCCATTGTTAAAACGAAACAATCGAATTTTGTAGGATTTATTCATATCGGTTTTTTTTTCAAAGGACTTTTGCGAGGGAGATTAACTATTTCCGTGTACAGTTTCATGTTTGTATTATACGGCCCTGTCGTGGGATTATAGTTAGTATGCTAGTCTCGCTGACCATTACAACTGAATTGAGTTCAATCCACTCTGAATGCACCGCACTTGTGACATTCTGATTCATTGTGCTAAGTCTAATAAATATCAATGAATTATTTGTATTAGGTGACGCTGTGAAGTAATCGAGGGAAAAAAGCAATTGTCAGGCCCGGTTTTAATTTTGGTTTTCTCTGTCCACAACTGATGCAGTAAAATAGAATAAATGCTGAATTTAAAGAATAATATGATAATTATTCAAAAGGGACTCGACTCTGCTGGAATTCACGCCTTGTTAGAGTTCATCAGTCTAGATCAGGGGGATGGTAAACACCCGGACAGAATAACTGTTTTCTCATTTGTAGCCGGCGAAACCATGATTTGGGACGTCACTTGTGGTGATCCCTTCACAAACGACAACCTGTTTTCGTCGGCCATTTGGCCTGGTATTGTCGCCTGATAGGCTGAGGAGTGGGAGATGGGGAAATATCGCTCACTGACCGATGATACGATTTTGTACCAATGGCGATCGAGAATGTTGGCTTGATTGGCTCCAAAACGCCAGAGCGTATTCACCAAATTAGTTCCAATGCCTTTCAATGACGCGACGGACTGCACAAACCCTCCTGACTCTTCAAGCGTGTGACAATTGCAGTTGTCTGTGGCCATCCATTCTCCACATTGACTGCAGGACCAGACAGAGTTGTCAGTTAGAAAAAAGAAACTGACATATTTTAAAACTGTTTTTGCTCATTTGCAGGCAAAGTGTATTCATTTGTAGGATAGAACTTCGAAGCTGGACACACACACAAACACACACACACACACACACATATATATATATATATATATATATATATATATATATATATATATATATATATATTGTGTCATCCACAGACAGCTGTTTCGATGTATTCCATCTCTTCAGTGTGGCTATAGACTTTCCATTATCCCATCCAGTACCGCAAGGAAGAATTGAAACCTTCACTTCAGACCTGGAGGCCGATATCCTACGTCTGGACAGTCAGTAAGGCTGAATTTAAGCGATATATCTATTTACACAGAAATCCCTCATCCACCAGAGTGTTTTATTCCTATGGAAACGCACACACACACACACACATATATATATATATATATATATATATATATATATATATATATATATATATATATATATATTTATCAAATTGCGTTGTATTATATAAAAAGTTATTTTAAATGATCTCCCATGCTTAGACGGTTAATGTATCACTCAATTTTGTCAACGTAAAAAGAATAAACAATTAAAGAAAAATAGGGCTGCTGCAAGAATCGAACCTGCCACCGATAGGACAGCCGCTTCAACATGATGATGCTCTTCATTTTGAGCTAAACACCCGTTGCTAATGCGAAGGCCCAAATAACTGGTCTCAACCAAAGTCTTTCAATTATTCATTCTTTTTACATTGTTTAAATAGAATGATATATCAACCGTGTGATGACTGGAGTTAATTTCACCTAAGCTTCGATATGATATGATGCAATTCATGATTCATTCTGTCGGACCAAATATGTCCATTCCTTGCAATCATTTTTACGGCACGGGTGAGCTAGTATATTCAATATCACCAAGAAAGTTTTTCGGAGTTACTTTCATCTGGCGAGTGTCTGGATATAAACATATGTTTGAGTTACTGGATTTGTGTTCATATGCGAATTCCATACTGATATAAGCACTGACGAATATTAAAATTCTCCGACTGACGTCGACATCCTGTGGTAGAAAACGATGATGCAATTTCCGTAAAAGATTTCCTACACCCTGCAAAGCAATTAATTAGATACGCTTATCGACCCACTGACATAATTAATTTCATCATCTCAAGGTTGAGAAAGGTTTCATGCTAACCAAACGCTGACCCGCCCCTAGCTTTGAACTTATTGGAACGGGGTGTGTAAGGAAAATCTACTCTGTTTTCATCGGCTGGCTTAGTTCAGAAGTAAGAGTGAAGGACCGTTTGAGATGAGAAATTAGATTTTTTTTAAAACTTCAATCTGAGTCGAAGAGCTGGTGTTGACTTTGTTTTTCGACTGTAACAAGAACAATCCTCACCTAATTTAGAAGAGAAAACTGTTCATCGTTTGTCTCTTCGTGACGTTAGAGTAAATCGATACATAAAAGTAACATTTCCCCTACCTTGTTTGGAGTTACGATCACGTAATCGGCAGGCGGTTCTTTTACCGACTGGCAAGCCTTACATATCCATGAAAATGTGTGTAACAAATACTTACGGGTTTATTTCAGTTTAATGAATAAAATGCATTTATATTTTATTTCATCTTGTGTATTTTACGGACCAGATTCAGTTTGCCTTATGAATGTTCCTTTTTCGACAATTTCTGACAAGTATTGATGTATCAGGATGTTTTCCATGAATCAGATTTCCCAACCATTTTTATAGGATCGAGAGTTTTTCTAAGGTCTGCATTTTCTTATTAAAAAAAAAAAGACGCCCAAATAGCTTACACAAATACACAAAAATGGTCCAAAACCTGCCCCAAATAGCTAAAATGTTTTCTCAGGGGTGTGGTTGGAAATCCTCTTACGTTTGGAGAGAAGCACTTTTCAGACCAGAGGTTCCCAACCTAGGATCCGTGGGTACCTCTTTAGGTTTGTTGTTCCCAGCCTGGGAAACAGACATCACACAACATAGAATCGGAACTATACTGAGTATGTGTAACCTTTTTTTACTCTTATCTGGTGGATACCTACGTCTGAATTGTCAGTATCAAAATCAAGATCCGAGTGCCATCCTCTGGCGAGCACGTAGAAACGGGTGGCTAAATCTTTCAGTATGATTTGCATTCATTAGGGAGCAGCATTGACCTTTACCGATTTTACCGACTAATTAGGAAAATTTAAATCGATTATTTTTCCTACACTCAGACTTGAGACCATTCCAGGAGCCCAACTGAACGATTTTCTGAGCATAAAATCGATCTCAAGCCATTGACAGCAGAATAAAAAAAATACCGTTAGCAATCAAAGCAAAGATACATCCAAATTGTGCGTCAAGCTAGAGACACCACTGACCAAATATATGTACGTTTAACAACCATTTCGATAAAACGAGTAAGTTAAATTCTCTTCGATACACAAATTCACTTTATTTTGATACAATATATATATATATATATTTATATATATATATATATATATATATATATATATATATATATATATATATATATATATATATATACAAATACTTTATTTCAATGTTATTGTAAAACGTATCAGTTACGCTCGTGCCCTAAAACGTTTTATTTACAACATAGAATTAAGGATTCGAGCACACAAGCTTTAACACCGTGGAAAAAAAAGGAAGATTACTCATCTTGCTGTAACTTGATAATGTAAAGAAGGTGCAAAATGGTTATCAACTTGGAAATAGCAATCGACGAACCGAGTTCCAATTTCGATCGAGACTTTTTATATCACAATTACATCAATGCATTTAGGTAAAGAGCACGAAACTAACCCTCTTAACGCTCTTTTCAAACGCCAATCATCTTAATCATGCTCTTATCACAAGCACACCGAAACACTAGAAATTTTGCCGTCGAGTCAAGACAGTTTTTATGCTAATTATACCATATAACCCAATTCTGCATGTCACATGGTACTTGGAGATGAAACGGACACTGCCAAGTAACTCATATTACCCTAGATGCCCATGAAGTCTGATTGAGAAATAAGCCCAGTCATGTTAAGGAGTCTCCCCTGCAGCTGGGACCATGCAATCTTGTGGGACCTGCATCATATAATTTTTGAAAAAAAGATGAGCTTTGCCAAGTAACTCAGCTTACCGTTTGAAATGTTTTGAAGGGAATGATGTTAGGATTTTTGGAGCTCAGCACAGCATAGCTCTTTGATGACCTCCTTCGATGGTCATGGATAGAAGTGAGGATGAAATAACAATGAAAGCAAAACAGTTCATCACGTGACTAATCTTTTTTGGCAGCATGCCGTTTTGGGGTGGTCAATAAAAAAAATTGGGAAGAGGGTTGATCTATGAATAAGTTACTCCTCTCGCCTTTTGTTGAGTAATGATCACTAGAAAAAAAAGTACGACCTTTTAAAGTAGCGAGCGTGAATGCTGCTGAAGACAATCTAGGGGACCAATTCAGCATAGGCTTGCTCCACTTTTTGTACTGTAAATTTTTTTTCTTTCAACCTTGTAAGTAATTTTTTCACTTCGACAAACATGTGCCTAGTTCCCGTTGAATTGTGCGGTTGATGATAGTCAATATTTACGCCTATAAACAGTATATATACTATATTTCAATCTGTTCCGTCAGAATTTCTGTCTCGGAATAGAATGTAAAGACATCTTTGTGTTTGTGGCTGGTTGGTAAATAGTAATTACTTGGTTCTCTGTTATTGGATTCAACATTGTCTGTTGAAAAACGAAAACTCTACAGAACAGCAAAACAGAGCATGGGAGTCGTCATTCTTTTCTTATTGTTCTTTTCCAATTATCCATCTTATTAAAATGCACCATTGGGTTCCATTCACTTATTTGTTATTCCAGGTGGCTATTTTATCCACAAAGTTTACTTTTTTTACTCATATACAATCTTCTGTCTGGTTTAAAAGTTTATATTCCTCAATCATAACAATATATTATTTACATCTGTACCTATTAGCAAGAAAAGTTGTTTGCTCGATTAGACTGAAGCAACTATCCCTAATAGGGGGGGTGCACACTTATTTCTAAATGTTTAAATGATAATATAATGAGCTAGAGAAAGGGTTCAATATTTAAACGACCCATCCTATGGAAGTCTCTCTCTTCGATTGTAACTTTTGGTCATATGTGCATTCTAATTAATTAGTTTCACAGGAAGTTACATCCATCCGAGTGGAAAATGTAGCAACTTGCCCGACTCTCTTGTGCTACCTTTCAGCCAAAATGTCAATTCCATAATGAAAGAACGATACCATTTTGGATCCTTCAAGAGGTTTTTCAAGATCTTTGGAACTGCTCACCCAAAAGGAGTGTCACATAGAAGGAAACAATTGATAGTTTTGAGGTGACAGATTTGGAAATACGTTCTATGAGGAAGGACTTCCGTTCGCTACATTGTTTTTGAAACACGAAGACGGGCGTTTTTACGAAACAAAAATCTTATTCTTATTACATTTGTGTAGTTTTTAGATTCATATCAATTCTAGTTAGTCGATACAACTTTCAGTTCAGGTCAGAGTTTCTATAAAAACGATTAAAATCGAAAGGAAGGTAAAACTGATTTAATTAAATTTGATTAAAAATTTTTTTGAATAATATGCTACAATGATAACAAAAATAACCTTGTTTAGAGACTAGTCATCATTTTTCTTTAGTATACCGCAGTGTTTTTGTTCTTCGGTCTCAAAATCTCTTTATATCATCTTCTCAAACAACTCCAGACACTTTCCAAGGATGTCGCCGCCAGGGAACAACGCAAATCTGTTGGAGAATTTTTTCAACAAAAATGAAAATTTGTACCGTATTGCTGTATCATTGGAAAAATTCTCAAACACAAACCTCCCCCAAAATCAGTAAATACAGTGATAGAAAATTGAAATCCCCAATGATAATATCAAAGACAAGATTGTGTATCATGACTTTCATATTCTATTTTGTTAGTGTGGTCTCGTATTTTCTCCCCTGTGTTGAGGTACATATAGTATTTAGATCATCTTAGCTATATTTGCATTAGATTTACCACCCCATACGTTAGCAGACGGTTCCCATTTTTACTTCCATTTTACTTTCAATTCCCAGGAACTTTTACAAATATTCTTAGTGATTTCAATAAAGGTATATTCTTGATAAGAGTCAGTATTAAAATAAAAACCGGATCGTTGTTGTGGTTATGACGGAAGCCTTTCGCTACTAAGTTATTCGAATTCGTGCGTAGTCACCGAAGTTTTTTAAATCAGTTTTTATATATTTTAACAGTGTGAATTCGCTTGAATTTTATTTGAAATTCAAGATGGATTTCTTAACTAGTACCAGTTAGTTTAATGGCAATACTTAATGGGACAATACCCCAGACATTTTTAAAAGCACTAGATTTTTCGTGCTGAGAAAGAAAGCAGTCAGATACAGACACAGACACTCCCGCACACTTCCTCTTAAAAATTCACATTTTTAATGTAAAGACATTATACGTCACTATTGGTCCTATCGGTAAAAAAAAGAGAAAGAAAACAAAGAAAATTGGTGTTGTGCATAACGATATATATATACTTATCTACCTATCTCTGATGAAAAGTGCTACTATTTAATACTCTCGAAATAGGGTTAAAGTAGGAGAGCTGACGTGATTATTATAGGATTGAAATACAAATTATTATTATTATGATGATCATCATCATCATCATCATCTTCATCATCATCATCATCATTAATATTATTATTATTATAAAGATTAATAGTTGAAATAACACTGATCGGATCAAACGCGTCTTTCATGGCTGATAGTGGTAGATACATTGGGACGATATATGAATATTGTTTTAAAAAAATTGTAGTTCAACATTGCAAGATGAAAGTTTATATATATATATATATATATATATATATATATATATATATATATATATATATATATAAGACCATGATAATAGATGGTGAAGCCTCAAAAGAAGTTAGGGAATACAATTACCAAAGTCAAGTGATAATATATCAAGATCATGGAAATGAAATGAGATGGCCCATAACGATGGACTGGAAAGCATTTGGTATGAATAAAGACTTACTAAAAAGCAAATTGCATGTAGGTTTAAAACGTAAAGTATACAATTATAATAAAAGCTATGAGGTATCGATGTGAAGCTTGGAAACACTCAGAATAGCTCAATAGAGGGCAATGGAAAGAGCATTGTCAGGAATGGCCCTTAATGATAGGAACAGGACAACATGAACATAGAAAAGGAACAGGCTGAAGGATATCACATAAGTAATCAAGCATCAAAAATAGATAAGGGCAGGGAACATAGCGGGAAGAATGGAAAAAAAGAACGGCGCAAAAAATAAAACTTCATTTGTGACTCAGATTATCGAAGGAGAGAAATGGCAGAAGAGAGCATTGGTCGAAGAGAGACAGTTGATATATAACGACTTGTGCCTGTGGGACAGTAAACGCTGTAGGAAAATGCCAGACAAAATGAAGAGACAAGATAGACCTATTTGCAGTATTAGACATGGCAGATATTAGCGCGATCACGCTCGTCTTGGGGGTGGATAGAAAGGGCCTGTGTCCAGCAGTGGACATAACGACGACGATGATGATGATCATGATATTACAACTACTTAGTGAAAGGAGTCTCCCTGATTGTTTGCTTGAAATCAGAGCCTCCTTTCTCCAGGGTTAATCAGTGATTGAATCATTAAATGCCAAGCCATAATGTTCCCCTTGTCTTTTCTGCTAATGCCAAGAAATGCATTCGTAAATCATGATCTGTGCAAGCATATGGGAAAAACAATGCGGGATACATGTGACGTGATGGACTTGCCAAAGAGTTCGATAGCCATTCATTGGCCCAGACTTGAATCGATCATATTTTCACAAACATCTGGAACTGCAATGTATCTCGTCACCTCCATCTTCAAAGTGAATGCCGCTCAACAAATATCTGTTCTGCGAAAAGAATTTCCATTGTCGGAAGAAACGAATTATGGCGTTGGCGGGCGCTCGCAGATGGCAACGCGGTCATTTACAGACAAAACACGATTTCTTTCTAGCATTTAATTGTTTAACAGCTCTGAAGCCATAACCGTTACCGCTAACATCTGCTTTCAAAGCGCACATGATGGCGATCTCGTATTCCCGCCAAGTCAATAGAACGCACAAAAAATGCTGAAACATTCATTGCTGTTCTGAAAGCCCTCGTTTTATCGATCATACCTCAGAGTTGTTGTGACAAAAGAGTATAATTACGGGGCTTGATGTTTTATGGGGAAAAGCTGGCAGGGCAGGACTCAAGTTACTTGTGAGGTGATGAGGGCCACAGACCGACCTACGCAGTCAAAGGACCAGAAAATATTATCATAATTAACTGCAACAATTGTTAGAAATTTATCATGACAGAGTATCCAGTGTTTATTATATTTTAGCATTGCAATATATTTATATGTATGGATAAAGAAGCGAACACTGAATAGAAGAATAGTGTGCACTTGAAAATCACCAGGAAGGTGTGGAACAAGCCTCTGGTGGTATCATCCACAATTTGAAATATAATTGATTGTTTATATATATATATATATATATATATATATATATATATATATATATATATATATATATATATCTTCCATAGGAATTGAGCACACTGGTGGATGAGGAATTTCTGTGTAAATAGATATATTGCTTAAATTCAGCCTTACTGACTGTCCAGTTCCGTAGTCCTGAGGCAGGATATCGGCCTCCAGGTCTGATGTGAAGGTTTCAATTCTTCCTCACGGTACTGGATGGGATAATGGAAAGTCTATAGCCACATTGAAGAGATGTAATATATCGAAACAGCTATCTGTGAATGACAAAATAACATATATATATATATATATGTATATATATATATATATATATATATATATATATATATATATATATATATATATATATATATATATATATATATATATATATATACACACACACACTCTAGAATGAATTACAGCTTTGAACACCAAACTTTAAAAAGCGTTTTCAAAAATAGGTTTTTGTCAACTATTTCCCTTTATCTGTCAATGCAATGTATGTAATTTTCTACAGTGTTTTTTTCTTCCTATTTCAAATATATTTTGTTATTATACCACAATGTATAAATTGTCTCATGTCGGGATAAACAGTTATGTACTATGTAACAGTTTTGGGTATTTTAAAAACAAAACAGTTATATGTACATGGCACCCCAGCAGTGTTGATTAAATACCATCTCCCTTTCTTATTATAAAGTTCATGTCATCCATGCAGTTCGTCATTTTATGTAAGGTATTACGTGTATTATCTTCAAGAATTGTCCGATTGATTTTTTGGTAACTTTTCATGTTGGTGAATGAGTTCTTTCGTAACAAGATAAACATTGTATAAAAATTCCTCAAGTTCATAAAGGTTTATTTCTCGTATTTTCGATCATCTTTGAAATGAAGAATTTCCCGTTGTTGGATTTGGCGTTTGTCTTACTTACTTTGTTACGAAGAGTTATAACCTATTGTTAAAGAATTCGTATTTAATATATATATATATATATATATATATATATATATATATATGTGTGTGTGTGTGTGTGTGTGTGTGAGTGTGTTTGTGTGTGTGTGTGTATGTGTGTGTTTGTCTTAATTACTATGTAACGGAGGATTATAACGTACTATTAAAGAATTCGTATTTAATATATATATATATATATGTATATATATATATATATATATATATATATATATATATATGTGTGTGTGTGTGTGTGTGTGTGTATGTAAATTAACCCTTGTCAATAATTCTCCCATGATTTCTTGACTACTGATGATGTACTACCTCCTTATTTTCGATGTAATTCTTCAGTAAAATCATATTCAATGCATTTTTATTATATAATAATTTGCCATAAATTTATACATATAATGGCCCTATTCTGTGATGTTTTCATTGATTCCTGATCATTGACAATCACTTTCTTGCTGATTTTCAATGCATTTCTATAGTAAAATCGTTGGCGATTCATTTACAATATTATTTATGCGATGCAATGTAATTACAATATTAATATTACAGTCAACCCTCGTCCTTTTCTCTCTCTCCCTCTCTCTCTCCCTCTCTCCCTCTCCCCTCTCTCTCTCTCTCTCTCTATCCATCTATCTATCTCAGCACGCTTGGGACTCATATCATGGAAATAGAGAAGTGGCGGAAGAGAGAGGGTTGAGTGTATGGAAATAAAAGAAACGCTAAAAGTAAAATGCCAAACAGAAATATCAATGGATTCTTGGGCATTGTTTTTCTCTGCATAGATATAGTGCGTACATTGGTGATTTTGCTTTGCAGTCAATCTCTAGACCAGTTGACTTCAATCTTCACCAAAAGTAGGGAAATAAACCCTTCATCGTTTGTCACGTAAAATTAAACGGATATATAAAATTGAAATTATCCGACAGTGATTTGAAATCACGACGCAGTGATTGCGTGAATGCACTCTTACAAACTATGCCAAACTCACAAGTCTTCATTTACAGCGAATATACTCAATACTTAAAGTTTCCGGAATCATGTTCAGTCGGAAGAGACATAGTAATGGAGTTTGACCCTTCAGCAGTCAGGCTTGTTATACTTGTTGTCCATGTGAAAGTCGTGTTCTCAGAACTTTTAAGATTTGATGGCCAAGCCAGATGAGACATTTTATTGTTTCTCGTTGGTTATAAGGATCATAATTAATTACTCAGTACCAATGATACGAAACACTTTTTATCCACTTCTTCCACACCTGCAATGTCTTAGAGATCAACAATTTCGTTTAATGATTAGTGCTTATGTTCCAAATGCGTTGATATTTGTTACATATTGTTTTTAAATTTTGTCTTCTCAAACTTGTGAATTATACGAATGGTAACGCAAATTTCGATTAACTGGAAGTGTCAGTTCTGTCAACTGTGACAATACAGTGGAGTCACGCTTATTGAAAGCAAAATAAAATATTACCAATGAGAATTGTTGGTAATTGCCCTTATTTATCCATACAATGAATCTTCAGCCTTAGAAATATAAGTTGAATACTCATATACTTTGACTGGTTAAATCATGATTAGAACCTACGAACGGATGATCAAATCATGTTACACTACGTACCAAATCAATTATCCAAGCGAGCAAGTGAAGCTAAGTGTGATCTAAATTATTCTGACGCTCGTTAAGTCTATCCACGCCTGAACAGCAAAACTGAATTCATTTAAAAATATTTATACAAATATAACACGACTCTAAGAATGTCACAGGCTACAGAACCGATCCTCATTTTGTGAAAAAGTATATTTAAGAACATGAACACTGAATTCATTTAATGATCCTTCAGCTTCAGTCAAACGTTATTTGAGATGCGTTTAATATTTCGGCAGAAAAAAGGGTAAGCCATAAAAAATATTCACTTATTTTTTTGTCTTTCTCGGATCAATAACACATTGTTCATAGAAAAAATTGTATTATCCGTAGATTGTACATTCATGTTGAAGTTTTAATATAATAATGCACATGAGTAGTTTGTGTATTCTTTGCATTTCGTTTTTTTTTGTCCTCATACTTTTAACCAGTATCGAAATTGGCTATGGATGCACAAAGGGGCAAAATATTTTTGTGCCTTAAAAAAAGCAAAATGCTGTATGAGCTCTTTCACAATATAGGTAAGGGGGCCTCGATTGAACATTGTAAAATTTCACACTCATGCTTTCTTGAAACAATAATACATTGTTCCTAATCAAAGTTGTATTATAGCCATAGATTTTGCATTCATATTGGAGTTTTAATACGGTAATGTAGGTGAGTGTTTTGTAATTCTTTTGCATTCTTTCGTTTTGTGTCCTCGTATGACACAATGGAATCGAAGGTTATTTCGAAAAATGACACGATGAAAATGAAGAGTTAATTAGAAAAATACAAAACTGGAAATAAGAGGTTGAGTGCACTGACAAATCAGAACTTTCATCCATAGGGGTTTTCGACGGAACGATTGTATGATTAATCACCTTTGTTTGAGAGGTTTGAAAATCCTTGAGTAGGGAAAATAATTTTGCACTAATGTGTTGGGCAAGCAAGGCATGTACAGATTACAGATGTTTGATTATTAATCGCCGTTGTTAGGAAAATATTTCTAGTTTCCGGGCAGGTAAATTAATTGCTAGGGGATCTAGCACCGCCTCTTGCCTATGCATATTTCCAAAGGAAAAACTATGGATTGCTAAGTTTAGAAAGATCTGAATGAAGATTGCTTAGGCTAGAATGATTTCAATATTTGCCAGCCGAGAAGAGAAGAAATCAATCACGAACCCTTCAGCCTTTGGCCCCAGTCACAAGGGGACCGGTAAATATATAACCCACCTATTTTTGAGTAAACAGAGATGGGTGCAGAAAAGCCGCCGGGACATTGCATAGAACTGTACGTTCCTTGTCACCACGAATATCCTGAGCCCAAGAAGATTATGTCTTTGGTTAACTTATACCAATATATATACCAAGAGAAACCAAGAGGATTCCCCGAACGAGTTATAATTTCGACGAGAGAATTTCGTTGAAGTTATACCAACAGACATACTGAGAGATATCAAGTAGATAATCTGAAAGACTGACTGATAGTCATTCCATAGTGTCCTCACCTGCATCAGAGTGTATTTTGACCAGTCAACTTGTAATAATACTGACGTAAATCTTGTAGCATATTTACACCCATTAATCCTTTTCAATTTGTGACGCCTCCGGGGTCTTTGTTCCAACGCCGCAGAGTCTTTGAGACGACAGTTACACCCCCTCGGATCTGGACAGACATGAGGTAGGGGCGACTTGAGGCTGAAATATAGCGACCAGTCAACTACAGCTTGACCAGCGTCGCACTTCACCGATCGGCGAGGTGGGGGTACTGGCTCGGGGTGCTTGATCATACTTGTAAAATCTCACAGCCTCTTCCACACGATTAAAGTAGTGCACAGATAACAGAAGAATAAGACGATGGAAGGAAAGAAAAATTTGGATTAAACACTATCATCTGCTGTAACCATGATAAATATCAAATATGTGATAAACATATATAAAAATGAATAATTGATTAATAAAATAAGAGTAATATTTTTAAATTAATCAGACGTGCAGTTGAGCAGGCAAAATTAGCAAAATGAAATTCTTCCGTTCCCTTTGCGCATCCGTAGTTAATTTCGACAATGGTCATTAAACGAAAGACTGCATTTTTTAGCAAATGACGTTTGTTCAGATTCATATTTTTAGGTGAGTATGTCATGTCAATGTGTTTCTTAGATTCAGATATAGGGAATCATATTTAAAAATATGTGCCCCCCTCACTCGAATCTCAACCATTTTTCATATTTATTTCAAAATCAAATGATGTTCAAGCGATGGTAGTCTAAACCAACAGGAATCCGTCAGTTTTATGTACTTTGAGAACTGTTCAAATTTTTACCTTCAAACAAAAATGATTGATATGGGGTTTGAGCTGGTCATTCACAACCCCAAGAAATCGACGTTCAAGGACGAACCCAACAGTTCTGGCTTCAATGCATTCAGCAAAGCAATTGAATCAAATACTCCAGAAGGGTGTCTATAACAAAATATTTTGTGAGTTTACTTGGAGTATGCAGTTGATTGTGGTAAACCGTAACGAATTCCATGTTTTGCCTGAAGAATTTCACTTGGCCGCTAGTTCCACCGCAAGTCTACTTCACTATGATTATCTGCACTGTTTATTCACCGTCAAAAATTGACGGCTAGAGTTGAGTTGTGATAGGAAACAACTAAGAAATCTGAGACAAAAAAGAATTGAAGTAAACAAAATAATGATGATGAAATACTAGTTGCTATCTAGTAATTCGAGGAACTAAGACAGCGTATGCGAACAAAATGTAGTACAGACTTTCGCTGCAACCCTTTGTCAGCAGTGACCTTTGTGAAATCACCATAAATGTGCCTAAGACGATTTCATCAAAGAATGCGGTGGACATTAGGTGTAACGGTAAGTAGAAGTTTTCCAAGGTAAAAATTTCCCGAACTTTTGGGTAATACATCGAATGTTAGTAAGTACTTTATGTAATACCGTTAATTTGGAGAGAAGTATGAAAGAAAATCACTCATCAAAATTATTGTTAAACGATCTATTGAAACACAGTGTAAGTGGTATCCGAACGAAGGAACCCTACTGTTACAAAACATGAAATTTCAATAATCAGTTTTGACCTAGTGAAGTACTATGATATATTCAACGGTGTGGCTCGATCGTAGAAGATCATAGAAGTGTGTTCAAAAGGATGCATCAACGTTACACGGGGTTGAATGAGAGCAAAGCATGAAATGTTGGCAGGTTATTTAAGTATACACCAGGTTTGCAAAGCTTTAACCATAAAAACATATATCAAACGTTGGGGTCAGATGCTGGAGAAAGGAAATTCCACATGGGTTCAGCTGCTCGGCCTTTCCACGCAGTCGAAGGGGTTGGACAAAAGTTCTCTGTTTCACTGAAGAAGAAACACTATCCCTTGTTCAACCTCTCGATCTATCTTCATTTGACATCTGAACAAATCGAGATCTCTTGATTATAACAACTGAAATCCGGGTCTTTACTTCCATTCAGGAAAAGGCCTCGTCAAAAGAAGAATTTTGTTACATTGGTGCCATCAAACCGATAATACTGTGAAAATTTGATAGAAAATATTAGGTACCTAGTTTGATGCAAAAGTATCTGAATACATTCCAATTTAATCTTATATCTGGCTATAATTTCTTGTTTAACTTTAATATTCCATGATATTTTGTGGAACTGATTTTTTGAAATTAAAACGTAATTTAATGAGCATAATATCTGCTGACATTGCCAAAGAGTTGCTAAAATTAGGAGACTTAAAAACAAAATGCATTACTTGGAGATTGACAACGCTTCGCGTGTTACTTTTTTTTACCGGGTCCTATTTTCCCAACTCCCAACGGGAACAGGATGTGACACAAGGTCGGTTCAACGAGGGGAGTCTTGCAAACATGTGGGGTAAGGATTTCCTCAAAATTCTCTTTAGTTATCGCCGCGATTGTTGATTTGCTGTTTTTGTGTATGTATATTTTTAATTTTTTGATATATTTTCTTTCCAGTAAGTTCTTCCAATCACTTACGCACATATGCCACACACATATATTCCATCTACATACACACTCGCACACATGCACATAATACCTCATATACTCATATTACATATACACATTTATTGACACATATGCCACACACGCAGATTCATACACAGATACATGACACACAAATATTTCTTATACACATACATACATATTGCATAATTATTTGCTTGCAAATGCAGGTACATATCAAATACAATCACATACCTACACACATACGTTTACATGCCCAATATGCACTCTTATACCAAACACACATATGCGACGTATACATCTATATACATGCAACATATACGCTCACATACGGGCTACATGCTATACACACACGTACACATTCAAATATGTTATTTATGCACACACAAACACATACATACCACCGACATACGCATACACACATGTTTCATAGTACTAACCTGCTGAATTTATCTGGCCTACTGGGATATAAAATAAACTAGCCAGTTTTACATTCTGATGTATAAGTTTGTCTAGCCTAGAATATATCCGGGAAAAAAAAGGCCAACCCGTTTTAACACCGGGTATAGATTCGTGGGTAGTCAATCTGGCCGACTACACCGGATTACATTGGTTTAGACATCACAGAGCAGTGCCAAAGGTATCTCATCTGCGTCCATCTGGCCAGAAGTTATATCCCCAAAATAGATTTTCTTACCGGCACACCGGTTATCAAGATTTACTACTTTTTGTCAATAAAGTGCCATCGATAAGCGATTCTATTGAAATTTGAACCAATCAGAAAATAGTAGTTCCAATGCATTATCTCTTGTTCTCTTGAGCAATAAATAATGCTTTATATTTTGACTAGAAAAGAACAGGAAGCATCACCTGAAACACTGAAAGGTTCAGATTCTCGTATGAGTGAGTGATTTATTTATCTTTGCTTCTCTTAACATGTTGGTGTTTGAGGCATGTAACCATACCTTTGAGTGTGTACAATAATACTCTTACGTACGGGGGATAACTAAATGTCACCTGTCAGATAAATCTGAGAATTCTATCTTATGCCATTTCGTGTTTGGATAGCGTGCTCGAACGGAATGTGATACGTACCTTTACTGCAACCTTTTGCGAGCGTGTCTGTAAAGGGAAGAAAGTACAACGCAAATAGTGGTTTCAATTCTTATTTTTTCGATGGAAATCTATTTGATTCTTTCTGGTTGTTTATCGAATTCAGCTGTCTAGTTTGATTCCCCTTTGTTTTTTTTGTTTTTTTTAGATTGATATAAAAATCACCTTAAAATGAAAAACAAAACAAAAACACGCTGTCTTGATATACAAGGTGCTACGTTAAGAAAAATAATCATGAAAAAATCACTTTGCCCAACTTTTTTTCTTTCCATCACCCCTTCATATCATTTGCACACAGGCTCACAGAGAGTACTGCTCACAAAAAGTAGAGTTAAAAGTCCATACTACATTCGGTTCGAATTCCCCGAACCTTTGAGTAACATCTTCTATTTATTCTGATCGATTGTAAGATTAATTTAATCCAGTGGCCGGCGATCCATACCTCAAATAGCACATCCTTAATGCATTAACGTTGGTATGATCAGGAGTAGTCTTTGAAGACTGCTACAAAAACCGAGCGATTTTTCTTTGGACAGTCACCCACATTAAAGAGAACTTGTATCATGTTTTGCATCTGCAGGCATGCAAGATAAATACTATAAGCCCACAAACCCGACCAGGCAAAGATATACATATTTATATCCGTGGAAGTCGGTCGTTTATTGGTTTATCAATCAGTGACTCATATCATGCTGTCCGAAGGCAATCATTGCTCTTTGATTACCAAAACTGTCAACATAGATTTCTTCAGTTTTCAAGTTGATCTGTCTGACTGGCTATGTAATTATCGTGTCTACAGACCACAGCAACATTTACTCTTTTTTTTTCGAAAATTCAGACTTTTTGGTGATCACTACCCCCCAAAAATGAGAGAATTTATTCATTGATCACTCCTTCTTCGAATATTTTAACTGATCATTCCAAACATGGCATACTGCCAAAAGACGTGATAGTTTCCATTGAGTGATTAACCAGACCTGTTGTCTTTTTGTTTGTTTTTTTTGTTTCAATCGAACGATTCTCAGATTTATCTTACATGACTTTTAGTTATTCCCTCAACGCGAACATTTTCATACACATACTTGCAGATGTAGTTACATGCTTCAAACCGAGACATGTACACGCACGCACACACACACACACACACACACACACTCATACACACTCATACACACCCACATATATATATATATATATATATATATATATATATATATATATATATATATATATATATATATATATATATATACAAATACGCACACACGTGCGTATGTACATGCATGCTAGAGTATGGTCAAGGTTGAACTGGTATTTACTGAGCTTAGCTTGGTCTAGCATAAGGTCAAATAAGTTGGGTAGCCACAAAGAACCAAACTCACTACAGTACTAACTGTTCACTTCACTAGTTTGCTAAGCAATCCAGCTAATCGACACAACCTCAGTTAAAGTTAAACTTTTTAAGACTTCTTGGATATATATATATATATATATATATATATATGCATATATATATATATATATATATATATATATATATATATATATATATATATATATCTTTAAATCTTATTTTTAGTAAGCTACATAAGTAAGCCTTGTTCTAAAAAATTAAATGATGAGTAGTTAAAATCACATCCAAATTCAATATATTATGATAATTCTTAGTGTAAAATAACAAACTATATGTATAACATAAGCTGTATATTAGAATCATAGCTGGAAAGGAAAAATTTGCACATTGTCCCCTTAATAATAAAGTATATATTGAACGGGGAAAAACTCGGAAGAAAATTGCATAAATCGCATTGACAGATTATATAAGTGACCGAAGTGACACGAAAAGATTTTGAAAGGCTTTTTTTTAACGTTTAAGTATCTCTCTCTGTTTCTCTCTGTTTTGCTCTCTCTCTCTCTCTCTCTCTCTCTCTCTGTATATATATATATATATATATATATATATATATATATATATATATATATATATTGGGATCTTTATTGCTGTTGATAAGTATATATATATATATATATATATATATATATTGGGATCTTTATTGCTGTTGATAAGTATATATATATATACATATATATATATATATATATATGTATATGTGTGTGTGTGTATGTGTGTGTGTGAGTATAACCTTCCTGTCGATCGCTTTTAGAAGTCTAACTCTTACTTTAAATTCTAGCCTTAAGCACCTTAATAAATTAGTTTTGAATGGGTTAAACCAATAATGACATCGTAAGGAGGATATTAGGATCGTATATCAGAACAATCACTAATCATCATATGAGAGACCGGGGCTGGTTGGTACATTTTTCACTTCGCTGTAACCTCCTGTGAAATCAATCCAATAAAAAGCTAAAAGTTGCTTCGGAAAAGAGACTTCCTTTGGATGGACTGTTTAGATCTTCAATATCTGTCAACTTTATTTACTGTCATTTGAATATACTATCGAAAAACCAATTCACCAAACAACACTCTTTGGTAGACGCTCTTGGAAGATGCCAGATATATAACTTAGATGAATGACATCGTCAGACAATGGAACAGCACTGAAGTGACCCCGTCTGGGTGCATGCCTGGGAGAAGCGTATGGAGATTCTTTGCTGTCCTGTCGTCAGGATTTCCTTCTTGGTATCGCTGTTGTAGTCTAGAGGAAAGCAGAGAGTGATACGTTTGGTATCAGCTTGGGTACAGGAGCTTTCAGAAAGACATTGATCAAATGCCAAGAGTACTGATTCCCGTCAGATCATCGAAATTGAGCTGCGACGAGCCTGCTCAGTACTTAGATTAACGTCTACTCAAGAAAAGTAGGCAAAGTAATCAACCTATAAACCTAGTGTTTTAGACTGAGCAAAGTAAGTAACTACTTGGTGTTGTTGGATATCTTGGCGTGAAGAAAGAGATAGAAAGCTGGTTTTCCAGATCAAGTAGTAAGTTTTATCCCCACTGGGCACTCTGTAGGGTGTCGAAATTAGGCCAAGCTAAGTAAATAGCCCTATGTAGTCACATGTCTATGTTCCGTTTTTTTTATTTGATACAATTGTTCAGGTTCCAGATGCTCTCAGTAAGGATCAAACTCAGTTGAAAAGGCGTTGGTGAGACTTGATTACTGAACATTGTTCCTTATCTAGACGTTTTTGGGACATACCAGATATAAGACTTTGATAAAATACGAACAAAATCACGTAAAGTCTCTGTTGAGGTCAACTTTCCAGCACAGGTTTCCCTCCCGATATCCGAATGTAGAGTTCACCAATGAAAACCCTCCGTTAGTCGAAGTGAGGAACCAATTGCTATCAATTCATATGGGAAAGGTTTTGAATGTTCTAAGACAAAAGAAAATGGTGATGATGGTATGTTACACTCATCGCAGGTGGGGGAACATGATACCAGGGTGTAGGAGAGAGGATAAAATGATGTGCACTGCCCCTATATCGGCTCGTTGTACAATTAAAACTTAACGATGTTTTAGCTTTTCGCCTTTTGATAAAAAGCGAAGAGTAGCGTTACAAGAACTTACAGAAGCATTCGGTATTATCAGCTTCGAGATCAGGGTGGGCCAAACAAGTCATTTTGACCCTGGCCTTGCAAAGCAGCAGCAGCAGCAGCAGCAGGTGCAGCCTTTTAGCGTCCGTCGTCGGACTTGGGCCTTCTTCCAGTTTCGCCAGCCCTCTCTATCATGGGCATCAGGGAGCAAATACTTCCCAAACTTCCGTCTAGTTTATTATTTGGCCGATCAGAGTTTCGCATATGATCTCTGTGGATCCGCCTTGTGAGTTGTGATGACTAGATATTGTCTGACATTGTTGCAACATGACCAGCTCGTTGTGATTAAGAAGTTTATTGAAGTTGTCTACCCGACGATGAATAGAAATCTCTTTGATCGAAAATTATCATTGGTACTCTTCCACTTAAATACATTTTGGCATGAATATCTCTACCGACTTCTTATTTCAGAAATACTCTTTGGTGTATTCAATCAGTGTATCGAAATAGTCTAAGATTAGTAAGTGTTTAAAAATATCTACATCCTAATGCAGATGGAGCATTTGTTTTACACAATGGATATTTATTTTTCAATACAATCCCCTCCTTTTCTAATACACTTAATTCAGTGGTGAATATTAATCACGTACAGCGAACATTATACAATGTACATCTCAGATCAGAATTCAGCTGATAACTAGGTGTGGCTACGGAATCATTGGCCAACCAACTTGTATACCTATACTGAAGTGCTCGTCTAGTTTTGTTTTGCTCGTTGATCGCAACTTCTCGACAATAATTTGTTCAACACGTTGTCGTTCTTTATAGCCTTGGAACAGAAGATGGCGTAGTCAATAAATATCTATATTTTCAATTGGCTTAGATAGACCTTTGCAGGAAATCAGGTGGTATTTTGGCCATAATCAGTCGAATGCGCTCTTCCAGTTAATCAAGAGTTTGTGGTTTGGTGTGGCACACCGCCTCCCTCGCCCATCCCAACAGGAAGATGTCATGCAAATAGGAAGTTTCTTCACACACCCTGTACGAGGAGTGTGCTTTGAAATAATGACAAACCTGCTAGTTTCACTGATAGAGTGCGTGTACGTCTTCCAGTCGAAATCTCTGATTATTCTCAGCTCTTTATAAGTCTGCACATTGATGAACGGTCACTCTCTATACAAATTCCATCAGCTGCTTTATTCAAAGAGTCTCGTAACATTGTGCATTCAATACCCAATAAGCGAACAACAACATCTTCACCACAAATACTGAATGTTTATTGAGAACATTATCGAATGATAATGGTATAAGCTGGTAAGCAGGTTTCAGAACAGAGTCTTTATTTCATAACAACTTTTTTCTTGGTATTCATGGTAGTGATACGTCTTGACAATCATTATCACATAATAAACGAGAAAAAAACTAAACATTTTTGTAACATTCTGAATTGGAAAAAAAATGAAATTTGATGACACGATATCATTATTTTTAAAACGTTTATTCTCTATATATATACATATATATATGTACAAATATATACATATATATATATAGTATTTGTCATGATCTTTAGAGAAAAAAAAATTGCGAAGAATTTGCAGGAAATATACAATCCAGATAATCTGGCCCCCATATTCAACATGGGCTACCATCTTTGCTTCAAATGAACCAAAACAAAAAAAAGGAACACACATATACGTATATATATATAAAGTATATCCAGTATAGTAATATATATACCAGCAACAAAAAAACTCTTAACATGAACACATAAATAGCATGTTGTTGTTGTTTTTATTAGCTTTCATCTTAGTCATAAAATAAACTAAGTTTTCACGAAACAAAATAGAATGATAATAAAATTATTGACGAGGGGAAGGACCGTCATGACATGGTTAACGAGTTGTCCCTTTTAAGCAAATATTCTTGTAGACTGTCCGTTCGGTTAAAGTTGGTGAAGTGTTGGTCGGCATCTAGGGTTCTGTATGCATTCGTGTATCATGCGAGTTAATTCTGCTTCCTTGACCTGGGTAGCAATCTTATTGAGTAAGTAACGATAGCCATGCGTGGGTGGGTTGTAGAAAAAGCCGCCTCTGCAAAAAAAGAGAAAATAGAGTTATTTTAATCGGATTAGATAAGAAGACATTCATAATATATCGCATGTATGCCAATTAGAAACGGTCAACCAAAACTTTCAACATAAGTTTCTTCAGTTTTCAAGTTGATCCGGCTGGCTAGTTGGTTTTGTGTGCATATATGTATAAACTTTTTTTTGTTTTCTTAATTCACCCCAAAATTACGTTTTTAAGGGAGTTCAGTTTACGATAAAAGTTCATACTAGATTGTCCCCTTATTTTGCATCCGTCAGTATTTGCACTTGTTTCCTTTTTTTATTCAGACTTTTTTTAATGATCACTGCACAACAAAAGGCGAGAGAAGTATCTTATTCATTAATCACCTCTTTTTCCAATTTTTTGATTGATCAACCCTAACATGACATGCTGCCAAAAGACCTTGATCACATAATGGTTTCTATTGAGTGACTGACCATACCTGTTATGATTCATTCTTTTTATTTTGAGTTAGTTTATTCATGAGAATATTTCGTGAAGAAATTGTTATTATCTTAAGCTTTGATACTAATCATAGGTACCCAGTCAGTTTATTCACCAAGTATCTAAAATGCCAAAATCTTCATATATACTAATAAGCAAAAAAATTAACTAAGAGTAAGAGAAACTAAATTTATTATAAACTAATAGTAAGAGTTATTCGCTTAGTTTGAAATAAAATTTAAATCTTATCATCCTATTCAAATGAATCAACACATGATTAAGTCTGAATTTTTTTCAACATGAAATTTTTTGAGACAATAAATTTACAGATTCAAAAGTATAAACCCGAATAAAAAAACAAACATAAAATTGGCTTTAACTCAGAATATGATTAGGATTAACTTTTTGCAATATGAAATATAAATATTTCGAGAAAATAAATATGTATATTCATAAGCTAAATCCAAACGTCAGTCCGACATAACATCTGTAGGCTAATCAATAAATTCATTTTTCTTATTCAACAAAATGACCTTTGATAAAACTTCCGTTCCCGTAAACGGAACGTTTGTCGACGAAACACCCAAACATGGTTTCATCACATATTAGCAACAGCCATCCTCTATCAACAGCAGACACCACATATCAGAAGCTATTTTGGTTACATATTCTTACCTTAACTTTATTATTATAAGGGATGATACATCCAGATAAACTAAAAATAATGTCGATGTTCTAAAATGCTCCTTATATTTTTAGTATAATTCCAATACTCGGAAAATGACTGATGAAAAAGAATTTAACGCCTCTGGAGAAAATTGATATAAAGGCAGTTCTTTTTCTTTTCTCTTAGGCATAATAAAACACTGTCAACGTTTACATTTTGATTGATTTACTTTCGATTGAATATAAACTATGACTAAAATATTAGGAAAAACGCTTTTCATTTAGTTCTTTCAAACTCCTCCAAAATGTTGGTCAACGTAAGGCTAGACCACGCAGGTTATGTTCAACAATGAACCACCCTCTTAAAAAAAGGAGGAAAGTCTTATTTACCGTTAAATACAATAATTCACTGATCAAATTGACCAAATCAAGCATTTGCACGCAAAATATTTTTTCTATCATCTCATATCAACTATACATTTGGTCAGCCAGTCGAGGTCGAAGGAAGTAACATGTATTCTGAGCATCTGCATCCAATGCAAAAACTTAATAAAAATATCAACTTAGAGTAACACCCACTAGGCTAAACTACAAACACAACAGTTACCATTATGTATATAGAAGGACAAACTGAAAATAAGGCCTATTTTCTTTTAGAAATGCCCACTGATTACATTTTATGTATGATCCTAACACAGGTATCCCCGCTTTTCGAAAGTTCGCTTTACGCCCCTTTTCTGCCATTACGAAAAAAAGAGATAAGCGGAAATAGATCACAGCATTTGTTTTACAGTCGTTGTGGGGGCAACACACACCATCCCTCCTCTCTCTCCTACACCTAAATTTCATGTGCACCTTCCAACTCCCCAACATCCACTGACTAAGCCACTTATTCTATAAGTACCATTTATTTTAGGTCTGGGAATGCGCAAAAAATAATTCACTAATAAATTAAAAGTAATTGCTTCTTTGCTTTACGCTCAAAAAAGGCATTTATAGGAACACTATACTTCTGGATCATAGGAAGGAACTTTTGCTCGAAATATGATTGCTAGACAAGAGAATTCAACACCCCTGGACAAAATTGCTAAGTATCCAGTACTTTTCCTTTCCTGTTGGCTATAACACACGTTAACGTTTCATTTCCTGGTGAGCTTAACTAAACACTTAGGACCGGATTATTTTTGTGTGATGTCATGTTGGTAATCGGAAAGAGATGAATTGAAGAAAAAGTAATCACCATAAAGAGATGGAATTAGTGCAGAATTATTTCAATCTAAGATAAGATCAAAAGACGCATTTATTTCAGATCTTTGCACAATAATTCGTAGTTATGTCTCCAAATTTTCAATCGATCATTTCGCTTGTATTTGGTTTTATGAAGGATATCTCTTGGAAAAATTATGAAGCAATAGTAACAAAAAAACATAGACAGACATCCTCCTCAAGTAATGGAGAACTGTAAAAAAAAATTTTAACAAATAGTGACCCGTGAGTAAAATCACGAATACAACGGTTTCCATAATGTATCCGTAAGAATAACTGAATATTAGGCAAATATTCAGAGAAAGATCACCCACTACATTTCAGGGATAACTGCATATTTTTTTGAAATATAAGTTGACTGAGTATAGAATAAGTTTGGTATTGAGCATAGAATTTCAGAAAATCAACTGAATCGAATATGAGCTGAGTCCATTATTTTGTTATAACGTTGTCATGAGAGATATCCCCTTCTTATAAATTCACCGTTTAAGACACTTGGTTAGAAGTCATCGAAACATGAAATTCTTTTATCTTCAACATATTGAGCCTTGTTTTCAGATCGAAAAAGTGAAATTCTCATCACTAATGACGAATCTATATGAAAAAATTATACTAAAAGGATATCACACATTACTCCCTATATAGAATTTCATACAAAACCGTAATAATGGATTCAGTTGAAATAAAGGCTATTATCACCCTCTAATATGCATTGTTTCTATCAACGTTCTATTCATATAAGAAAAGGTATTAATCATTTTTGACTGACCTGAGTATAAGCTGAAATGATTGTTTGGGGACATTTCTTTAGTAAAAATAACTTATAATCATGTATACGGTAAATCAATACTATGAGAACCATTGTCTCAAAATATTTTAACGTCTAGTATCTATTTTTTCTCTTGGTCGTGTAATAAAGTTTGATTATCTGATGGAATCACTAGAATAAAAAAAACGTTCATGTTTCGTTGTTTTAATAGCTTCTTGAAACATTCAGAATTGGTAAAGATGCTTAGAAGGAAATGTCACCAGCTTAAACTTTTAAAAATTAACCTATGTTCTGTCTTCCTTTACGTGATTTCGATGAGGAATGAAAATCGAGCTTTATGCTTTCGATATGTTTCCTATGTCAAAAGAATGTAAATCGTATTTACCAAAATTTGTAGGATTTTTGAGGTATCTAATATCTATAATTTGTGACACATTATTGGATTGGTAACTCTCTTATTACATACTGCTATCGTGATAGTTTTGTTACTAATTAATGAGACGTTACTTCCAGACTGTACGATACACATAGCTCTGCTAGATGAGAATAAGTGTGAGTATTTCAACAAATGTAATATTTAAATGATAATTATTCTTACGTAAGTGCGCCTTACTTAATGCATAACAGCATGCAGATATCACTTATAAATATTTACGCACAACAAATATGACGTTGCAAAATATGCATGCGTACACACATAGCCACATAAACACAATGTCTGTGCATCGCATAGGGGCAACGAAGTTTGAGAAGTACGTGTATTTGGTCGTGTCTTTCCGTTTATTTGTCCGTCCACATGATATTTCTAAAAGTACCAAGTGGATTCCAATTAAATTCTGTGGAACGATGGACATCTAAGTAAGAAAGTGGTAGTTAAATTCTTTAGTAGATCCAGAAATCTTTGAATATTTTTCCGTTGTTTTTTCCATACCCTTATGTATACGCTCTACACGATAGCCCCAAGAGTTCTCAATGAGTTTATATCAAGTTCATGTCAGTCCGTACAATATCTCTAGATTACCCAGCATTCCTGCTCTAGAATACATACCATATTACAAATATTCAAGTCAAGAGGATTCTTACACAACAGCTTAGTTGCATATGAATAACATAATATAAATGTTAAAGATAGAATCGATCGTTTTGATAAATTATATTTTTAAATTTGTTATGTACGCAATCGATGGTCACCGAAGCTGATTTATATATTATTGCTTCATTCAAATAGAGATATCGTTGCATAATAAAGTACTGGATTCTCTTTTATGGGTTTTATATAGATACTTTGTCGTGATGTAATGGTCAGCAATATGGCCACAATCTACCATAACTTCGATTAGAATTATTATACCTAAGTTTGTTTCTCTTTAGACCTAATCTTTTAAAAGTAATTGAACCATTGAAACTATTTTTGTTGCTTTATAGTCTATTTTTAGTTTAAGTAGAGTGAGATATTTACGCAATAACGATAAATTTTGAACGTTGTCAAAAAGACTATTTTTTTCATGAAAAAGAATTGCATCGTAACGCTGCCGAAATCATCTCAACTTTGACGTATTGAGATCATTTATATAAGAGTCTCCCATAGACATTTCGATTTTTTTAGGATTTTATCATTTTAATGGTGCTAGTCTCCAACGTAATAATGCTCTGATAAGAAGGTAATTCTAAACGTTTTGACGAAGTGTTTCACTGCTAGGAATTTATATTCTCTAACGTATTTGATGAGGGAGAGAAAAATAGTATCTCCCCGAAATTATCTGAATAGCAATAGAGGCCAAATGTTTGCTATGTCTATTGTCAGTCATGACAGATGTTAGCTGATGAACATTTGATTATGTGCATCACGGAATAGAATGCAAATGTATGAGCTTATTAAGGCATGAACGATTGTGGACAGACATTACATGGGCGGGAATATATTAACTTACGAAAATAATTGACGGAAAAATAAATAAAGGCAATTATTTTTTTATCATTTTGTTTTTCTTGCATTTCTTTCATCTTTTCTTTTTCATTCTTTCATTTTTTATTTTTCATTTTGTCTCTTACTTACTTCCTTTCTTTCAATTTACATCCTGTCTTTTTTTTTTATTGACGTTCTTCAATTTTTTTCTCCTTCTGATACTTCCATTTCTTGATTTTCTTGACTTTAGCTTCTCCATGCTATATTTTCTTTTTTTCATTCACCTTTTTCTTTCTTCTTCCCTTTCTTTCTTTCTTTCTTTCTTTCTTTTGGCTTACATTCATTTTTTACCTACATTGATTTTCGCTTTCTTCCACTATCGCTTCCATTTCTTCAATCTTTCTTTTTTTTCTTCTCATTTCCTTTCCATATCTCCCTTCTTTCTTTCTTTCTTTCTTTCTTCCTTTCTTTCTTTCTCTCTCTCTTTCTTTTTTTTTACCGACAATTCCTTCTATTCTTTAAATTCAAGTTATTCCCATCTTCTTCCAACTGCCACACCCATTTTTCCATCCTACCACCCCTTTTTCATTCCCATTTCCTTCCGTTTTTTTCTTCCTTTCTTTCCTTCTTTCTTCCTTTCTTTGGGCATATCCGTCTCCGATCTTTATTTCCTTCCAACGCTTTCCCTTTCATTCATTTCTTTATCTATTTGTACTTATATTCTTCCTTTCTCTTTAATAAGAATTCTTCCCTTTGTTAATTCCATTTTTCTAGGAAACAGAAATAATGTTGGATCAATATTCCATCAAATGGATTCCTTGCTACTTGACCAAACGCCAAGAATTAATTTTTGCCGAGTATAGACCCTTTGTTTATCTTTTCTAAGCAGAACCAAATTCCATCAAATCAAAAAAAAATATTAAACGTATAAAGGTCCATGGCAAAAAAAAAAAACGGTCAAGAGAGAGAGAGAGAGAGAGAGAGAGAGAGAGAGAGAGAGAGAGAGAGAGCGTACAGGCAGACGGACAGAAATACAGAAGGGCTAGAATGTGTTTGACTCTCATAATCGTTATTACATAGCACGCTGATCTACCAGCGATAACTAGTTGTTCATTAGGACCGTTAACTCTGATTCAAACCAAAAGATTCTTGAAAAAGTTATGTATTTTCAGTAATTAGGTGTCCAAGAATCTGTATGATAATCTTCATTCTAATCGGCCAAAGTTCAATAATTTGTGCATGTTGACACATGGTTATTTACATATAGAATGTAAACAAACGATCAGATTGACCGTGGAACATCTGATCTGCCACCACACACACACACACACATATATATATATATATATATATATATTTATATATATATATGCTGGGTATATACAATCAGGCAGCCATTTTATTACATTGAGGTCCTATCTCACTTGTCCTACCAGTTTTTCATTATATATAAAAACCTTACTTTTATACTCAGATACATTATGTCTGGTTTAAAATTCCAAATTTCTCAATTATGTCACTTTATTAATTACATCTGTACCTACTAGCAAGAAAACTAACTCGCCCAATCAGATAAAACCGACTATCCCCACTGGTGGGATAGATTGCACATTCTTCTCCAAATGTTTAAATGGTTATAGAATGAACTCAACAAATGTTCAAGACTCAAACGACCCTTACAAAGGATGTCTCTTTCCCATAACTTTCGGTCATGTTTGTGTTTTAATGAATTAATTTCACAGGAAGTGAAAATTGTACCGACTAGCCCATGTCTTATATATATATATATATATATACATATATATATATATATATATATATATATATATATATATATATATATATATATATATATATATATATATATATGTATATATATATATATATATATATATATATATATATATATATATGTATATATATATATATATATATATGTATATATATATATATATGTATATATATGTATATATATATATATATATATATATATATATATATGTATATATATATGTATATATATATATATATATATGTATATATATATATATATATATATATGTATATATATATATATATATATATATGTATATATATATATATATATATATGTATATATATATATATGTATATATATATATATATATATATATATATATATATATATGTATATATATATATATATATATATATGTATATATATATATATATATATGTATATATATATATATGT
Source organism: Thysanoteuthis rhombus (assembly GCA_963457665.1). NCBI lineage: Eukaryota > Metazoa > Mollusca > Cephalopoda > Oegopsida > Thysanoteuthidae > Thysanoteuthis > Thysanoteuthis major. Next base: position 47,171,390 of record OY735202.1, read on the forward strand.
ATATATATATATATATATATATATATATATATATATATATATATATATATATATATTTATATATAGGGTGTATGCGATGTGGTAGCCAAAATGAATATGCTCGATCGCCTTTGCTTTAAATCAACTATAAGAAAATACACGAATATATCTAGTATACTTATAGATATATCGGCAAAATGAAGAAAAAATCTCCCAACAATGACGCATAGATAGCACGTCGTTTCTTTTCACTAGAATTTATTTCAGACGTAAATCAAACTCAGCCTTCAACAAACAAAAGATATCGTTAAAATAATTGCTGAGCCAAATGACCATCTCGACTTGATTAACGATTTTTCTCTTTCATTCATTATTCATGCAAAATCTCTGCTCGAGAGCGTATGCGTATTTTCCAATTTCCGTCTGCGTTAAATGTCAAGTACACATTTCCTTGAAAATTCAGCTGTATGTTTTCTCCTCAGGTAGTTGAAGATAGAATCGAGTATGGAACCAATTCACTCGGTGGTGGCAAATAGATGAACGTAACAATTGAAAATATATTAAATCAGTGCTGAGTTATTTACACCTGCTCAGATGAAGAAAAACAAAACATTTAGCTTAGAACTTTACACAATATATTGCAATTACGTGTTTTACTTGAGCATGTCGCCTGTGTTTGTTCATCCTTACTACCCACAACAGACAGGTTCAAACACTCTTGCTCGGTTTAAGTTATTGATGTACTACGACATTTATATATATATATACTCGTATCATCGCCCACCCCTAACCATTCAGGGCAGAAACTTGGAACGTTGCTCAAACACGCGCAAGCATGCGCGCACACACACACACACACACACCTCTTATTATTTGAATATGCTAAATGAAAAGGGTTTTAGTTAGAAATCTATTTCTAATGTAAATTTATGCTAAACTGATCTCTTACTTCGTGTGCAACAACATATACGCTCGGGGTTTTTTGTTTTTGTTTTTTGAAATTCAGACTTTGGTTGTGCCCAAAGAAATGCAAGTAAAGTAAGTTATTCACTGTTCACCCTTTTTCTCGATCTTTTAATTGATCACCTCAAATATGACATGCTACTTGAAGATAATGTTGACATATATTGACTGATAAAATTAGTTGAATAAAATAGCACTCGTCTTCCGTTCATTTTTAGTTTGGCAGAACAATTCCTGTTTCATTTGGATAGAGTGCATCCTTAACTGTCTACATCCAAAACAAGTCATGGGTAAGTACGAAACTGTTCCCAAGTCGAGATTCGAATAAGTGACAAATATATTGATCTCAAATACATTTTGCTTATTGGAAATATAATTGAATGATTGATATGAATTCCATGGTGTAACCAGGAATGAAAGATTTAGAACTGGGTTTTTATTTCAGAGCAACGTTGTTTTGGATTTATATTGTCGAGAAGTCTGGTGCAGCAAACCACAAACAACATTTTTGTTAAGCATTGGCTAGAGGCCAAAGATGAAATTTGCGGATACAACGTTTTTTCGTTTTTTTTTTATAAAACCATATATATATATATATATATATATTGATAACTGAATCGATAGATTGATAGATAGATGGATAGACAGATTGAAAGGAATTTCAAAGAAATTTGCAAGACATAAAATCCGAACAATCTTACTGTCGAACTCAACCGATCGTCTCTGCTTCATTTTTTTTAATGGACAAATATATCCAGCGTAATAATAAATACATTACTAACAGAAAACTGCTCATACGAATACATGACAGGTATGATGTTTCTCCTAATTAGTTTTTATCTATCTCATGATATAAACTTCATCTATCATAAGATAAGGTTCAATTAATTGACGAGGACTGTCATGGCATGGTTTGTTATTTTGTCAATGGTTATTTATGTAAATTGTTCGTGTTGATCCAAATTTTCCATTTCTTTCCTCTATATTCAGTTTTTATCAAGTCAGCCATGCTTGATTTTATGTCAGTGGCCAACCTCTCGAGGAAGATTTGACGGAAAAATACTTGTTGCGAAGAGATAATACTTGTATAGTTATATCAGTGTAATCAGATAAAATTTATCTGTTTACCTTGGATCTCAGCTCAATGAATTTCAATTATATCTTGGGTTTTACTTATCATTTGGGCTTTGTTTTGATCGAACATTTTATCAAAGGCATGACAGATTTCATGCTCCCTGAATCGCCTCTAGTTTATACTGTTTAGTTATTAACTCTGAGTGGAATTGTGGACAAAACTAATCCAAGAAATTTAGACAACTTATTCCGTTAGATGGTAGTCATTTGATAGATAGTTTCATTAGATTTTTTCTAGTGGCAAGAATCACATGCTAAGAATAATTAGACATCACTTCCAGGTGAGCTCATTGTGCATTCCCAGATTTTCTCATGGTGCCGTGAGAAAACGAATGGGAAAAGAAATAGATAGTTTGTTCGGCGCCAGTATTCGATAAGCATTTAGATTTCAGCGAGGGGATAAGTTTGTTTATCTTTTATACTTACAAGGAAATGAAATGAGCATGCTATCTGTTTGTCAGTTTATGAATTGATATTCCTTGACCACTTAAATTCCGCGTCCGTTTTATTTAGCACCGGAAAGAGATTGAGAAAAAAAGGAGACCTTGGTCTTTCCTTTCTTTTCTCTACTAATTCTGCTGTTCTTTACTCGATTTAAAACCAGAAAAAGAAAGACTGAAAATTGGTTGCTTGCATAGATTACTTGGTAAGGTTACTAACTACAGCACAGTCAAGAAAAGTCCCAATCGAAATAAGTCTCGATTCTACGGAGGTATGGTCTCACTTATATACGTTTAAAATTTTGAAAGAACCCATTTTTTTAGGAAAGAATCAGAAGTGTTCATGCTTTCTATTCCATTCTGTTCGTAGTGTTAGTGTTTCACTATTTCAGTTGTAAGCTTTTCATTTGCTGTCACAATCTATACAGAAGAAACAGTTAAACAAAACAAAGTCACCGAAATCAGAATACAATGTCGAGAATGCATTTCGAATAGAGGTTTGTTGTTCGTAAGTTCAGATCCCAGTTTTTTTGTCGATACAAAACAATCAATTATTCCCATGTTTATTCATAGAGACATTGTTTATTGAATGATATTTCCTAAAAGAATGTTTAAAAACAAAGCCATTGTATGAAAGAATATATATATATATATGTGTGTATTTATGTGTATGCAGGCGTAATCATGCATTAGTGCATGTTTGAGCAATCTTTTTCCCTCTTTATACACAAACACACACGCACACACACACACACACACACACACACACATATATATATGTATTCTTTTTACGACATTTCCTTATTTCTTCCATTGTTATCTTTTTGTTCCTGTTATTCCCACCTCAACACTTCCTTTCTTTCTTTTTTTCTTTGCACTTACATTCCTGTCCCCTTTATTTATGTTCTTTCTTCCTTTTGTTAATTCCATTTTGTTCTAAGAACAGATAATGTCGGATCAATATTTCATCAAATTATTCCTTTGTCACTTGACAAACCACTCATCTCGAAAAATTAATTTTCTCGAAGTATGGACGGTTCTTATTTTATTTCTTTTAAATTTTCATCCAATTAAAAACAAATATCAAGAAGCAAAAGTATCAAGATAATCATGCAAAACTATAACAGTGATTGACTGATTTGTTTTATAACAAAACAGGCCGGGTTATTTACTCAATAGCAGTGTTGCCAATTTAAATATTATTTTTTTTGTTTTATGAAAGCCAGTGTTACCAGTATTTAAGTGTTTTTTATTAAATATTTTCCATATCTTAAAGTGTACAGTCGCAAATTGAGATTTTTTCAATTTCTCGATTTTGAGAGTGACTTCAAGAATAGAAAAATTGAAATCCACATCTAAATTGGCAATTCTGATGAATAGAAACCGTCACCTGTTCAACGTATTTTGTTTGTATGTCATGTTGATTTGGGTATAAATCAAAATGACAAAAAAGAGGAGGATCAATAAGTAAGTTAGTCCTGCCGCCTTTTGTTGGACAGTGATGACTAAAAAGTCTGAATTTCCAACAACAACAACGACAACAACAACAACAACAGGAAACAAGCATGAATGTATATTTTCACTCGTCGAGCTCCATTGGTGCAGACTGTACGCGTGACATAATACATACATAGCCAGCCAGACCTACTTGAAAACTAGGGAAACCTATGTCGACTGTTTTGGTGACAGTTTTGGTCGACGTTTCCTAATATATAAAACAGTATGAGACAGAATGAGAAGTCGTAATTCCGTCAACGGTGTTCATATTCACAGTGCGATGTCGAATCCCGATAGTTTACGGCGGGCATGCAGTGATTGTCCTTTCAGACAAAAATACTATCGATACAGTTCATATATCTTATTCATTTTGCGAGGTGCTATCTGAGGTACTATCCAATAATGCACATGGCCACAGAATTTAAAAAAATATACCCTTTTCCACTGAATCATTTAAAATAGTTCAATGGGAACAATATTTCGGTGTAATTCCTACCACAATGACATTCGTTACCAGGGTTGTGACATTCATTGCCACAAGATCACGTAGACATTACTTTTTTAAATCAAGAACCCAAGAACGTTTCTTATTGATGATTCTAAAAAAAACCCAGGTTGATTTTTGATACAATTTAAGAGCATCACTACTGATATTAGGGCTATCTGAGATCGTAACAGGATTTTCAGTTCCACGGCACCTAACGTCATCAACAAGATCGTCAAGGTGGTCCGTTTGTTAGTGCTTTGAGTTCAATCCTCAAGGGCGCTCCCTTCTGTTGGCCTTGTGGCACACTCAGCAATACCTTAGTTAGTTATAAATGCCAATTCAAGATTTAAGCAGAAACATATGTATTTGACCCAGCGGGATGTTAACGAAAAATTATGTAGAAGTCATTAAAACATATATGAAGATAGCATTGAAGATACAAATAAGAACAAGACATGGAAAGGAATAAAACAAGGGGATACAATCTCCTCTAAACTATTTACAGTGAGTCTTGAAAGCGTCTTTCGGAAAAGTGACCGGGAGGGAATGGGAATAAACATAGACGGAGAATAATTAAAGCATTTAATATTCGCAAATAATTGTTTCCTTGACATCAGGAACATCGGAAGAATTACAGAACATGTTGAAAGATCAAAATAGGGTGAGTAAAAAACATACTTTCAAAAATAAACAGAACAAAAACAAAGGTACTGTTCAACATAAAGTCCCCCAACGCACCATAAGATCAAACGGATAATAAAATGAAATAAAACCACGCATAACGATTGGCTGGAAATCACTTTGTTTTGATAGAGACTAAGTGCTTTTATGTACTCGAAGTATACAATGAATGCACAATACTAGTTATGAGATACAGTGGGGGAACATAGAAGTTAACAGAACGAACTGATAATCAATTCAGAATCGCGCGAAGTGCCATGGAAATAGCAATGGTAGGGATAACTCCAAGAGATAGAAAGAGCTCAACATGGATTAGGAGGAAATACTACAATGAAGGATATTTATAATATAATTAGGAAATGAAAATGTTAATGGGCAGAACGCTTGAAAAGGGGGGGATGACAGTAGATAGAGCCAAAGGCTAACTGAGATGCACGTATGACCCCACTCTGCCTCTGCTGAAAAGCATGAATTACACAGGAATGGAAACAAGATACATATGATTAGTTGTATTACAAAATAATCTAGTTGTACCTGCATTGGAGATGGATTTTTCGGTTGTGGCCATTTTGGATTTCGTACACACAGGCCACAACGAGTCGATATCAACTTGCTTGCGATGATTCCTGAAAATTATATGGTCATATCTAACATCATGCCAAATTGAAAAAAAGTTAGCCCCATGTGCACGATTATCACTAGATGAGATTTATTTCCACTCCTCTATGAGTCATAATAAAGTGGACGTAAGAGAAAAAGACTGACACGGAGAGAGAGAGAGAGAGAGAGAGAGAGAGAGACAGAGACAGACAGACAGACAGACAGACAGACGGACAGACGGACAGACAGACAGAGACAGACAGAGAGACAGACAGACAAAGAGAGACAGAGAGAGACAGTGCCAACGTTTGAATTTTTGTTAATCACTAAGCGACACCCAACATTGTAAAAGATGAGTCAGAGGAGTTTAGCTTTGCTTCCTTGTTCAGTTGTTTTTTAAAATAACAATGTTTTGCTTTGCCCAGCACGCTAAGTGTTATTAAACAATTGAACTCAGTCTTCGTGTAGTTTATGATATTAGCTAAACGTTTGGGTTGATCCATTCTACAGCCCTCTCGAGGTAGGTGTACGATCTGCAATGAGAGTGTAATGATTAATATTCTTTAAATCGATAATGATTCATTTGCTCCTAACTGTACATAGATCTTGGGACTTGATTAAACATTCCAGTTCGTGCTCAACATGTGGGTTGAATAAAGTATTCCTGTCCGAGCTCAACATGTGGGTTGAGTAAAACATTCCCGTTCGTGCTCAACATGTGGGTTGAATATTCTCTACTCAATAGAGTAGCGATATATAAGCAGCATTCAGAGCTCAAGTTCTTCATATACCGTAAGAGGGGGAAGTAACCCGTAACCGAAAATTGAAAAGTAATTCTCAACAGAAAGAAGGGTGTCTATTTCTGTTTTGGTAAACCATAAGACAAGAATGGATCGGCCGAAATTTTGTGGGAACATCATAAGCTACAAAGAAAATAAGTTCAGAAGTCTTGACATGCTAATGTCCCTTCACAAAATAATAGACTTTATCACAAGGTTATTTATAATGCCCTATTAGAAACTGTCAACCAAAACTATCAACATAGGTTTCTTTAATGTTCAAGGTGGTCTGGCTGATTACCTATGCATGTATGTATCACGCACTCAAGCTGCACCAACAGAACTAAAAGCTACATGACTAATAATCTAAACATTTACTCCTGGTCTTGTCTAAAAAAAAATAACGTTTTGGAAATTTTTTTTTTCAAATTTATCACCTTAATAGGTTTTTGGTGAGGATCAATTAGCAAGTTGATACTAAACTGATCCCTTAGTTTGTGTCAGTAAGCAGTCAAATGTGGGTGTGTTTTGTTTGTTTTTTGTCTTTCTTTTTTTTTGTTTGTCTGTTTTTTAGGATTCAGACGTTTTTTTTAGTAATTCACTAAAAGCGAGAGAAGTGACTTGTTCATTGATCAGCCTCAACACGACATGCAACTACAAGACGTAGGTCACGTAACGTTTTCTTTTAGGTGATTAACCACACCTGTTGTAATATCAGTCTAGTGAATTAGATCAGCATTTTAAATTGATAAAACCAAGAGTATTTGATGGACAACGCCAACGTTCTTTCAAGGCCAAATTTACAGATCAAACAGAAAGAAACGAAATCATTGTCAATGGTTTACTAGCTTAATGCGCTAACCACTGCATATATATATATATATATATATATATATATATATATATATATATATATATATATATATATGAATTAGTAATGCATAAAACGCATATGTAATTATATTGTGGGAAGTGCGAATCCCCGTCTTCTACTTGCAAATTAAAAACAGAAACGAAGCAAAGAAATAGTTCAGAGAGTAAATTGCATCTCACATTTCTTATCTCTATTGTTTTGTTTTATGGAATGTAGATTAACCCATCTATTAATATTGAGCCATGAAATAGCGGGATATTAATGAATCTTTTCGGAAAATACTCTATTGAATTTTTAACTTTCTAGATTTTTAGTATATTTCTCACAATTAACAATAAAACCCACCGGCATACTAACAGGTAAGACGAAGAACAAGGAGGATCTTTGCCTACGATATTTTATACGTATCGTTTTCATGGGTACATAATGTCAATTGTGACATCTCCTCAAAGTTTGAGATCATGGTTACCCCAATGTCAAAATTGTGAGTATGGGTGTTTGTTTTCAAACAAGTGGCCACTTTGACTGTCAGGACTTCCTCGCTTTGAAATGCTTAAAAGCCTTGCAACAGAATGCGATTATTTCCCGTCATATTTTCAAGAGAATATGAGTGCAAATGGCACGTTAAGTATTCTGTCTCAATTGCTGCCGCGACCGACTTATTGAAGCAAAATCTTGGCGTAGATAATGAATACAAATAGCAAAGATTTCTGTTGAACGCCCATACGTATCGTGAACCCCACTTGTTTGTTCAAATAAGGTCAGTTGGTTTGTCCATTCGGTGAGAACGCACGTTGAAAATATTTTGTTCGGTGGTCAATGGATAGCTGTTTCTGCTACAGAGAAGGTAAACAAGTATTTGAACACTTGCAAAATATCCATTTAATACACTCCAGATGCTCACATTCACTCTAAATTTACACAAGCGATGTATTTTGACATAATATTAAAAATTATTTAGAAAAAAATACACATTTCCAAAAATACAATGCAGAATAAAGTATTAAAAAAATATTGATGGGAAAAAGTATTCAGACACATTGATTTCAGTTGCATTGTCCTGGTTTCTAATTACTGACCAGAGACGTTTGCCGTATATCTTCAAAAGCCCTTCACAACATTCTTTTGAAATTTTGGTCCATTCTTCCGAGCAAATGACCCTCAAATCATCAATGTTTCTGGGGTCCCATTGATGACTTTGATCTTCCAAGCTTTGCTATGAATTTTCAGCTGGATTCTAGTCCAGGGATTGACTAGGTCACTGAAGCAACACTACATTGTTCTGGACAAACCATTCCCGAGTTATCTTAGCTGTATGCTTCGTGTAGTAATCTTGTTGAAAGATTCAACCTTCTTCATGCACCAACTATTGCACCGAAAAGAACACAATAGCTTCAAAAATGACCCCGATAAATAGCAATATTCTTGTTTTATTCAATAACATGGCCCCGCGCCCGTAGAGAAACTGTGCTTTACTATGGGGATTATATTTCTTTTTCTTTTTTGCATCATCGGCGCATCCATTTTTTGCAATAAAAATCAATTTTCTATTCATCTGACTGGAGAATGTTTTTCCAAATATTATTATTAGGCTTTTCTAAATGGTCACGAGCGAACTTCATCTGGAAATCTCGATGCCTCTATTCTGCAAAGGTGTTTTCCGTGAGCTATAAGATTTCAAGCCATTCTTGCCCATTTCATTACTAATAGTTCTTCTAGTAACCCATGTACCAGCTACTTACAAATTATTTGGAATCTCCTATCGAGTAACCATTGGATTCACTTTGATAATTCTTAGGATTTTCAAGTTGCTCGTGGAGAAATTTTGCGTGGAGCACCTATTCGAACAAGGTTTTTGACGGTGCAAAACTTCTCCTGCTTCATAATAATCGATCCAGAAATGCTTTTTGGTATAAAACCAAAATAGCAATACTTACTTTACGTGCTCTGCCCTTAGGCGGTTTTTCTTATTGGAGAATTTTACTTTAAAATAGGTGAGAAACTATTTCATCAGATCATAGATGTCAAAATGGGAGTTGATCCTGTGCCCTGCTTAGAAAATTTGCATTTACATAGACATGAATATATATCCAAGTCGTCTTAAATTAGACCTAATATGAAGTGAGTTCGTTCATTTTAGGTTGTCTGTTTTATTGACGACTTATATTCTGTTAATGAATGGAGAGAATTCGTAAAATCTTAAAGTACTATGTATTCTTAGGATCTTGAACTAAAATGGGAATGTAATGGAATGCAAGCAACATTCCTAAATTTGGATATCAAAATCGAGGATGGAATGTTTGTGTACAAATTGTTTGATAAACGAGACTCATTTCCGTTTCATATCATACGTATGACATTTAGAACGAATAGTATTCAATCTGATATATTTTACGCAATTATATAATCAGAATATTTAAGAATAGCCCGAGCTATAACCTCGATAAATAGCTCCATTCTTGTTTCATTCAATAACTTGGATTTATTGATTTTATACTGAAAATTGTTTCCTTAGTTATAAGAATGGTCAATCAAGGTGGCTAAATAATCAAGGTTTCTAAACAATTTATAAAAGCCATGACTCGATCCCTTGGAAGCATATCAGCTTGTCCGTAATGAAATCATAACAAAAATTGTAGAATATATTACTGTTTTTTTAAAATCCCCTAAACAGTTACATGGTAAACAACTGATGATCCCAACGAGAAGACATTTACACGTAGTACCATAATAACAAATTATATGTACAACATGAAGAACACTGGAGAAAATTACACAAATTATATTAACAGATGTTAGGAAATAAATGACTGGAGTGACAAAAAAATTGCTAAAGTTTTTAATGTGTTTAATGTTTAAAGCTGTAAAGCTGTCTAGACCATATATATATATATATATATATATATATATATATATATATATATATATATATATATATATATTAAGCACATATTCACAAAGAAAACATTTATACTAATTTTATTATTCCATTGGGGGAGCTTCAGCAAAAAGAAAAGATTTAAAAGAACAAAAAATTCTTATGCTGCATATCAAGAGCGTTATTTAGAACAACCGTCTTGGCAACATTATTTTTAATGAACGAGCAGTGGATGTTCATTTTTGTAAGTACCGACTGCGGAGGAAGGCCTCAACGAAATAATTCATTCATTTAAATAAAATGTGTCTTTGAAAATAAAAAAAGGAATTCGTGTCTGATTTTTTTTTAGGCGAGGTGCATTAATCATTGTATAAACATGCAGGCCCGTAAGAATAAGTATCTGAGGACAACACGTTCAAATCTGGCATGACGGGCCATACATGGGACAAAGTTCAAATTACAGGTAGAGAGAGCAAAATGGCGAATATAACACCCGAAAGGAGCGGCATGCATACTTTGTTCGGTCAAACCAATTATAAATACCATGCGGGTAACCTCTTATCGAAAAAGCTATTTCTGGAAAAGTTAACAGATCATATAACTAAGAATTTGACACTGAAATAATAAAAAAAAACAATGTATAGGAATATATATATATATATATATATATATATATGGAACGGGCGTAACGTTTCTTGTTCAATATGAGCATGCGCACAAGGAAGGTTTCCACATTCTAGAACTAGGAACACCCAAAGTTGTGAACGAATGAACATATATACGAGTATAATATCCCGAACGTATCATACACAATGAAGAAAATATATAGTGTTCAGGAATTCGATATACAGGCAGAACAACGCAACTCTAACCAAGGAAAGACAGAGAAAATTGATGAATATTAGAATCTTGCCCAAGATTTTTGAAAAAGAACGAAACTGCTCAGGCCACGTCAGTGATGGATTTGATTGAAATACTGAGGAAAGTGATGCAGATTTGAGGAGACTTGCTGTCAAGCAGTCCATAGTGATAATCTCCAGACATGAAGGATTCTAAAGAATGCGGTTGTTGTTTCCTTCAACGATTGTTGAGATACTTGGTAAAATCTCTAAATTATATAAGGTGTAATTTGAGCAAACATCCGAAGGCAAATACAATATCATCTACTTTAGTAATCAGACTTTCTTGATAGAAGAATCAGAGGGAGTGCAATTGGATCAGATATGTTGAAGCGAAGATTTCCAATATCAGAAAGATAGGAAATGTCACGTGTGTGGAGGGAGAAAGGGAGAGAGAGAGAGGGAGAGAGAGGGGAGAGAGGGGGAGAGAAAGAGGGGGGAGAGAGAGAGGAAAATGGCACCACACCATTAACGGCTGCAATAAGCCACTCAATAGAAACTGTTGTGTGTCCAACACCTTTTGGCAGCATGGCCAATTGAAAAGGTGGGGAAGGGGGTGATCAATGATTAAGTTACATCTCTCGCGTTTTGTCTGAATTTCCGAAAGAAAAAAAAAACAAGCGTAAAAGCTACCGTACACACACTTAGTGACCAATTCAGCATAAATTTACATTGCAAATCGACCTCGCCAAAAAAAATCTATTGAGGTGGAGGGATTTGAAACCAGAACACATAAAAATTTTCCGCTGTTTCGTTTCATTGGTGCTGCCTTTATGCGTGATTCATACATACGAACAAACCTACATCGCCTGCCAGCCAGCCAAACCATCTTAAAAAATAAGAAACCCACGTTGGTAGTCTCGGTGACAGTTTTTGTTGAAGGTTTTTAATAAAATACCCCTATCCAAGCAAGAAGACCAGATTCGATTGTTGTGAACAAGGAAACAAAAGTCTGCCATATCTCGATCGTGACTGTCTCGTCAGGCAACGGCGTAAGGTCGTACCGATGATGTTCGAAGTACTGAGATAGGAATAATTAGAGAACTGAGGGAAATTGAGACAATTAAGAACATAACACTACTTTGTTCAGAAAAAATTCTGAGAAGGGTTCCTTGAAATTTAAGACGACTTTTTTTTTCATCCGTCTGATGAGGGATCACAGCTCTGATATCATACTTGAAGTATTCAAAACAATCTGTATTTATTGTTCGAATGCTAGCTGACAGCCAGGAATTCATTCCCTCTTTGAATCCTTTTTCTCGTGTACCCTTCAAATGATGAAGCACGAGTAAAGGAGAGACTGGCGTGGAATCCTCTCGAATAATACGATCAGAACCCTTATGCAATTCTTCCCTGCACAACTTTGGAGCGCTTTTATTCAGCTTAGATCTAACTACCTGACTTTGGTAACGTTAATTAATCGATTACTCCAGGTATTTTCTAGCGACTGAAAGCGACAGGGTCAATAGATCCTGTTGTGCTGTCATATCTAAAGTAAATCGCTTCGTATATTGGATGATAAATTAGTTAATCTTATCTTCAAAGTTGACACAATATTTCCTTCTAACGTTTAGTTCCAATTGTATTGATTCCTGCTGCTGGAAATCACACTTGTTTGATAAGGATGCAGACAATTTCCACTAACCAACCAGTCTAGCCCTATCGCCTGGCCACATTCGAACCTGTATAATTCCAAGTGGAACGTTGGATATTTTACGAAGTACAAGTCGACACTTTTCACTAACACTCAATCCGACTTATTGATCTCATCAGACGAAAGCCAACTATGCGCCCACGTCCTTATCTCCCGATTCAGGAGATTTGCTCGATATCCATCAACGAAGCAAAAAAAATTGATTAGATTAACCGAGCTCCTATCCTCCTGAACAATTTGTAAGGGTCGCTACCGACTATCTATCCTGGAATCCAACATGGCATCCCCCGGGAGTCCAACTGCCGAAGGAAGAAACGGCGCTCGTTCAGCGATCCGATAAGGGTCGCTTTCCATGGCAACATCGTCCATGATCAACATGCCCGGGACGGGAACAGGATGAATTTCTGTCTCTCTCTGTTTTGGTGCCAAAGGTCAAGAACATGCTTTTTATTATTCCACATGCAATTTTCATACTGGAAGGTTTTTTCAATCATTTCACTGATTTATCAATCGATATTTCCCATTACATAAGGGAGCATTCAGGAAGTATTTAGTAATTTTGAATATCTCTAGAACCGATTGATCAGCCTTGATGTGACTCGACATCCAATTCGGTGTCAACAGTGAAATGCCATTTAGTGAGCTTGAGTACTCTGTGACCTAAGCATTCACAATGTCCAATGGAGTTATTCTTCAAGTCCCATGCTGGATTTTTTTCGCGAAACATTGCATCGTTCAGTTCTGTCTCTCCGTGACTTCTGGCTTTTCAAACCATGGACAAGATGAATGATGATCCAAAGAAAGGACTTTGCAGAGGTTTCGAAAAGTCGAAGAGGCTCTAGGATGACAGAGTGAAATTCAAAGGGAAGTCCCTTGAAGAGGAATAAGATGAGACTGTCTCAGCTAGGATGATTTTTGTTGATATTAGGTGGCTGGATACTTCCTGGGAAAACTTCGAATAAAATCGCAGCGCAATAAAATCCATCATAAGTTTAGTAACTATCGATTGTTTTAAAAAGTACATGTTACGCCAAATCGTCGAAATAGCCTTATTGACGGAGTTTTAAATCTTTACAAAAAAAGATGAATACGTAGTTTTAATTTGATCAAAAATTTATTTAACTAAAACAATGACGGACTATATTTCACGATCAGATGTATATGTAAACATAGTGAAACTAAACTTTTTGGTGACAAAAAATTAGTTAATTTCACCAATTAGGCATTACACATATACAGGGAATGACCTTCCCGATGGCTGCTAGCACCAGTAGCTGGTGTTCGAACCGAAATTTAAAAACTGAACATTGATTATCAAAGCTGACATACCAACTGCATTAGGATGTTTCGGGCATTTGTCCTTGGACCAGACTAAGCTTTAGCTACAGAATCGGTCATAGTTCTTGCGTCATCGCTGTCGTAATAGATGGGGGCAGCTTTTAGTTATCGTATAAACAAAATTTATCACCAGACGTTATGTCTATAGAAAATATCAGCAATTACTTCTTATGCGAATGAGTTCGGTTTTCCTCTTTATGAGAATTGAGTTATTAGTGTATTGTACAAAACTTTTTTTCCTTCCATAATTCTCTAACTAAAAACCATCCTGGGATGGTCTCAGCTTAACAGTGTGGAAAAGACACTATGCCAAAAATAGAGAGACAGGCTACTTACAATGACTAAATATTGCTTGAATCTGTATAGTTCAAAATGAAATCGATCCCACTCTCATCATGAAAAATAACCGGTAAAGAACATCGTTTTTGTCTAGTCTGCAGTTTCTCAAGCGTCAATAAAAGGTCAAGACATATGACAATATAGCATACCCCAGGAAAATGAATAGATCAATTTTTTGATAACTTGAAATAATTTTGATATTAGGAAGATTCAAATTCGAAATTACAACAATGATTGAAAACATGAGATTTTTTTCCTATGGATTATCGTGTATTTCTTGATGGCCATTACGAAAGAGCCAAAGCGGTATGAAGCCATTTTACATCAATTTAATCGTACTAGCCCGTAACTAGTCGCATTGCTGACGGTTATCATGATTGTACGATAATTGGCTCGGCTGATGGCTGCTACTGATACTTCAAGCGAGACAGACATGGTCTGAAAGAAGACGGGTGGTAAGATAGATAGTTTGATAAGGGGTCAGACAGGAGAGGAGACAGAAAGTCAGGTAGTTTAATAAGAGGGTAGGAGAAGATAGGATAGTAACGAAATTAGGTAGTCTGGTGAGAAGGTTGAATGGGAGAGGGAGAGAAATGGTTACACAGTTAAATTAAAGGTCAGAAAGAGAGAGGGGCTGATCTGTACTAATGATAATAAAAGATATATATATATATGTATCTTCTCCAGGGTTGAACACTGTTTAATCAGGGAATCTCGTTCATTATAAGCTATATAGCAATGCTCTTCCAACTCTGGAATGAGAGATCGTACGTAAGTAAATATATCGCTTAAATTCATTCCTATTGACCGTCCAGTTCTGCGCAGGGCAAGGGTTAAATGCTAGCCTCTGGGTCTGAAGCGAAGGCACACACACACACATATATATATATATATATATATATATATATATGGCAAACACATTTTTTATTATGCATATGACCAGAACAAGCTCAACCTTGAAGAACGAGTAAATCCCAAAGGGTATTAAAAAGAAGGGCCTGCAACCAATGCGTCTTCCCGATTGCTACCTATGGAGCTGAAGGATGGAAGGTAACCAGAAGATTGACTCTCAAACGAGGAACCATACAACGTGCCCGAAAGAATCTTGGTTGACATCACAGGGAGAGATCACAGCAGAGCTCATTATATTGAGGCAGGTATACGTCCAACAACGGACTTCTAATTGATGATAATGATGATGATGATGATGATGATGATGATGATGATGATGATGATATGACCTAACGTCTCATTTCAACTGACAAAAGATGGTCTTTGATAGAATGGAAATGAAATAGGAATGCTTCTTTCTCCTTGACACTGGAATACATTCGGCAAAAATATCATCTGTGAAGGAATTGATTATTCCGTTCAGTTACACGGAGTCTTGAAACTGTTTATTTTTTCACTGGAATACTAGCAAGACTCCGCGTGCAGTCATTCGTAGCAACACGCGTTGAATGAAAACGGCTGAATCGGGTTTTCATACAGCACAATAGATAAATACATTATCGTGAATGAAAACGTAAGGAACTAAAACAAAGTATTCAATATAAAAAAAAAAAGTCAGAACAACTTTTACAAATTAGTAAGACTAAGTCCGATTAAAGAATTAAAACCGAGAGAAAAAAAATACGAAAGAAAGCGAAAGTAAAAGAATGATTTATTTGAATTCAATGCAGTGAATATAACCTATTCTTAACATATTTAGTTGTCTCCCTTTCTACGGTTTCTCTCTTCCTCCTCCATCACACGCACACACAAGCACACGTATGCGTTAACACACACATGCATACACACACACACACACACACACATACACAGACACACATCTCATAATATCATAAGGCGTGAGCGGCAAACGCCAATTATTTTAGAATTGCGAAGAAATGGAAGATGGATCCATTTATCCGAACAATGAACAAATGTTGTAGAGGATTTTCAGGTTTACGTTTTCGTGCTATTAAATGGCCAGTAGAATTAATCTAATTAGAATACAACCATTTTTCCTTTTAGGCAACTTAATACATACTGTCGGATATATTGTATTCACAAACTAAGCGCGCACACACACACACACACACACACACACACACACACACACACACACATATATATATATATATATATGTCATGAAACTTTAGCTGAAAACAAATTTTCCTTTAAAAATTCCATAATTTTAATAAGGTCCTCCAAAACATCCTATGATGTCTTCTGCAAGTCAGTTACTTCACGATGCCTAATTATGTACTACGTTCAGATATTTTGCATTATACACAGAATATCAAATTTTATGATTGTTGTTCATGCTTGGATTCTAGTGTAATATATTAGATATCATCGTGGCGATCATCAGCTGTTTAACCATGGATCTAGTTTGGTTAATAAAAACGGAACAGGAATTTTTCCCATGGACTTCCCAAGCTGTGTTGATCGGACACAACATCGTTGCCTCTATTTAACTTTGATATTATACCCACCATCATCATCGTCATCATCAGTCTTTTAACGTCAGTCGTTGGACATAAACCTTCCCCAAGATTCGCCACGATTCTTTGTCATGGGCGTTGAAGAGCCAGTATTTCTTGCATTTGTCTAGTTCATCTCTCCATCTTGTGTTCTATTGGCCTCGGTTTTTCATGTGATCTCTGGGAATCCATATTCAAGATACTTGTAACTTCTCTTGTTTGACTTTTACTCGCCTACGGTTATTTAGATTATCATATTTACTTTTGTTTTACTGCTATTTAGTTAATGAATTAGATGTCATGGATTAGGTTACACGAGCCTAATAAATAATCTAGGCCATCTAATGGTATTTTATTTCCCTATTCATATTACACGTGTATTGTTTATTTTACTAATTCGATGACAGATTTTGTTACCCGAGTCTATTTCATTTATGAGATCAATCAGTTGTCTGATATATGCGTCCAGAAAATTACAAGCAGAAATGATTATTAGTTCGACTGACTTTCCAGTGGTTTAATTGTAAAATTCTTGAAAATAACTAGGTATATCAAATACATAAAAAAAATCTGAAAATAAAATATCAATAAAATGTACTTAAAAAATATAATAGAAATGATATCAAAAAATTATTTACACTGCGTCACCGCTTAATTGTTACAACATGTGCAAAGTGTGTATATTATATTTTGCAATTAAAAATAACAAGCTAAATTAAAGACACAGACGAAAATGCTTTTTCCCCCTGTGTATTATTGTTATAGACAATTAAATCAAATAGAATGAGAAAAAAACTTTCTTCACGTTTTTTTCACATCATTATTGTTTATGTTTGGTAAAAATCTTTTTTTCCGATTTATGTCTTGGTTGTTCCATATATATATATATATATATATATATATATATATATATATATATATATATATATATATATATATATATATATATATATATATATATATATATATCGTTAACTGTTTATTCTATTTACAATGTCTAAAGCAAGTGATACATTAACCGTGTAATGTCGGGAGATTTATTTCAAACAATTTTTTAACGCAATTCATAATCATTCTGTCCAATAATATACATCCATTTTTTAATATATACATACATAATATTTATATATATATATATATATATATATATATATATATATATATATATATATATGTATATATATATGTATATGTATATGTGTGTGTGTGTGTGTGTGTATATATATTTATATATATGTACGTATTTATATATGTATATATATAATGTGAGGCGGAAATATCACCAGTTTTCTGGTTCGAATTCAGGTTTTTTTCTCTCAGTATGTTCCAAATGTTCACCTTGAACCTAGCTGCTACTTGAGATCGAATCTAGTTTCTTTCGACTCCCAGTTCATTTCCTTAATCTCTGGGTCCAAATCTCCGATTAAAACCCTTTTGTTTTAAATGCTGTGTGATTGATTTATTTTTTCTAGAGGTCTCTTCAGCCTTAGATAATGTCTTCTTAGATTGGATTCATCGTGCGATTCGGGGCGTAAGAATTCGTTACAGGGCAACTGAACTATTACGTTATCAATGCAGAAATCATTTTCTCACATCTCTCTAATCGATGTGTGTGTGAGAGAGAGAAATAGTGTGTGCGTGTGTGCATGTGCTCGAGTGTGTGTGTGTGTGTGTGTGTGTGTGTGCGCGCGCACACATGAGCATGTATACGTGCTTACGTGAAGGGGAAAAATCGAAAATACATTAGACTAGTGTTTCTCAATTTCATTCACCCTTCTATAATACTAGTCACGTGTCAACATCCTCTGTAGTTTTGATATGATAAGTACCCAATACAGATATTCTAAAGATATGTGGTCGCTTGTTATTAAGATGAAAAACTTCAACATTCAGTTCAAAGGTTTTACTAAATGATAGCGAGTATATCAATGAATTTCTAATGGGAGCTTATTATCAAAATAATTTTGGCTGAAAGGCAATTTAAAAGGTTTATTAAAAACGTAAGTTACTTAAAAGAGTACATACAACATACATTTTCACTATTACCGTGAACCTTGAGCGTCATGATTTTTAACAAGTCTAGCAATATCTGGCTCGACCTTTGATGAATAAAGTCTCAAGTCACGACGACTAACAATATTCTAGCTTTTCTTTTCTTCGTAAGTATATAGTTCAATGGTTGGCGAAGTAAGCATTCGATAATTGCCTAAGGCAGATTGCTTCTTGATATTAAGTAGATACTACCAAACAACAGCATTTTGTAAATAAGAATCATAAATGTTTATGGACACTCCACAATGCCCCATCTAGAAGCTCAAACGTTCCCTTCAGGACCGTAGTAACCTCAGAGGCCCCTTGAAACAAACTAATGCCCCTCAGGGGGAATTAGATCAAAAATGAATAATTGAGTCCGTAAAGGGTGATACGTTCTGTCCCCAGGAATAAACTCCGTATCGTCAATGACGTCAATCATTCTACATGAAATTTTGTGATTTTCCTAATGATCCAAAAATTCTGTCTGCAGTTAATTTTGGAGAATCTTGACAACTGCACACGAATAATTAGTGAACGAGAAGATTGGTAAAAAGTAACAGAAAGCAAACAGAAACGAAATGATTTTCTATTATTTCAATTAGAATAAAATCAACAAAACATAAGTGAAATGAGATCCGATTCGTATTCATGTGGCTAATATAGCTTAGCTTGATGTTTGCAGTAATTCAACCGTATTATCATCCCCCTCCTATAATTTCCGTCAAAAACATAAATGTCGATGGAAAAAATCTTGATCAATAAAAATCACAGAAAAGAAAAGGAATTTTCGACTGTAATATGTTGACATACCGATGACAGATTATGGAAAAGGAAGGTCAGTGGAAGATGTGTCGGCTTCTATCTGAAATATCCAAAATTTCAATTTTGTCTTGTTAATGAAATAATAGCAGAGAACCTTCGCCTTTTTCCGCCATCTTTCTCTCTTTTGCTCCGTTCGAATTGAAATTGTTTCATGACACGGAAAGTAATGACACGAATCCTTGATAATCAATAATCAAATTCATCATAATTTTATTCGTGTTTACTTGTACTTTTTCAAGGAGAAAAAAACTCTTTATGGTGACGTTTCCTGTGCCGTTGAGATCGTCGCAGCGGCAAGCAATATGATTGGATTTCATTAGAGTAATGGTATACAAGACTAACTTGTTAACCGTTATTCCACAATAAAGCATCCAGAACATGATTGATATTTACAGAGCATAACTTAGTCTAGCACAAGGCTATACATATTTGCAACACCTAGAGAGAATCTCAAAACTAGATTAGTAGTTGTGGGCAAAATTGGTTTGCCAATTATTGCTCTACAGATAGACACCCGGAACATTATTGATACTAAGATATACTAAGTAATTCACAAGGTTACGTGTGTAAAGCATTCAGTAAAATTGCATTCGTTTTAGCTGTGTGAGATTAGCCTACTAAACACTGCACTGAGGTAAAGCACACAGACCATTATTGATATTTTTCTAAGCTTAGCTCAGTTTGGCACCAGGTTACATATATGAGGTAACCAGTCCATTTTCACATTCACTAAAGGGGTTATGGTGTACTGGACAAGCTTGCTAACCATTGATTGACGGTGAGGAGATCTAGGCTGTCTATCATAACTCTAGAATAATTCGTCTTTGAAAAAATCGTTTTGATTCCATCGGAACTCTAAGAATAAAGATTCCCCAACATAGGATTTACTCAGTACTACATAAGTTTACGTGTGTAAAGCATTCAGAAAGATCGCATTCATTTTAACAGTATTTCAATACCGATGACTGATTGTGAGAATCCTGTTTTGAATTATTCAGTTACTTCTAATGATAATAAAAATACAAAGAGCGGTTAAGTATCGGTTATGATGAATTAGGCCATTTAGGAACTCCTCACCGTAGAGCAATGGCCAGCAAGCTAGTACATTGTCTGACTTTTATCTCATCAGCAACTATGTAAAAAAAAGAGATCAAAATTGGGATCACTCATCACCCGATAATCCTGAAAAGAAGAGTATACAACCAATGCATTCTCCCGATTGTCACTTGTGGAGCGGAAACATGGAACCTAACCAAAAGACAGACCTACAAACTGAGAAGCATGCAACATGCACATAAGAAAATTATGCTGGGCCTCACATGGAGAAACCACAAGACAGCACAGTATGTAAGGAAGAAAACAAGAGTCCAGTACATCATAGAAACTATTAGAAAACGAAAATGCAATAGGCAGGCCATGTTGCAAGAATAAAAGACAAGCGATGGACATCACAACTCACAACATGAATCTTCAGAGATCACATGAGAAACAGAGGCCGACAGAACACAAGATGGAGAGATGAACTAGAAAGGTTGAGGGAATATTGGCTCGGCGACGCCCATGATAGAGAATTGTGGCGAATCCTGGGGAAGGTCTATGTCCAACGACTGATGTTAAAAGACCGATGGTGATGATGATGATCACTGGTTACCATTGCTCAAGAATATGATTTCACTTTGATAGGTATTTTCCACAAGAGACATGTATCACCTTAGTGGAAGGTTACTTAATATCTACTGTATAAATCTAGGAATATTTACGAAGTTTGGCTGTGTCTGGCAGAAAGCAACCAGTACGTTGCATACATCAAGTATCAAACTCATCATATATCCTGCGAGATTAGCTTACCAAACACTACTACACTACGAGATATAGGTGAATGTGTTTTTTAAAATATGCAATTGACAATAAAATGCAGGGAAAAAACGATGTAGCTGATCATATACACAGGAATGCATGCATATTGATATATCTATACGGAAACAAGTTTGTGGTGTGCATTAAGACACAAATTAGCATTTCCGTTTGAAGGTGAGCAGAAAAATAGGTCTGGTTAGTCACTCAATAGAAACCGTCACATGATCAATGTCTTTTGGCAGCGGCATATTGGTTGTAATCGATTAAAAATCTAGAAGGGGTGATCAATGAATAAGATATTTCTCTCGCCTTTTGTTTTGCAGTGATCACTAGGAAAATGTCCGAATTTTAAAAAAAATTTCAAAAAAGCATAAATGCTGCTAGACAAAAACTGAGGGATCGATTTAGTAAAAACTCTAGCAAATTGAACCTCATACTAAAAACGTATTTAAGGGGGGTATTTTCAGGAACCAAGTATCTCTACCTCTATTGGCGAAGCCAATTCATACATACATACATAGCCAGCCAGATTGCCAGACAGATCAGATTAACAACTGAAGAAAGGTATGTTGACAGTTCTTGCAACAGTGTTGGTTTACTGTTGGTATTAACATCTCTGTCAGCAAGATCATTCCCTGAGTTTACCATGAATGTATAATTCAACATAAGAAGACTCTACTTCGTCGATCACTCCGTGGATTAATTCTAACCTTTTCTCATCCATGACTGTGAGAAGAAGGATCAAAATTTGGATCACTCATATCTTGATACCCAAACTTGTTTCCTGCGTTGAGAATGATAAAAAACGATAGGAATAGGAACATTTCTTGTTTCCTAACTCCTCCCAACTAAAATTGGTTTGTATTCCTTCCGGTTGTTAACAGTCACTTGGTATGGCTTATCTTTTCTTGTCTCATCTGATGGCAGCATTTACTCTTTGACCTTAGATCTTCCCATAGATTTTGCATCCGTATTCACCTTACAGGTTCAAATCTAAACAAATGTTTGCGAGGGAATTCTGGTGTTTCAAACCACCCCTAAAGGCTATTTTTAAAGATTTGAGTTCGATAACTCCTACTAAATAGCTCTTCATATTTTCTTCATAAAAAAAGTAATTGAATCAATAGTTTTTAAAAAAACGACCGTGTCTTGGATTTTTTCATCCATCAAGATTTCTTTGTTTCAAATGCAATTTGAAGCACTGATAACGGAGTACAACATTCTTGATTGGTTGTAAAAGGAAACCCTGGTAAAAAATTTAAATTGATTTTTAATTCTCTGACGTGAACAATATCTTCCTTTTCACGTTAAGCCAATTTTAAAAGCATTTAGCAAGTTAAAATTATCTCAAAGAAAATTTTAAGGTGTATTTCTGGTATTTAGAGAATATAAACAAGTAACCAACGGCAGGATACGAACAAATGAATATCTCATGACATGAGAAGAGGAAAACATTGGATGCACTGATTTACCGAATGGAGCCGAGAATAAAATCAGCGAAAGAGTATAGTCCTATTTAATTATTGTTTGGGTTTCTTCATTTCCGTCCTCTTAAGAAAAATTGCCACCTGAAAGCTAGCTTGCGTGTATGAAAATATATCAGCAACTCTCGTAAGCTTGGCTTAGACCTTACAATGAAATGAGTCTGACTGGATAGGCGCTAATCGAAGCGTGAAGATTTGGAAATTAGTCACGAGACCATTTCAAATAGTGCAATGGGTTCGATCTTCTCAGTGTACATGATTACTATAACCTTCCCCCGAACTAAACAATATAATCTAGGCTAATCAACCTATAATAAATAGTTATCAGCAGTGACACATGATAGTTATCATCTTTCTTATCTTATACTTATCAATAGACACATATTGTTGTAATCAAATGATATAGTTATGAATAGTTCTATATCATGGTTATGGATATTATATTCATAAATATTTACATATTATAGTTATCAACAATTACATATATCATAGT
The DNA here is from genome assembly GCA_963457665.1 of Thysanoteuthis rhombus. Lineage (NCBI taxonomy): Eukaryota > Metazoa > Mollusca > Cephalopoda > Oegopsida > Thysanoteuthidae > Thysanoteuthis > Thysanoteuthis major. The sequence continues at coordinate 47,195,091 of OY735202.1, forward strand.
TATCGGCAGTTACGCACTATAGGTATCAACAGTTATATATGAGGATGATTCAATAAATCCGTACTGATATTTTCCTTGTATAACATTCCATCAATGTGATTATTGGTGATCACAACTGAATTAAGTGCATTGTCAACGCATGAGATTATTGAATATCATGATCATAAGACTACAGATTTGTTGGAATTAGTGTATTTAATGCCGAATCGATGTTTGAACAGAAAGAAATCAGAAAATGAGATAGGTCAAGTATTTACTCACTATGATAACGAAGGAGATAAAATGATAAAGACATTGCTGCAGGTCGAAGCGGACGTGCTTCATGACAGGTGTCTCGACAGTGTCACCCCTAATGAGTACACCCTTACCACTTTTTCTTTCTAAAGCAGACAAAATATTTTATCGTGTTCTGTGAAACATTACACAATCAAAACAGATATTATAAGCTATTACTTATGACCCAAATCTACAAAAATGAAACCAGAAATAAGAATATATTGCCGTCTAAGAATGAATACACACATAGAGAAAAATTGTTTCAGATAATTTCTCTGAACATCAAATTCAATAGGATCACCCATAATCATCGATTCTTGAAACAGAACTTACGCAGAAGAAGAGACAATAACACGAAAGCTCGTGCCCACCTGGGTATCACAGATTTTACAAACACACAAGTTTATTTAAAACCATTCCTTTCGAAGAGGGAAGAGCTTGCTTTTACAATAAGCATTTGAAATGTGACCTCAGTTCTAACTCGAATAACGAATTACTGGCACCTGAGATAGACATCAAAGCGTTATACCATCCGAGCAACTGCCATCACACACATCGAAATTATCCTTAACAAGAATTTAATTGCAAGGCGGGTGCGAACGGCAATTGCGATATTTCTGGCGTCTGTTTGTTATCCTTCTTTACTTTACTTAACATATTAACCATAATTCATTTCCGCTTTGCTAGGCTCATCGAAGCTTCACCAGAGCCTCGTTATCCTGTCCGTTGATAGTCTCTCACGACTCTCTGACTTTCCCGATTCGTTGTCTGTTGTTTCGCAATGGTTGCCAAGGATTAAGATCCTATTTCATACCCTTCTACCTTTAGCTATTGGGAGGGAGAAGAGGTGGAAATATGTCTTTTCCAAGGGCATTAGTGTAAAGTGAACTGTTTCAGCTGGAATCGGACTTTGCCTCACTCATTTCATTTTCTATATTTGTAACTGCTTGGCCACTTGCCCCCCCCCCACTACCACAACTAATAATAATGAAAAGTGATATCCTTGGAATTATGCAAACGCCTCAGGTTCGATCATGTAAACCAATATTTGGAACTCAAACCAAAAGCAGCACAGGAAATTTGTAAATCAAGTGAAATACGCTAGGAATTTGAGATCCAGACAGACCATCTAATCAAAGTAAAAAAGATGCAACGCTTGTGCTTAAACGATTCTACGAAAAATACTAAACTGCGACGGTTATTTATGAGTAACAAGTTCTTTTATTGTCTATAATTTTCAGGTTTTATCCATTGCACTGAGCTATAATGTAAAAGATTTTTTTTCAAAAATTTCGAAGCCAAAGCCCTATCTGCCATCTGGAACTACTTGTCCCGAAGGCGGAATAACTCTCATAAGCCACATCAAGGAACGCTGACTGTTATCCTCGACCTTGAGGGATAGCTACGACGACGACGATTAATTTTTCTTTAATTAATTTTTGCCTCATGCAAATCGGACAATTGAAATAGAAGGTATGACAACGTCAAGTTGAAGTATTTACTTTTCAATCAACAGTTTTTATACGAAGAATGATATTGAGTAAGATACAGCATACAAGAACCCGGTGTTTTTTTTCACTGGTAACGAAGATCTTTCTGTATTGCTCACGGAAGAAATTGAAGCAATAAAAGATAAACTGTTTGAATTTATGTTTGAATTTATTTCAGAATCTTTCCAGACATTTCTTTTTTCTAACTCATCTTCCTTATAGTTTAGTAGAATTAGTCATAATTTATATATGGATTTTGAACAAATGTGCATAGAGATGTAACTTGGTATAGGTTTAACTAGAACATATCAAGTCTTCCAAAATCTGAGAATAGGTTTTTGAGAAAATTAAGCCTCTTGTCGTAATTCAAACTTATAAATCATATTACAAACTTGGAAGCAATCAGTGGGCACATAACTCTTCCAATGCAATTTCCAGGGGAAGTAATTGTGCATTGATCCGCCACAAAATTCAGTCAGTTCTTCCGTAGCCTATTGTTCAACAAGAATTAACCTTGAACTCTACTTTTCTCTTTGTACAGTCAGAGGAATACACACACACACACACACACACACACACACACACTATATATATATATATATATATATATATATATATATATAACACAATACAAATCAAGAATACAATACAATATGATATAATGCAATATCTGATGTGTGATGGGTCTTTGTCATAAACTGTTCGATATATTCAGCATCAAAAATAAAGTTGAGTTAGAGTAAAACTTAAAATATGATGATTAAAAGGATTAGTAACAAAAGGAAATTTATGTTTCTGACCTTTTTGGGCTTCTTAAGGCGTTAAGGCGAAGCCCAAACAGGGCCGAAATATGTACGTGTTTGTGTAGCAAATCCTTTATTTCATCCCTCTCTCTCTCTCTCTCTCTCTCTCTCTCTCTCTCTATATATATATATATATATATATATATATATATATATATATATATATATACTTTTGGATAGATGTCCCAAAATATAAGAACATACCATACACACACACACACACGCACACACATATATATATATATATATATATATATATATATATATATATATATATATGTGTGTGTGTGTGTGTATACACTCATTCTATTTTCTATCTTTTCATCTGTTGTTACTATCAGACTAGTAAAGTTTATAAATAACGATTCATAAATATTCAGTGGAGGATTAGGCCTTTAATACTTTGCCTGATTCACAAAATTGCGCAAGTCGACTGTAAAGGAAATCGTTGGCGCTTAAAAATATAATCTGAGCTGTCATTTTCCATTGACACTTGTAACATAAATAGAATTACCGTTACTTCTTGTAATTACATAAGATTTAAAATGTGAAACTATTTCTTTTACCATCGATGCAAAGATCAGCAACTTGAGTACAAGAATAATTTTTTTTAAACCATCTAAAAAAATGTCTAGAGTATTTTTTTTTTCATTTCAGCGGAAGATTATTTGCTAATCCAGTTGACTGGTATTTTCATGATTATGAAACAATCACTTACAACAATTTCTCTGTACGACTGATACCATGTAAATGTTCTGAGCTTAAAGAAACAAAGTGTTTTCTTATGGTTTGAAACTGACTAGACATATCCATCTTGAAACTTGAATGAGGGTGACTTTGGAAACAATAAGCATAACTTGGTAAACTAATTAAAACATGCAAATTCTGAACGTGATGAGCCAGGCCATATGCAGTCACAACTTTATCTTTCACCATTTCAGCACGTCTTCGCACCAACCTTCAAAATCCTCGCATTCTGACTCTTTTACCTGGTATAATTTATGATAAATAAATCAAACTTGCGTGAACACAACTCAAAATCTGAACGCCTTTTGTTAAGCGGATAGTAATCGCAGATAATACTGGTATGTTTATTTACTTAATTTATAGTAGAATGAAGTAATTCATTTACACTAAAGATTAATCCGTCTTGCAAAACCGAATTCATATCCAGATATTTTCAAACCTCTTATTTTGTAATTTTATAAATACACGAACAGAGATAAACCTTAAATGAGTCGAAATTGCATGAAGCAAAGAGGCAATTATCATTTATTTGTAAGGTAAACATTTTGAGCATTCCCTGACTTTCACAATGGTAATGATTATATCTAAGGCTGATTTGTCGGAAGTTGCTATGGTGGAAGGTACACTAACTAATGATTAGCAGCAAGACAAACGCTGAACACTTATTTTTCGTAAAAGCAAAAAGTTGTGTAAAGTAAGTTCCCGAAAAATGGTAGATAGCTATATTGGGTTGGCCAAACTTCATTGAGATTTTGTTGTTAGATGGTATCAAGAGTCTTGATTAATTTCACTCTAAAAAATCGCTTTCCATTGTATTGCAGCATCTCTTAGAGCACGCTTTTAATGAAAATTGTAAAAATTGCCTTATTTTTCAACTGTGGGGAAAGTCGACAATTTTGTGAATGCCAGGATTTTTTTTCTTTCAGACCAAATTTTAATCGGTTCATAGCGCTCATTACAATGATAGGTGAGAGAGTAAAGTTGAAAGAAAAGAGAGAGATTTCTCTTTTTTTACGTCATATTATATCATGAAATTCTTCCCTTTCTTTTTTCTTTTAATAAGTTCTCAAAATAAAATAGGTAACGTTTATGAGAAATCATTCGTAATTCAGGCAGTTAAGATTTTTAGAACATATATTGTAAGCATAGTGTTACGATCTATAATATCTTGAATACAGAGAAAAATGTAGCAAAGCTCGAGAAAATGTCAGTGCCCATTCTCGGAGAGTTCTTTTTCAATCTCTTAACAGCTTCACATTGTTCTTTTTTCAATCATTTGGAAACAAATGCTATCAAAAGTTATGATAACAATGTCGCAGGTTTGAACAAAGACTATTCTTTCTCTTGTTATTTGATGAATATAATAATTGGCATATTTTTCTTTAGTAATCATAAAAGTTGGCGTATTATTCTCCAGTGATTCAGGCCGTTTGACGATTGGTTTCCACGTAAGTTAATAAAAAATATCAATGTTCGAGCGCGATTTGCTACTTGAACATAACAGGAGAGTTTCTTAGGTGAAACAAATTACAACGGGCAAAAAGTGGGGACTTTACAACCAGGTAAAAAACCAGAGATTCTAAGGTAAGCAAAATGAATTACTGATAAAATATTGCAATCACTTTGAATTTGGGCCTTTTAGATAATATCAACCAGCTGGTATCATTAAGCTAAGGATATAAAATTTGAACAATTTATATTCATTGTTATAGATTTACATTCATTGTTATAAACAACTTTACATTATTGAAAAAAACATTGATGTGATATTTACTTGAATTTTCAATTCATTTTAAATAAATCATTTTAAACCGACTTATTTCGATAATAACTATTTGATAACATTGCGAATACAATAAATGGCTACTTCTGTGTAAAGTTTCTTGAAGAATGATTCGGACGAATCCAGAACCTTTTGTCGTGAGGAAACTTACGCATTCATTACTACATCACAAAGCAGACATAGTGATAAAACGGAGGAAAGCAGACGCAACATCTATGGATAGGATTCTAACCTCCTTCTTTTCCTCCAACAGAAAGATGAAAAGAAAAGCCCCCCAAAAAGTATCCAATAAAGAATACTTCGAAGACTACTTACGAAGCTGGTTTTGGTGGAGGGTAGACTCCCACGGAAGAAGTTGGTGACAGGAAGAGTATCAGGATGCATAACTGGCAATACCTCAATAAAAGCGTCGAAATTGATCGACGTTTGGTCATGGTTTGATTATCTGATGTGGTGCGGCGTCTGCAAAAAAAAGCGAAACAATCGTTGCACATAAGAGGATTCTCACCCGATAAAAAAGGCACTTATCATGATTCAACCTTGACATTCAATTCATGTATGCATTAGATCTTTTTTTTTCTTTCGAAAATATCTCATTAAAAACATGGAAGATTTGCAGTCAAACGGCTACTGTAAAAAAATAAGGGTCAACAAGTGAACAACGATACTTGGATTGAGTTTAACATCTAATCCAACTCCGGCTATTCAGGGTTAAAATCAGCTTTGTCCTATCTTCGAGTGAGACAGGACACAAAATGGAAGTGATTCCGAATCCCCATTACATTGCATTGATTATTCGGACGTTCTTACAGCAGAGGCTGCCAGTACAAGGCAATACTTCTTTTGTTACACATAAGGCTGTAATACTCTAAATTAAACTTACATTTTCCCTCTTTGGCAAACAACTCTTCAGTCAGGTCGTGCATCGTTTATAGTTTATGATAATAATTAACCCATTTGGGAACAAAGACTTTAATGAACGTCATATTCTCTGTTACATAGAGTGTGAATTTCATGTAGGCTAAAAAGAAACACAGAGAATGAAAACTGTTTATACTGAGTACTCACATGTGTTGACTGAGCCTAAATGTCAGTGATGGTTTAACAAGTTTTATTCTAAAAGGGTGACTGTACTCTTTCTGATAAAATTCGCTTGTGAAGACCAGGCATTTCAGCAACGTGGATTCTGAGAGGTCATATGCAAAATTAATGTTCAGCAAAAAATCAGATGACATAAGAGACAAGACAAGTTCGGAAAATACTGACTGCGTGACACCCACGATTAAAGATCTAGCAAATCTTGATGATGTCCAATGGTGGGCGTTAAAAGTCTGTTGCAGCTACTGCTGCTAATGATGATGGTGATATTTTGAAGGCATCTGTTAAAATATATCACGCCAAAGCTCCAGAAATTTAGGTAAATTGTGCAATCCTTTCAAAAGTTCAACTATGGTCAAACATTTTGGAGAAAATTGAAAAGAAATCAAAAGAGGCCGCTGTAACCTTCGGTCTCCATCAGGCACCTGTCGCTTGATATGATCACTTTCCCAGGGGTACAATGTTCTTATTTAACAGTTGACGCTATGATGATCTTGTATAAATTGATTCTTTGTCTTTATGATAATTCCACTGGATTCAGGCAGTGGGATCTAGTGGAACCAGCTGAAAGGTCACACGACCAAACTGTTGTTGCTACAATAACTAACAGTTTGATTAAAGCATATCATAATCATGATAATTCTTCATCTCCGAAATTCAGAAAGAAATTACACCATTCATATATGGTGCAGCGCTCTTATTGTTATAAACATGGAACCAAACTGGTTGAGTTGTATCCGTATGGATTTAGTTCAAAATGAATATCAACATAAAGGGCACTGGTAGCCAGTTTTTTTTTAAATTACTTTTATTGTATTGAAAATACGATAATCGAAAAATAAACACTACATCACAATAATTTAGTATGCTGGAGAAAACAGGAAATGTGTTGATTATCGAACATTATGTGCCAAACTATCCAAGCTTTGATAGCAGGATGAAAACTATCGTCCTTTCCAAGCCCAGCCGGAGAAACATTGTTGTAAGTACTCCACATCTAAGCGCCAATCGAGTAAGGTTCCCAGGTCGCAAATGTGGAATTAGCTAAAACAGTACTAGACAACTGGTCAGCCTTTCCCTGACTTTATCAGGGGGGCGGTACATACAGTGGAATATGTGTTATTTCTTATGTTTTTTAATCGAAAAGGTGTATTGAAAGCTAGGGGAGAGATAATTTTCTATTTCAGCTCTTCTAATAGCGTTGCTGAGAGCGAAATCCTTTCTTTCGTGAAAAATAAAACGACATTGTAAAAAGTGTATGTCTCCTTCATTGACCAATTTCAGTTTATAGTGCCCGAAGAGATGAAAGGGAAGTTAAGGATGTTGAATTTAATTTGTAGATGAAACAGATTTCGATGAAGGAAGTTTCTAAATTGAGTAAACAGTTCTTCACAAGTTCACACTTTTAATCAACTTTCAAAATGCGCATAAGAGTACTAATCAGAAACGAGATTGAGGATATTTCGGTACAAATTTATTTGTTTTCGAATGGGTCGGGGCTAGTATTCATTTGAAAAAAAAAAAAAAAGGCGTTCACCATTTACGCATTATTTGTTCTTTCCAAAGCTTCAATATCATATGCACAGCAATAAATTTCACGCGGGAAAGTTGAACACTTCGTTTAACATTGGGAGATTGAAGCGATAGTCTTGACGTTCTTACAAGTTTTAAATACACAATAAAGAACTAAATGAATGATGAGCACACACACACACACACAAACACACACTAACACACACACACACACATATATATATATATACATATATATATATATATATATATATTGTAAGATATATATACGCTTACAAAAATGCTCGTGCACACAAGCAATTTATATATCCACACACAAATATGTACGTATATATGCACACATATATACACACATACGCACACATATATTCATATACACACACTTGCACATATATATATATATATATATATATATATATATATATATATATATATATGTGTATATGCATACATACATGTATTCTTCTCCTTTTATTCACTCACTGTCTATACTTGCGTAAGAGTGCGCGCGCGTACTTGTGTGTGTGTGTGCATGGTGTTATATTATTGAGAAATGGATATATAATCCGACAAATATATATATATATATATATAATCCGAAAGTAGTATATATATATATATATATATGTATATATATATATATATATATATATATATATATAGTTATGCATAATGTCGGGGAACTTCAGGCGCAAAATGGCCTCCTTGAAAAAAAGGAAATATTGATAGAAAATTATTTTTCTTCTCTTGGTGGAGTGTTTCGATGAAAAGACACAACCATCAGATTCGAAACTGTGGAGCTACAGGAAATAGACAACGAACCTCCATGAGCTCAGCATTCAAGAACAAAAAACGTGTCTATAACTAATGTGTCCCCCGATAGTCACTTACAGAGCTGGATCGCAGAACTTGACCAAAAGACTGGATCTATTATCTAGAATCATACAACGTACATAGGAGGGTTCAAGAATGGTGATTCATGGAAGGATCGTAAGAGTTCACGATATATCATTGAAAAAAAAAAACAGGAATCAGGCGTATATAATCCATTTTGAAAAAAGCAGGTCCACTCGCAAGAATGCTTTACTACTGCTGGACGGTTATTAGCATGGAAATCGCGGGCCGATCTACACAGGTGTAGGAGATATTGGCGCCTCAACGCCTGCGATGGGGAGATCTTGGGGGGGGGGGTCTGCGTCCAACGATGGTCTATAAATGGTTAGTGATGATGATGATGATGATGATGATGATGATGATGATGATCTAAAATACCGAGCGAGATACAGGAAATGGGAACTTGGCAGATGTACAAATTGATCAATATGTTTTATTTCTCTATTAACTATTAACAGTGTTAATGCATCGGCACATTGAGGAGTTGCTCGGGGCCCCATCATTTTTGGTTCACCGAAATTCAATTTGAAAAAAAGAAATTGAAGTTTCTATTATTGAATAAAAAACCCAGATAAACTTCTCTAAAATGATGTTTGCGTTCATTTTCGATAAAGTTTTTGACTATTTGCTGAATCCATGTACTAAAATAGGGCCCATATATATATATATATCCCAGCTTTTGCCTGAGCTCGTACACTGAGCTTGATACCAGTGATAAATGAATACATCTAACAACAATTCAAGAAATCTCCCAATATATGTATGTCTGTCTGTATACACTACGATTACTAGACAACAGGACATTGTACGAAGTTGACATCTGCCGGGTGTATTAGTCAGTGCACCAGCCATTGCAGTGTTGATCAGTGATTCTCGAGAAATTTAAATTTTGAAAATAATACTGTTTATAGATCTTACATCAAAAATCATAAATCTAGATTTAGATATAGGATATTCGAATTGACAATACATTCAAATTTAGATATAACATACCTAAATCGGCTACACCGAAGTTGGAACTGGAATACTTCGAAACTGTAGTTTCGTATGTTGGACAGAAAGATCATTTGAATATTATGGCAGGATGTTCATTACAGCACGAAATTCGGCCCCTTCTCAACAAGCGCCTTTGGAATTGCCTTGTCCTAGTCTCAGCAACGAGACGGGCGTGATAGTGATATCAACTTTTGTACATTAGATAGACGGAAAAATTTTGCACGACTATCAAGGACAAAAAGATTTACATGATTATCATGGACGAAAAAATTTACATGACTATTATGGACGAAAGAATTTACAAGATAATTGATAGGCTGCTCTACACTCCATAAGGTCCAGCTCCTTCTAAACTTGAATCTTTGGAACTATTCTAGTCCAAGGAATGAGACAGGTCTGATCCCGATATCAACTTTTGTATATTCTTCCTATTGCTGTGAAAATTGTGAGAACAGCCCGCATTGATGCATTTATAGCTATATATATGTTCCGGTCATTGGATGATGATTCCACTGCCTTGTGGATATCTTCCGTAGAAAGGAAGTCAATGGGACCGAACGAAGAAAAAACATCCGGTGTGGAGTCCCTAAGATGGTTGGATGCCAACATTGTCTTCCTTCCGTCTGTTCCCACAGCAAAGCTGACACAAAACGTATCGCCCAGTTTTCCTTTAGATTACAACAGCGAGGTTAAGTGAGGGAATTATGTTGACTGGGGATCCCAGGATCTCCATACATTTCGCCAACGCTTGTGCCCCCCCCCCCCTGGAGACCAGCATATGTGCACGTGTTTGTGAGTATGCGTATGTGAGCGTATACGTATGCATGAACTTGTGCACCTATATGCATGTATGAGAGTGTGCGCACACGCTTCTGCGATTCTCCAATAAAAAAAAAAAAGCACAATTGTTGTCTCTTGCGACTCTATTTACTTTTATTTGGTTACTGCCAAAACAAAGATTTATCGCTAACTTTTATTCGTATTTTCAAGAAATGCCTACTGACTTTGACTCGTTCATTTTGTTTTTTTCTTTGATTCTGATTTTACATAATCAAATTGGCTTCATTTTGTAGGAGGTTCAGTAATCAATGGCTTGAATATGAAGAAAATTGAACCGATCGAAGTCTAAAAAATTACCCCCAAAACGCTCGTGTTTCTTCGGCAAGAGATCATTATAGACTAGGATATTCTACTAAATTGCCATTATGTGCATATGTGTAGGAATTGAGATAAATACACGTGTGTGTATAAACAACGCTCATGATTTTAGACAGAAGTGATGTAGACAAAACTGATTTTTGTTAAAGCGAGACGAAAGTGATCACTTATCCCATATATATATATATATATATATATGTGTGTGTGTGTGTGTGTGTGTGTGTGTGTGTGTGTGTGTACACTTGGGCAAAAAGTATTGGACCTATGCAAAAAATAATTGAATATACTGCCAATATTTGAATACGTATTTCCAAACATATGATGCAGAATGGAATATAAATAAAAGTAAATGAGGAAAAAAAGTATTCAGGCAATATTAAAAGATTGCCATCCAAAGTAACTTGCGAATGGACCGTCCAGAACAATGGGGTGGATGTTTCAATGGTTTAGCCAAACTCCTGACTTGAATCCAATTAAAAATCTATGGCGAAGTTTGGAAGATCGTAATCATCAGGATACCCCTAAAAATGCAGACGAAGGCCATTTGCATGGAAGTGTTGGCAAAGATTTCGAAAGAATGTTGTGGGAGGCTTGTAAAGGTTACAAAAGTAACTGAAAAGCAGGGTTATGGTACTAAGTATTAAAATCTGAAATCAATGCGTCTAAATACTTTTTTCTACCTTTACTTTTGTTTATATCTAATTATGCATTGTATGTTTGGGAATCTTTATTCTCAGTAACTGATCATTTTAAATCAAGATGCATCACTTTTGTAAATTTAAAGTAAATATGAGCACCACAAGTACATCAAATATTTTTTAAGTTTCTAAATACTTCTCTCCACCGTTTGTATATATATATATATGCATATATATATATATATATATATATATATATATATATATATATATATATATATATATATATATGATTATAAATTGCGTTATATCTTATAGAAACTCTTATTTGAAATCATCTCCTGTCGTTACACGTTTAATGTATCGCTCGGCCAAGACAATCTAAATAGAATAAACAATTAAAGAAAATGCGATTGATGCAGGAATCGAACTCGTGACCGATAAGGTAGCCACTTCAACGTAGCGTTGCTCTGACTATTGATCTAAACAGCCGCCGGTAATGGAAAGGTCCAAATAACTGTTTTCGCTCCAAATTTTGATCTTGTTTATTCTCGGGCTATTTGTTTCTTTCAACGCGACAGTTATGTATCAAGACATGATTATAAATTACGTTGCGTGACGACAGAAGTTTCTATATAATATAACGCAATCAATAATCATTCTGTCGTATCCTTCATATCCATTTCTTAATACATATGTATACATAGAGAGAAAGGGATGGGGAAGTGAGGGAGAGATGTCTGTGTTTGTATGCAGGTACGTAAGTATATATGTATCAATGATTGCATGCAAAAATCGAATTAACATATATAGATATAATCAAAAACATAAAGATACACACAAGTAGATACACGGCGCGAGTGTATGTGGACACACACACACACACACACATATATATATATATATATATATATATATATATATATATATATATATATATATATATATATATGTATATATGTATATATAGGTATGCTACTGTACTTAAATTCCAAAGAAGTATGCATTTGTGTATATTCATAAAATGTTTATATGTTCACTTCAACTGTTTATAAGCACTATAACGTCATCAGCTGATTTGAACTTGTTTAGTTTGTCACGCTATCCTATATTTTGCCGACCACAATTTCGCATACGATCTCTGGGGATCCACGTCGAGAGTCGTGATGTCCATCGGTTGTCTAACATTCTTGCAACATCACCAGCCCATAGCCATTTGATTTTTCCAATGTTTTTCTGACACCTGTTTTCTCTCTAAAGTTTAAAGGTTTTATTGATTTTGATATAATGCTTACACATCAAGCAATACACACACACACACACACACACATATATATATACATACATACAATATATATATGCATGCACGCTCTAATACAACTAGTACTCACACGCCCCCTCTCTCACTCACTCTCTCTCTATATATATATATATATATATATATATATATATATATATATATATATATATAAATAGTAGAATGTGGATTCGCTACACAAACTACCTCATGTTTCTGCCCTCTTTGGGCATCATCAGGCGAGGGCAGAGAGACAAGAGCTAGTTTGCATAGCGAATCTACATTCTACAATTTATTTCCAGCTCTATTCTAAAACAACTCAACTTCATGACTGAAATGTTGTATGTATCGAGCACTCTATGAAATAAATTCATTACATTTCAGAAGTGGCTTTATATTATTGATATATTATCATATTATGTTATACTGCAAGCCTGATCTGTACCACACACACACACACACACACACACATACATATATATATATATATATATATATATATATATATATATATATATATATTATCTTGATACTGTTCTCATTCGTCTCTCCATTTTTGTCTGTTTGTTGGAGAAGAGTAAAAAGTGTCTATTTGCGGAAATTCGGACACTGACACCGCTAAGAATAGATAACTATTCCCTGTGTACATAAATAGCGAAAAACTATGAACTATATCTGGACTCAACAGATGTCCTTCCAATGACTTATGACTAATGCTAAAGTATGTTCTATTAGAGGATTCAGGAAGGATCGGATTTACATCATCTGCTCATGTTATCTTCAGGTCTCAGATACTCTGAACGAAAAGTATGATTTCAAAATAAGCAGCATAGTTACTTTTTCGGTTTGTCACTCGTAAAACAGTAAAATACGAGTTGGTAACCAAATGCACGGGGTATCTGACTACAAAGAGAATGCTCACTGTAGTTCCACCATCACCTTCGAAGAAGTTTTTTTTCAATCAGCTTAATGATTCACAAAAGGAACCACTCACTAAATATACTGGCAAAAGTCCGTTGTACATCACCTTTTTTAGTAGATCAAATTTTCGGGCCTTTTAGGTTGGACCGGGAGATTATTCTTTATTTCCGATACATGTTGCACATGGGTATCAGAAATAAGATGAAAGAAATAATAAACAAAAAATTAAAAAACAATTGGTGGTACTTTATAGAATATAACTTCAAGATAAAACACATTTTGTGTCTTTATCTGGAGAAAATCTAGAGACAATGCTTAACTCATTAAGCTCTGTGCCCTGAATTCATTTATACTTAACAAAAGATAAGAGAAATAGTTTTCCTCGTTCTTGATTAAACGTTATTCAAGGCATCGCGTGCAAAGTAACCTCAGTAAATACGGCAAAATGTTTGCTGCTGAAAACCATGGACAGACAGCATTGGAACCTTGTTTACAAACAAATCAAAAACAATTTGAGTTTTGTGAGTATATGAATTTTCGATCTTTGGGTTATTTATGAAGGATCGCCTGCACATTTCTCCTCGACCTCATCGACCCAGTGCAATCAATCAATCCATTCGCTATGAATGGGATCTTGTTACCTTGGCACAAATAACGCCATTGAGGAGCAACAAATAACGACTCGGATTTGAACACAAATAAAGCGATCTCCTAAACTTTGTGGAATACTCAGCACCTTTCATGGGTGCGGCATTCGACACTCGTCTAGAAGCATTATATTCGTATCGATATTGTCAAATTCAAGTCCAAGTTGGTGTTGACTTTGTTTTTTTCCCATATCAAGAACAACAAGAACAATCCTCACCAAGTCAAGGGGAGTAAACTCTTCGCCCTTTTTACTTCGTTCATCACGTCACGTTAAAAATGAACATTGCCCTATCCTTCTGACCAAACTGTTTTATATACCAACGAATTTATTCAATACACATGCAAAAGAAATTTTGCAATAACCATCTCTAGTCGGAATGGAAGTACGAATAGGTTTTGATCCTGCAGCAGCCTAGCTTGTTTACTAAGCTTGGCTTGGACCGACATGAGGTTGCAAGTGCAGACACCTAATGACTTGACTCACCAATAATCTAAAATATTTACTAAGCTAAGCGTTGCTTGGCACAATAGTAGGGTACCCAGTGAGACAAGACCTCACTACAGTTCTAATAATCTGTGAGTCTAGCGAAGAGCTCAAGAGATTTACTGAGGTAAGCTTAATCTAGCGTAAGACCTCACAGGAACCTAGTGAACATAGAATTTACTACAGAAGTAAACTTCTACTAGTATAGCTTATCAACTGACGCGTCAAGGTAGGCAAGCAGTAATAAATTTTTACATGTATTAAATCTGTGTACATAAGTAGTAATTTACTAAGGTTGGTTACTACTAAGTATGGGGCACTCAGTGAGGATCAAAGTAAGTAGTAATGATCTACAAGACCATTTTACAAATCATTGCAACGGCACGAGGAGATTATCTCCTGGGGAGCTGAGTAATTTGTAAAATACAAAAGCATTAATCTCCGACTTGTGTAGGCTATCTTTATCCGTATGCTTCTAGCTTCTCGCTATGACTTTGGATGTTAAGAAAAACGTACGCTGAGTTCGTTTAGTTCCAAGTAATAATGTTTTTTCTTCGAGAGATTGAGTTTTCCTTGTTAATTGTTGAAACGTTATCTTGAATTTAAAATATTTGTTAAAAAGTCAACAGCAGCTGCTCCCGTAAGCCATTGTTGCTTGATTCGATCCGCGTTAAATGTGGTTGGTAGCTGGGTTTCTTTACGTTCTATTAGATTAACATTTTGACATCTTTGTTTTTTTCACTAGTTCTACCTCCACATCTAATTGGTAGTTCTTTCAGTATTTGGAAAGTGTAGTGTTATTGCAGATTTTCCAAGTATACAAACGTGCCGACTACAGGAAAAAAAATCATTGATTTACCAATTTGTATAGGCGGGATTTCTGCTAACTTGAAAACAATATTTTGAGTCTGAATTTACATTCAAACTCGAAATCTGACGACTGGTACTGGAGATTCACCCCATAGCGTTTCACACACTAAATATTTTCGAGCTCTCTAGAATTATGCTGTGTTGAGTTATGCAGTACTTGAACTATATGGAGTCATGCAAGGCATATATAGTGAGGCACTTCGATCACGAACCAAACGTCAAGTATTATCATACATCAATTAAAATCAACGCCCTATTCTTTGCTCCATTTATCTTAAGATTTCGACAGCTCTACTCTCTGGTCTTCTTCAGGATGTCCGTTGTTTTCATTAAATTGATCAAGTTTCTTGAAGTCTCGAGTTCAATTCTTAGATCAGGCAGAGCGAAAAAACCTACCATCTAACTAGAGATGTGTTAGGAAATATGTGTATGAAAGGCAGAAGGCCACTGAAAATGGACTCTAATTACTTATGCATGCGTAAGCGTTTCTATCTTGCTGAGCTAAGAAACAAGGTCGAATTCTGGATGTCAAATGGTCAAATGGGTTGACCTTCTAGAAGATATCAACTCCTCAACTATAGTCTCAACGTCTGCTTGATGGTCATTCAAAAGATTACCCGCTGAGCTGGAAAATCTCTGAAAGGATATTCTAATTGATATGGACATTAGGTTTGGTCCAGACGCCCTGTTGAAGGAAGCATATTAGTAAATACTATTAGTGGGTGGCACACAGCAAATTTATGAGCATGCGCACATGCGTGTGTGTCACGATGTCAAGATGATAGAGGGTCGCAAAGCATGTGGGATGATACTCTGGTGCATGTTTGTCAACCACTCAATGTGTGTGTAAATGAGAGAGAGTGTGTGTGTGTAGGTGTTCTGATACTCACTATGTACTTTGTGGATGTATGTGTACGCATGTGTGTGTCTATCGATATGGTAAACTGGGCGTTCAATAAACAAATACGTTGAATGAGAGTAATCAGTCCCTGTCGACCCATCTTTGGGTTAGGCACAAGGCATCTCTGCTCTCAGATTGGAAAAGATGGCTGCCATTTGAATTTTAGCTCCATCGTTTCTTTTACATGCATAATGAAAGATAAGCTAGTTAATGCTACAATCAATGACAAGCTGTGCCTTTACTGGGAAAATAATAACATTGCACATATTGAAGAGAGGGCAAATACAAACTTATGGATTTGTTTTATAAACAGACTTTCATCTATCAAGAATGAAACCAGTTGTTTTCACTTCAAAGTTATGTAGATCCTTTCCAGAGCTTCCTTTCAAAATTGTCATTCTGTTCCGGCGACAAAGTTTGAAGACAAAGCGGGCTTTTCATCAGAGGATACATCTGAGAAAGGGTGCTCCATCGGTCAAGTGAAGGAATGAGGAGAGTATAAACCTGTGGATGAGTTAGAGAGTTCCATTCGACATTCCCGGGAGGTTACCGTATGCAACAGTCATCTAAGGTTGTACAGAAGTACAAACGTCGTGATAAAGACAGGGGTGATGAGGAGACTGTCCCCAAGGAAACATAATATAATAGTAGCACTTCTTTATCTCATAAATTGAGAATTGTTACAAATTTGAGTGTGAACCTGTGCAACAGATAATACTGGCTAACCGGAACGATGTAGTAATTCACTTCAGATTTGATATCTGAAACAGTGTTTCAAAACGCTTGGTCTAAATCTAAAATATAGATATCCCCCGATTTTCGAAAGTTCTCTTCATACCACTTTTTCGCTTTTACAAAAAAATGTGAGAAGTGAAAATAGGTTTTAGAGTGTGTTTTCTAGCAAGCTATTATAGAGGCAGAGTGCACCTTATTTCTCTTTCTTCCCCTCTCTCTCTCTGTTTCTGTCTCTCTTTCTCTCTGCTCTTCACCTCAGGCTCCTGTACTTTCCATCTTCCCAATCTCCTACAACTAAGCCCAACATGCTATCATCATCATTTTGGGTGTCTGGAAGGGCTGAAAAAGTTTTTCCTATATGAATTAATGGTAATTCATCCGCTGTACGCCATTCCAACCTACAAAAGTTTTTTTCTTAGGGAACACTTTCTTTTCGGATAGCGGGGGAAAACCTGTTCTTTACTTTCGTCATGATAATTAAATTTTTACATGCAACTTTTCAATTCAGGTAATATCCCAGTGATTATGGTGATAATAAGCGAAATAAGATTTGTTTTGAAGACATCCAAATTTATTTGAAAAGTGCTTAGGTTGTTGAACGAAAAATCTGCACAAGACCGTTTTTTGGGGCAAACAGCAAGTCAATATTCGAGCCAAAAAGGCCAATACAACAACCAGTTTTCAACGAAAATCGAAACAGAATTAAGTCGTTTGTAGGAAGAAGTGGCAATTACTCCCGTACAGTATGTTTTATATGCAGTTCTTGTTATTGTTATTAAAAAAAAGTTAACGACACTAAGATTTTGCGTCGATTTTCCAACTGAAAAATAATCATTCCCAAGACGGATCCCAGAGGACTCGATTGGAACCTTAACATGTTCAGTGTCGTACGATGTACACCTGCATTTTGTGGCATGTTGTATATTGCTTCTGTTGAACACGTGCGTCGATTCTACCGTTTTATTCAAGGCAATATAAGTAGCCCCGAAAACACACAAGACCTAGTTCTTGTCTTGCGGTAAATCGCAGAACAAATGTTCATTTTGTTGTCAATATACGCAATATAGACCAAATTGCGTTTCCCAAGATAACAGGACGTCTGAAATGGTACCCAGTGTTTTGATAAAACAGGCATAGCAAAATCCTGTTGTCAAATATCATTGTCTGGAGAATACCCCATCCCCGCCCCAAAATGGAATCATCAAAATGCATAACGGTTTATATGATTCTTGGAGATGTAATGAAACAAAATTTTGAAAATTATTGTTTTGAAAAGAAGTATTAAAAGGTGAATGGTTTGGTAAATGTGAAAGCTAAAATAAGATTGAAAGCGGGTTCTGTAGTTAAATTGGAATAAAATTCTGGTATCTTAAACTATTTGTGAATGCTACGCTAAATTTGTGTTACTGTGGCTGGTTTTGTGAAGAACCTACGAGGTATTTCCCAAAAGTGCAGAGAATTAGGCAATCATAGAGGAACTGCCGTAGATGACTGGAAAGTTGTTCGAATGGTTAATAGCACAGAAAATGCAATCGGTGAACCAAGTTTACAAAGGGTTCTGCTCATAAAGAGTGGCGGCAGAAGTTTATACTACATTCGGGTTGGATTTGCTATTTAAATTCCCTGAACTTTGAGGTAGTACTTCGTATATGTATATATCCAGTCTCTTGGCATATATGTAAGAAAAGAACTGTAGCCAATAAACTGGAAATAAAAGTTATTATTACATATATATATAGGTATGTGAGAATGTGTGTGTGTGCCTGTTTGCACGCGTATCAATATATATATATATTGATATATTTTGACACAATATATATATAGATATATATATATAGTGTCATCCAAAGACAGCTGTTTTGTTGTATTGCAAATCTTCAGTGTGGCTATAGACTATACATTATTCCATCCAGTACCACGAGGCAGGATCGAAACCTTAGCTTCAGACCCGGAGGTTAGTATCCTCTCTCTATTCCACGGAACTGGATGGTCAGTGAGGTTGAATTTATATTTATTTATCGTATAAATTCTTCACGTACTAGAGTGCTCCATTCCATGTTGGAAGAGCATATATATATATATATATATATATATATATATATATATATATATATATATATATATATATACGTGGGGGTGTAAATATATAGGGTTTGATGGATTTTGTTCACGTCACAAAAAATAGTTTACCTCGACATCAAATATCGTGATTTGATTGATATGCACTCGGATATAGGAAAGTTAGATGGAGTTTTATATAGTATAGTATAGATAGTAAATAACACAAATGTTGGGAATAGAGCATGTAATGAAACACGTAAAGGTATACATGATCTGGAACCAAACGTATACGATTGCTTGATAAATTAGTTGATATAAGAGAGCGTATATGAATCTTTCTTTATACATTTGTTAAACAGATATACATCAAGCAGAAGCCTTACACACACACACACACACACACACACACACACACACGAACACACACACATATATGTATACACCGGTGTATGCTTAAGGCTATTCTGCTTGGTGTATATCTGTTCAACAAATGTATCGATATATATAATAAAGGGAAAACAGCCTAAAAAATAGACACCCTCTCAAAAATGTCCTACATAGGAATCTAAATTAAACCGAATCATTCGCTTGAAATAGCCCAAACGGTCAAAAACATAAACGTCTCTCTGTGGCAAATCTTTACTGCATAATATTCTAAGCTCTATATTGAACTTGATATTTAATGTTCAATTTATTGAATACTTCATGATAGAAACCCATCACACATGGGACATTGTATTATATCATTTTGTATCATATTGTATTCCTAATTAGTATGATATACATATTTTTAAAATCGCCAAAACGGCCACATGGTCAACAACTGATGATTCAACAAGACAAAATTTATACATAGTACCATAATGACAAGTATATTTGAAACGGGGAAAAGTCTTATGTTTAAAGCTTTAAAGATTTTTAGACTATATATATAGTATTTTAGACTATATATATTTGTGTGTGTGTGTGTGTGAGTGTGTGCGGGTACATTTTGGCCGTTCAAATGAAAAATCTGATAGCACATAAATAAAAACATCATGATATTGTTAAAATAGAATCAATATATCGATATACAGTCAACAATGAATGTATTTAAAGAAAAAATACGTATAAATATATGCATATGCAAGACCCCTTTCAAGTCTCTCTCTCTCTCTCTCTCTATATATATATATATATATATATATATATATATATATATATATATATATATATATATATATATATATATATATATATATATATATATATATATATATATATATATATATATATATATATATATATATATATAGTGGTGCTGAGCAAGAGAACGATAAGGGAGAACTTTCTTTCCTTACGGATATTGAATTTTACAGCCAGAGAAGATCGTAGAATGATTCGACTGAAACGTTATGTCAACAACAAAATTGAGGAAAAAAAAGTTAGATTGTCCTAACAATTGTTGGTGAGTTAATAACTCCTTTCAAAGCAATAAACAATAAGTAATTTACATCTCAATCAAACTGAAAGTAAAAGTGAAAATAGTATATGCAGTGGATACAAGTTCGCTTTTCCCAAAATCATTATTTATCCTATTCACGTTGTCTAGGCAAACTGATACAATGATTGTTTAATAACAGGAGACCATTTCAAATAAGAGTTTCAATCTAGTATAACGTAATTCATAATCATGTGTATATATATACATGTATGTATGGATGTATTGGTGTATGGATGGAAGGATGGATGGATCTGTATATGTATCATGTGTTTGTTCATGGAACTATACATATGAGTGAGTGCGTCTGCGCGCTCGTGCATGTGTGTATGCATACATACAGGAGTGTATTGTTTGCATAAATATATATATATATATATGTATATATATATATATATGTATATATATATATATGTGTGTGTGTGTGTGTGTGCATGCATGCTTGTATATATGTGCGTGCGTGGGTGTAGTAACATCGAGCAACTGAAAGAATGTTTTCATCTTCGATTTAATTATAATGAAGAGGAGGAAAATAGGAGAGAGGTTTAGGAAGATTTATCTTAATCTTGGATATTGAAGAAAACATTAAAACCACAACAAACACACACACACACACACACACACACACACACAGAGTATGTGCTTACTTATGAAACGTAGGTCTCCTAAAGGCATCACAACTTCTCATCACAACTTTTCTACATTTACTTCTCAAGCTTTCATTGATCGGTGTCCGATCTATGATAACAGCGCACTAAAAGCAGGGTAATATATGGACAGTTTTTTTTTTTTAAATAAAAGTGTACGTCTTATCGACCGAGAATACTGTGTATGGATTCACACGAAGAAGGAATGTGAATCCGTCTGCCTCGTCACAGTTACGGATATCTCTCTGGTGCCAGAGGTTGTTGTTCGAGTCCATGTGAAGTCCAGGATTTGGGATACTGATTTTCAAAATGGGCTCTACCCGCATGGAATAATGGTATGGTATTATTTTCCAACGCCCCCTATCACCCCACATTTGGCCTTGTGCATTGTCTGGCGAGGCTTAATGAATACGCGGAATCAATATTCAGTGAAGGGAAAAGGAGAGGGGGTGGCGGAATTCTGAATTTCTCAGATGATACATTTTCGTTATTATCACTTTTTTCATTTCGTTGCTTTTTCTTACAGTGCCCACGTCGTTCGATTCAGACTAGAATAAGCAGTGTGAATCGGAACTCAAAGAGTTGACTCCAACAAGATTTGAACTTGCATCCCGTATCCCGAAAATACATATGGCACTGCCCCAGGGATCTTACAATCAAGAAAAAAAAATAGAGCAATTTCGGGTGTGTGGAATGCACAAATTTAGAGCGATGTATAACGTACATTGATAACTTTGAGACAATGGAAGTGAAATTTGATAAAACAAAAAAAGATAGATAATGAATGGCTTTGCGTATTAACAGTATAAATATGGCCTACCAGGCGGCTGAAATAGTTACTTATCTTCCCCTAGAGTCAGTGGTTGGTCGTGTAAAGTTTGCGTAGAAAAGAAAAAAAGGATTCTAAATGCCGTCTTTCAAGGCAGGCAAAGCACTTTCAAAAACTGTCGACTGTCACCAACTGTCACTAAAAGTGTTAAAATATGTTTCTTTAGTTTCTAAGTTGGTCTGTCTGCCTGACTGGCTATGTATGTATGTATGAATGTATCATTTGTGCTGACTGCACCAAATTTGAACATTTACTCCTTATTTTTTTGTAGATTTTTAGTGAGAGTGTCAATTTCCAATGTAATTCTATGCTAAATTAATCCCTTAGTCCATGCTTGGCAACATCCACACTAGTATTTTAAAATTTCAAAATTTCCCCAGTGATCATGGCCCAACAAAACGTGAGAGAAGTAATTCATTCATTGATCGACCGCTTTCCCAATTTTTTTTTAAATGATCATCCCTAACATGGCATGTTACCCAAAGGAGTTCATGTGGCGGTTTCTATCGAGTGACTAACCAGACGTGTTTCTCTACTGTTTGGCCGTGTGCCGTATTAAACAAAACTTTGTAAATATCATCAGTAGAAAAAAAAAGTTGAATGCATGAAGAGAGGACGTTTGCGTGTCCGCACACAAAGAAACAATCTCTCGGTAGGACAAAAAGAAAAGAAAGAAAGACTGAAGAAGAAAGAACCATTAACAAGTGGAGAAGGAAAAAAACGATAAAAAAAATAATGAACACAAAGCGGGGGGTTTCTACTAGTACATTTCTTTGACAACAAAATAAAACCTGTCTATGTATGTATGAATATATATATATATATATATATATATATATATATATATATATATATATATATATATATATATATTTGAGTGTGTGTGTGTGTGTGTGTGTGTGTGTATATTTATATGTGTATATGTATATATATATATATGCGTGTGTGTGTATATATATGTGTGTGTGTGTATATATGCATATGTGTGTGTGTGTGTGTGTGTGTGTGTGTGTGTGTATGTATGTGTGTCATTAGCGCATAGTGCTTTGTATTACGGATACAGAAAAACAACAAAAAAAAAACATATTTTAGAGCCTGTAAAAAGCAAGGGACGGTAAAAGCCTTTGCTGGTACAACGTACGGAAGGTGGTCCCGATTGTAAATTTTGAAGTTTCACACATTTTACAAAGGGTCATCCTCTGATGTGAGTGTCGGTCGGTAGTAGCTTTTGAGGATTTTTTTTTTTTTCTAAAAACAAACTTTTTTTCTTTTCTTCTTTTTGGTTTTACTATGCTTTTGCTAGAATACGGGAATCTGAAAATTTCACACCACTTGAAGACTTCCTCTTATTTCCCTTTTAGCTGTTTGTAACGACGAATGAGCGAGGGCGTGAAATTCTTACTATTTACAATCGGGACCACCCTCCCATTGCTTTTTACAGACACTAAAATAATTTTTGCGTAGCTCAGAGCACATCTGTGATCCAAAGCACCATACGCCATTAGTATGTATGTATGTATGTATGTATGTATGTATGTATGAAGGGTTTGTTTTGGTGGAAAGACGAAACAACCAGAAAAGGAAAAAAAAAGCAAAGTAAGGCAATTAATCAAGAGAGAAACTACTAAATAGACGTAAACGTGCGCCTTGCTTGTTTTCTCATGCACAGCCGTCGACAGCATTAATGAAAGCTCTCTGCTAAATTTAGCAGTTGCCA
The DNA here is from genome assembly GCA_963457665.1 of Thysanoteuthis rhombus. Lineage (NCBI taxonomy): Eukaryota > Metazoa > Mollusca > Cephalopoda > Oegopsida > Thysanoteuthidae > Thysanoteuthis > Thysanoteuthis major. The sequence goes on from OY735202.1 coordinate 47,219,097, forward strand.
AAGTTAGGAAATGTCGAAAGTAATGTATCCGCCTTATTCACACAGGAGAGCCTCAATGCCTGTTCAAACACGAGCACACATTTGTAGTCCTGCTAAGATAGGAGAGCCACAAGATAAGAGTTCTCAGGTTCACTTCTGAGGGCCCGCCACGGTGACACTAGATAATACACCGCCCACACATAACTTTTTTTTTCTAAATTTTGAATTTGAATATAGTGCTTTTTTTTAATGCTGATCATTCTAGTAGTTGCTTGAATCTCTGATAATGTAAAGGATACCGTCATTCAATAGACACTTGCTGGTGCAGCCCAGTGGTGAGAGCATTAATCTGACGACTTGGGAATCTGAGTTTCTACTTTCTTTGTTTCTTTGAATCTTCCACAGGTTTTCGAGTTGTTTTGAGGAAGTGGAGACGGTCGTCCTGTGATTCTTGTCCGTTCGTTACTATTCGTTATTTGACTTAGGCAATTTGTTATAATCCGCTTCCGCCTTTCTAGGCCCGTTGGAACTTTCATAGAACCCTTTCATCTAATAGTCTGGATAGTGTTTTTAGTGTTTACAATGACTTCATAGTATATTACCCAAATCTGTTTAACAAATAAGAAACTGTCCAGGAGAACTAACGCCCAAACTATCAACATAGGTTTCTTCAGTTTTCAGGTTGGTATGGTTGGCTATGTATGTATCACGCAGACAAACTGCACCAATGAAACTAGGGTGCTGATATCCTTTAAAATAATTAACTTTTATTATGCCTACGAAAATATTCTTTGTTTATTTTTTCTTTCGAAAATCCTACCCTAAATAGGTTTTTAGTGGGTGTTGAATTCACAGTGAAAGCTAATGTTGAATTGCACCCCCCTTTTTTAAAATCCAGACTTTTTATCGGTGATCACAGACCTAGAGAAAGTAAGAGAGAAGTCACTGATTGGAATTATCCGTTGATCAACCCCTTTTCCAATGCTTTAATTGATAACCCTCAACTCGGTATTCTGCCAAAAATCGTTGGTCACTTGATGGTTTCTATTAGGTGACTAACCAGATTTGTTATTTTAGTCATAATATTCAGTGGGTGGTACTACATGAAGAACAGAATCTGCGAACCGAGATCGAACATCGACTGGGATTGCTAATGTTCACATAACACTAATACTCTTGGGAAAGGTATGAATCCCCATCCATGGGCCCCATTCGATCGCTATGTGTGTTGTCTCAGACAGTAGATGTTGGGTTGGTATGTTCATATATTTGTGAGTGTTTGTCAATTTCTATGATATAAATAAAAATTGATTTGATACATGTTTACATACCTAGGAAGAAAAAAAAGTAGAAATAACACTCACTGTCTATGCGTAGGTGTTAGTATATAACTGCGTATGTGTATGTAAATATGTTTTTGCTAGAATAGCAAAAATGTGCATGTAGTAAGTATATATGTATGTCAGTGAAAAAGAGAAATTTCTTGAAATCTGGCTCAAGATCATTTTTGGCGGGTAGGCGAGGAAGGGCAACTCAACTGTCAATGTCTTGCGAGCCCTTCATCAATGTATCCTTAACATGCGTAGAGTAAAAAGAACGGGGGCTGTGTGTAGACATAATTTTGAGCACTCACGTGGGCATGTTGTTAGTGTGAGTTTACTTGATCGTACATGTGCTCATTGGTGTGCACATGTATATGGCAGTACATTCATGACAGAAGCGGCACGTTCTACTCAGCTGCAAACTAAATAATGACTTAAATGAGAATATCAATTAAGACAAAACTGGCATTCTTTCGAAACATGTTACCAGCCGGACCAACCAACTGTTGGCGAAATCAACTACAGTAGAGTGGAGATGCCGAAATACGCCTTAGTATATAATGATAGAAAACATACAAAAATATTGAGTGATCAAATCAAATATTACATGGAATCAAATAATAGAGACGGGATTAAACTGAATTGAACATTAGTGACGAGAAAACCATTGGATGTAATTCATACATGTTCTTATTACTATTAATAAACAACTTCTTCCACCAAAAAGCAAAAACAAGAAATCATGAGAACAAAATGAAGAAAATAATTGAATGGATGGATTAAAATGAAACAAATCTTATTTTTTCTCTAAGGTGAAAGAGAAACTCTTCTTTTGTTTTTTTACAATCGAATTTTTGATGCTGATAAAGTCATTCCTTTAAAAAAAAAAAATTTTTTTTTAAATTCCTTCTTCATTTCCATTTAGTCTTAATTCAATTATCCATTATATTTTGTATGATATATCATGGATTTCGGGCGTAAAAAATTATATCGTTATACAGAAAAAGGAGAAAAAGAGACACAAAAATTACTTAGCTATAAATAAAGTTTTAGAAAGAAACTAATATATATTAAGAATGCTTATATAGTCTTACTTAAGAGGTAGAGTACAAGACTGGCAGAGTAGAGGTCCCGGGCTTCGTCCCAAGTGTCAGATCTGTTGTTTCCGGCATAAGCTTTCTAGAAGAAAACTTATTTACAGGTGTTAGTTTCTTTAAGCGAAGGCTCTTCTCCAGGGCTGATGAACTAGCTATAAGTTCGAATAGATAAAGGGAAACTTTGGCTTCAAACTTTGTGTGTGCGGCTATTCATGACTACTGTTGTTATCAGTGATCGTATGTATCATATGTGTCAGCGCACGAGACATTTTGCTTTTCTCCACTAGTCATTTTCCCATCATGTTAACACCAATAAAAGAAGAATTATAAAAACGAATACAATAAACGCACGAGAAAAATATCTACGTATTTGTATGTATGTGTATGTATATGTATGTATGTTTGT
>OY735202.1:47226900-47249400 GCA_963457665.1 Thysanoteuthis rhombus
AAGAAAGGCAGTCTCCAGATTCCTTTCAGATTGTCTACGCACAGTAAACCTTTATTGTGTGTATAGTATTAGACATTCCTCGATTAACCATTATGTGTATAACCAATGATTTCTAGGCATGTCTATAAAAATAGAATGTTATCATAAACGGAATTTCCTTGATAATGGTCTCAACACAACTACCCGAGTGCCGCCTACCGATAACACAAAAACGGATGAATAAAATTCATAACGTCCTATGATAAAGTTTTATTTTCGGGCTCTTACTTGATTAAGCATTTTTTATCAATAGGAAACGAACAGAAGTCGACGTAACAGTAAAATACGACTTTCTACCCTACTACTTGAAAGGATAGCTTTTAATATCTGCCCAGAATATGCCAATCGTCTTCAAGGGTTTGAATCAAATGCCGCGAATTACAATTGGAAGTCCAAGATGATAACCGGATACAATAAAGGTAGATACTTATAATTCTCGAATACCGCACATTTTGCTAGTACATTAGCGTAGGTTGAGTAAAAACAAAACCGTATAGCAACGATCTTGTAAGTGGGGAAGATCTCTCACTACAGCCAAACAGTCAATATTCGTAATCGAGCGTTTCGTTGGGCTTAAACACTCATAAGTGGTTCTCAGGAGAAACTCGATATTACATTGACTAATAAACAGATCTGATAGGTAGAAAGATATTCATAACCTTTAGGTACTGCACAGGGCCAGGTCAAGGTTCGCATGCTACTAATATCGTGTAGAACCAGTACTACCTGTTCCATGGTCGGATGGTCGGCGACTAAACCGGCTCTCCCATCCCACTTCAAAGTGGATTAGGAGGGTGGTTAGCAACCCTGTAGGAATGAAAAATATATATATACATCAAAGGGCGGATGAATTCTAAGACACAACGATCAGCTAATCAAAGATGGTGTCTCGATAAAAACACCGTGACCAGCTAACTACAAAATGTCTTGATAAAATAACGGAGGGGAAGGCAACAGGAAGGCACTTTACTATTACTACCAAGAATAATCATGGTTTTAGTCTTCTCGATAAGGAACAAAAAAAAAAAGCTATTTTTATGCATTTTTCTCTACGGATGCCAACGTTGGTATGTGAATACATATGACCATTGCATGTCTATTGCTGGGTGGGAGCACATTGATTCCAGCCCCCGATGCCCAGTGGCGCCCCGTACAAGTTCGGCACTAGGTTGACGCAATAGGCTTGACTAAAAGGATATTATCTCTGATTCTAATCGATATATTTTTTCCTGTTTGCAGATAAACACTCTCGGGGGTATTCTCTGGATATAATTTATTACTTCTGCCAACGAAGTTGGCGATGTATCTGAATATTGTTGTGACTTTACATCCTTCCGTCAGCCATTTTGTCTGTCTTTCCGTTCATCCTTTTTGACAGTCCACACAGCATCTCCAAAAGTACTGAATGAACTTCAATGAAATTCCGCCGAAATGTGGGCCACGGGCAGATCCAATGAGACTTTTTGATTGACAGAGATATCTTATTCTTATTTTGTTTCCCTCTATATACGTTTGCGTATGCATGACTGTCTGCACGATTTTTTCGAAGAAAGGCATGGAAGAATAATTTAATATCTGTCCACATGATATCTCCCAGAGTTCTCAATGAATTTCTATGGCATCTCGTGAAAGCATGAACAATAGAGTATAGAAAGAGTGATTAAATTTCGGGATGGTCCATGCACAAATACTTTCCCGATGTCGTAGTTATAATGTCAACACCATATGATATCGCCTGAAGTTAATGTCTGCTCACTCCATATCATTGAATTTCAATGAAATTAGGGGAAAGAGTGTGAAATTAGCTACAGAAGAATAGCTTACATTTTGGAATACAATTACTTGCCCTTCATCACAGTTCTATTTTATTATCTCTTTACTCTCCCTTGAAAAATACCCTGTACTAAATAAACCACCCCTTCCCTGGTTAGCTAGATTTCTCTAAGGCTCAGCGTTTGGTTACATGTTGGGTAGAATATATGATTAGTTAATCCACTTAATTTGTACATCAAATGTTTGTTCCGACAAAGTAGATACTTTCGATTTTTATATAAGTCCTAAGACGGAAATTGATAATTAATTCATTCCTGGAGTATCTTTTTCGTACGTCAGATAATTTTTCTCCAGTATTCAAAAATGTTCAGTTTCATTTATTGAACATTTAACTTCTCAGCCTGTTGGAAACCCTTCTCAAATTAGCTGGTCTCGTACTTTTTTAATACATTTCAAATTCGGAAATCATTACTCCACATAGTGTGAGGAAAAGAATCCACTATTTATGATAATATCTATCTTTTCTTTGGATGAAACATAGGAAAAAAGACACTCTCCAGATATCAAATTTTCATTACTTGACCTGATTTATTCTAAAACAGGGCTATCTTGAAAACATCTTTCGCTGCGATTCAGATGAGCTGTCAAAAGCAAGTTCATGTATCCATTGTTTGAAGTTTTCTATAATTTGGGATTGCCAAATTCATGAGATTAATGGCATGAGTTTTCCTCAGATAAGGAGATACGTAAGTACCCAAACAAGACACCTATGGCTACGATTATGATAAACTAAGATTTGGTTAAAGACTCGGTTCGGGTTTTCAAATGCCATACAAAATTTATTTATCCATTGTTCGAACCTGTATAAAAAAAAACGGACATGGCTATCAATCTAGCAGTCCGGTTCACGACCCGCCAAACTGTACTGTGTTTTCCAACAGAATCCTCTCACTCCATTAACAGCAGACCTCAACCATAACTTCTCATCAAGTTTGCAAATTCACCAAACCAATACCTAACCAGTTGATGTATTTTGTTATCTAGTGTAGAAGAGCGAAAAATTATTTATGAATCATTATTGTTGCCTTTCCTATGCGAATTTGTACTGTTTGGGATTTTCATCAAGAAATATCAATTGATATAATTCAATGTAGTTAAATCATATTTAGAGAAGAGAATGTTCTCATGGGTCTGTATCTAAAAACAGAATGAAAAATATATAGATTAGAACAAGAGATTTGATCATTTTAGTGCCCCACCCTGCTGCCATATATATATATATATATATATATATATATATATATAGCGCCATCTGTAACCACAGGTCGGTACCAAAGTCTTTTCACACAGCAAAAGACCTGTAATGGTCGAACGTATATGCATGCCAAATCTGTAAAGCTTATAAAGAAAAGTGCACAGATATTCCACTAATCGATTGTATTGCAAAAGAAGGCATTGGAGATCCATGATCGCCCACGACCTGAAGGATCATGACACATAAAAAGACAGAGGAGGTACTGCTGGTCTTAAAACTACTGCTACAAAGAATTAGGAAAATTGGCGCCATTTAACCAATGTTTTAAGCTTCATCTTTTCACAAACTAGCATCGAAAACTATTAACGGTTACCAGAAGTCAAACCTGGATTACTTCGGCCAGTAAACGATCCATCACTTTTATAACCACCAAGCAGACGCTTAGCATTAAAAAGGCAGAGACGGAAAGAGGAAGTAAGAGAAAGAAAGAGAGAAAGTAAAAGAGAGAGAGAGAGAGAGAGGGAGAAAGAGAGAGAAAGTGAGAGAAAGTAAGGAAAAGTGGTAATAGTTGTATAAGAGACAAAATCAAGAGAGAAACGAAGATAGAAACGAAGAGTGAAACAAAGAATGGAACAAACATAGATGATAGTGGTAAAATGCAAGAAGCAACGGAAAGCAACGGTAAATAAAGTGGAATGTAATTTTGAAAAGCTTTTATACAGATGTTTGTGGAGAATAATTATACAATTAAGGATTAAGGTTTGGGCTAAGGTTATTCATTGATTGGAACAATTTAAATCATATACGTATTGATTACATAACGTTGAAGGAATTCTATTCTGAAAGGCTTCCATACAGGGGTTTGTGGAGATTAATTGAATAATTTAGATTTAGAAATAGGGCTATTTATTGATATGGGCGTATATGCATTAAATATAATAATGGATAAATTATATCTTTGCTTTGCTCCTTGTTACGTCTTGCTTATCATGATTATTGTACTAGTGAAATACAAAAGCTAATGGGAATGTAATTTCAAAAAAATTTCTATTGTTCTTCATCGTTCTCGTGTTTTATCACGATCCCAAATATGCATAGAACGCAGCATTGAAGAAAGACAGTATCATTTTGAAAATCACTAAGAATAAAAAAAATGGACGAAACAATTTTTTTTAAGTGAATGGAATGATACAAACAGGTCTGGTTAGTCATTCAATGGAGACCGTCACATGACCAAAATAAAGACAGGTCTGGTTAGTCACCTGATTGAAACCGTCATGCAGCCAACGTCATTTTGTAGCATGCCGTGTGGGGGTGGTCAATTAAAAAAATGAAGAAAAAGGGGTGATCAATGAATATAACTTCCCTCACCTTTTTGGGGACAGTGATCACTAAAAAGAACGATATTCCAAAAACAAAAGCGTGAATGCTGCAGAAGCACAAATAATGGGATCAATTTGACAGAAAATCACATTGTAAATTGAATTTCCACTAAAACATATAAGGAGTACATATTTAAAGTGTCAATTTATTGGTGTGGCCTGTACACATGATACATACACACGCAGCCAGCCAGTCAGCTAGTCAGCTAGGCAGACCATCTTAAATCTTGAAGAAACCTATCTTGACAGTTTTGGTCGACGGTTCGTAATAATCACAATGAAAGTGTTTCTTCAGAGTAGATTAATCGGCGGGAAATGTAATCGGAAGTCGTACGCTCTTCCAGCAAATGTTTTAACAATGGCTTTATGACTATAACTAAGTTCCGCCACAGAATCTTTGTAACAACCAGCTTAAAGGGGGACAAGTGCAAAACAATATGCAGTCAATATTGGAAAAATGCTGATCTGAACTATTATCAAAATAAGATTGTTTCATAAGGAAATTATTTCATATACGAATGAGTCAATTGTATAATTACAATTTAATGAATCAGTGGACAATTTCTAAGCCGACAATGGTGGTAACTGATTTTTCCATCCATATGTATCTGGCTAAGCTGATTCGTGGGATAGGGTGATCCATTTGTGTCTGGTTTGGATCGGTGATCCTATTGTATCTGGCTTGGGTTAGGTTGTTCAATTTGCATCTGGCTACGACAGGTGATCCATTGGTGTCTTCATCTCTTCGGTGAGACTGGGGAATAAAAAAATTCTCTCCTTCAAGCCAGGGTGAAAACTACTACTATTAAGGCTTTGTTTAGTTCGTTCAAAGTCCTTGTTTACACTATTACTGCTACACGATGAAATACGCCATGCTAGTGCCCCGTCGTACGTGTCAATACTGAGCGTGCAATTTCTACACATGTGCACAGTGATAACTATAAAGGCTTCTATCATCTATACCGATTAAACATTTCAAAATGCATATATTTACTGTAAAACAGAAGATCAAGTAGAAGCATCGAGTCGTTTATTAGCAAAATGTTTTCATTAAACAAAAAATTCCGAGAGGTGACTGACTAAACTTTTTTAAAATTCAAAGTCAACTGAATTTCTCTTGGTTCATTTTTAACAGAATGTTTCGGTTGTTGTTTTCCACAAAGGGAACCAAGATGAAGACATAAAGTCTGCAAAAAAAACCCCATTACATCATGATATTCCAACATCTAAAAGATTTAGACAGGAAGTCACATTTAGTGTATCGGAATAAAAATGTTATAGCATTAACAATCAAGACCAAAATATGTCTGGCCTGCTCTGTGGCTTAGGTAGTTGTATATTTCAAACAGGTGTCGGTGTTCGAGCCACATAAAAACCAGGATTTCGAATGTCAATTTTTACTAATTTAGTTCAGTACATAATCAGTTCGAACGTAGAGACATTGTATTACAAAGTTCTTTTGCTCATATCTTCTAATTAGTGTTTCACTAAGGCTGGTACTTCTATGAATCAGTTTGGTTATTTACATCCTTATTATGATTGTGCGGTCCTTTTGACATAACCAAGAGATAAGAGATCAATGTGACAAAATTACTTTGCCACGAGTTGAGCATTCACGTATATGAAGTGAACGCTATTATTATTGCATTAAGCAAGATATTCTGGTCACTACAGCTGTGCCTTACGTCACAGGAGTGTGGTTTTGTGTTAAACTTGATCTCGTCGAAATGACTCGAAAAAACTTAACGAAGATTAGCACACTGTCCTTGATAACAGATGGCAGACCAAGCTCGATTTAAATAAGTATCTGATTCATATGCACGTGGGTAGTTATTCATTAAGCTTAGTTTAGTCTGGCACAAGGCTACTATTATTGGGCACCCAGCGATTTATCCCATTACAATTGTAATTGGTCTGTCAAATCCGTTTGCTAACCACTGCTCAATGGGACGATGATCTATACTGTTACGGATATATATATCATTGAAGTCTCACAACTAAATAATTCTATATGATGGCTTCTGCTTTTTTATTAGAACATGTACTCTCCAGATTTTGTCGTTAATGGCGTCTTTGGAATAACACTTGAACTATGGTCATGTCTAAGCGAATTGTTATTTCCAATTGGGGGTTTCTTTCCTTCCACCAATCCTGCGTATATATACACACACACACACACACACATATATATATATATATGTATATATATATGTGTGTGTGTGTGTGTGTGTGTGTGCGAATACATCAATGATGATACAAAATAGTATTAATGAAATTGTGATAGTTATTGCCTTTTTTTGTACTAAATATTGGTATGATTAAATTCGATTAAAAATATTCTATATCTATCATGGGTGCTGCCGAGCCAATACTTTCTCAACTTGTGTAGTTCGTCACACCATCTAATTTTTTGCCAGACACAGTTTTGCATATGATTTCTGGGGATCTACGTTGTGAGTAGTGATGTTCGCCGTTTGTCCGACATTCATCCAACATGATCATTGCCATTACAGTTTTCTAATGGACCCTATGATATCCTTGACTTGTTTTTTCTTCAATATACTTTGTTGACCTTTCCATGTGATGTTTAACAGGATTCTCTCTTCTGTACCTTGCATGGCTCTCAGTTTGAGAGTCAATTTTTTGGTTATGAACCATTTTTCCAAGCTCGACAGAAGATTCTCAGGAGGATTCATTGGTTATAGACCCTTCTTTTTAATACTGATGGGAATTTCTTGTTTTAAAAGGTTGAGCTCGTTCTACCGAATACTTTGCTTGAAATCTTCTTTTAAGGGTTTCATGGAGAATCGATGTAGTGGTCCACTTTCTTCAGGTCTCGAAGGTTTTCGATTTGGATTTTCATGTCTTCACCCTCAACATGTTCGTTGTATATAGCATTTTTTTTACTGGAGTTCATATAAAAACCAACTTTCTCGCTTTCTTCGTTCCGAGATCATGGAGATCATGGAGGTATCTTGCAAAAAGGACTATGTTGTGAGCAAATTTAAGATCACATAGTCATTCGCCGTCTATTCTGATTCCTTTATTTTCCCTGTCTCGGTTTCGGCAGATCAACTTGAGGTAGGCTGTGAAGAGTTTTGGTGAGCTGGTACCATCTGGTTTTACTCCCCCTCAGAGGTGAAATGACCCATAGTCTTTACGTAGCCTAATAAATGAACAGCTGTGTTGGTATATTTGTTGCAAGACTCTGACATATACAGGATCTACGCCTTGTTATATGATAGCATCGATGACCTTAAGGATTTCCTGGCCTTCTTAAAATCGACATATGCTACAGCGAGTGGCATTTTGTATTCTCCTCTTTTGGTTGATTTACTGAATAGAGATGGTCAACAGCTAAGTAGCTTTTCTCAATCCAACCTGTTCTCGTGGTTGGCTTTCATCAACCGTTTCGGGGATTTGTTTGGTGATCTCTTTCGTAAATAGTTTGTAGATGCAACTGAGTAGGCTTATCAGCCTGTAGTTGCTTAGATCTTTCGGATTCCCTTTCCTATGTTCTAGCATTTGGGAGAAAGGGCCGATCAATAAATAAGTTACTTCTGTCGCCTTTTGTAGACAGATGATTTCTAAAGAAAAGATTTTTTTAAAAACCACAAAAAAACAACAAGAGTATGCTGTCGAAAGCGAAATAAAGGATCAATTTTGTATATATGGTAAATTGTACCCTTAACTAAAAACTTATTCAGCAAGAGGGGTCAAAACCTTTTAAAAAATCGTTTTTCTAGACATTATAAGCAGTAAGTGTACACTTTTTCAGCCTTCTAGCTCCATTGGTGTGACCTTTACGTATATTACACCCATACACAGCCAGCTAGCAAGCCAGCCATACACAGCCAGCCAGCAAGCCAGCCAGACCAACTTACAAACGAAAAACTCTGTTTTGGGGATGGCTTCTAATACTGAGTTCTACCTTGCTGACAACGTCATCATCCTTGATGACACAGGCAACGTATGATGTTTCTAAACAAACCATTGTGCTGTCTTGGACAGTTACTTGTTTCTTCTAGAATCAATGACATTGCCAAACTTGAAATAAGCCAATTAAAAGACATTTCCCCAAGAATATTCTATTTTACATCTGTGTTCAGTAGGGTTATATTGCTAATTGCTAATTACCGGCTTAAGTGTTATTCAAAGGTTCTGGTCATACTTGGACGTAAGACTCATGGCATATTCCTTTTTGTTTTAAATATATGATTTAGAAAGATACATGTCTCGAGCAAATACTTCGCTGCCACTTTTTTTCCCCCAAGTTTTCGGATGAGTATTCCTCAACGGTGAGGTGCGCATTACATTATAACATTTATTTACCTGTGAAAATTGAAAAAAAATCATTTTTTTAGTATTCCGACTTTTGACATTGTATCTGATTCATATCAGTGAATGAAACAAACAATGCAAATATATCATTCTTAGTAACTATAAGGCTTCATTGAAAATCACTTATGATAAGTCACTATTGAAAAGCAAGGAAGAAAGACAGTAGTCGGGCAAGAAGAGCATATGCAACAGAACTTCTTCAGTCGATTGCAGCTTGTTTTCCATGGGTCATCCATACAACGTATTGTCTGGCTTTATCTCGCAGCAGACGGATTTTGCGCAATTATTGACGCTTATAGATAGTCTTACGTGTGTGTGGTGATTGTGTGTTGTGTGGGGGTTTGTATGTGTTTGCGAACTCACGTGTGTGCGTATGTGTGTGAAATTACGTAAAATAAATTTGAAAATGATTTTTTTCTGTTGTTTTCGATAATATATATGAGTAATTATTCTCATCACGCAAAGAATCATTTTGGATAAACATGAACGCTTTGAATTTTGCGTTTTACACCAATTGCATCGGTCATATAGAAATTGCTCTTCTTGTCTAGGTTTTTCATAACTTTCAATATAATTATCACCTGTTGAATTTGTGTCTGCGCGTGTCTTGAGATGTATACAATATTTCAGGTTCCAATTATATCTATGTATATTCATTACACGTACTGACAGATAGAAAGGATGGTTATATGTACTAATATGTCGCTTAGATGATTACACCGTTCGTTCTTTCCCCAGGGAAAAGATGTGGGATCCTCAACAGTGTTAATCAGTATTGACCTTGGGAGGAGAGGAAACTTTTTATACCTTGAAGATCTTTAATATCTATGATACACAAATACCTTTTCAACAAACAAACGATGCTGATATTTATTTCATTCTTATTAATTGTAGGACTTCAATGAAAATTGATTATGATAATCTCACATTAGGAAGAAAGAAAGAAATATAAATATAAAGGGAAGAAAAGAATTAAAACAAAAATAGAAAGGGTGAAAGGAAGAATAAAAAGCCAAAAGAAAGAAAGAAAGAGAAATGAAAGAATAGAAGGAAAAAGACGGAAATAGAAGTGCGAATGGAATAAAGTTTTTAAAAAAAGAAAGTTAAAAGAAAAAAGGGCGAAAGAAAGAATGAAGAAAAAAGAAAGAAAAGAGAAGGAATGAAAGGAAAAAAGAAGAAATGAACAGAAATTTTGAAGAAAGAAAGTAAAAGAAACGACAGAAATACGAAAGAGGCAAAGATCAAACAAAAAAAGAAAGAGGGGATAAAAAGAGGAAAGAAAGAAATAGAAAGGTGAAAGAAAGAAAGAAGGAAAGGAAAACGTTTAGAAAGTAAATCAAAAGAGGAAAGAACACAATAAATAAAAAAGGGAAAATAGAGAAGGTACAGAAAAACATCTATACTTTATTATATCCATATCCTCTCTTAGATCGACAGAAGAACATGACAAAACAAATCCCCTAAATTAACAATGCAATTTCCAGAATTAAAACTTGACCTTACATTGAATACTCAATTAAGGACTTTCTAAAACTAATGATCGATTCTAATGGAACGACCAAAAGATACTACTTTTATAACAATAAAGCGATGAAAATAACTGTGTCTGTAGCTAAGTTGTAAAAATAATCTGAATGTTCCAGTCATTGGCCGCGCTAGAGCCGACTGCATCCCCTGACACACTTTTAGATACTTTTAGATTATTTTTAGTTTTTTTCGGATTATTCTTTTAGATTTTTCAGGTTTTCTCAGATATATAGTGCCCTCGGAGATCCAACCCCACTCCCTGCAGTTGCAGGGTTTGTGGGTCTCACGCACCGCCACTGGTCCCAGGAGACGTGTAGTTACATTCTTCGTGTCAAATCAATTTCCATTTTTAGACTGTTTTCGGACAATTTGTGCAGTCAATAAAAGGTCATCATTTTCTAAAAAAAGAAGCCTAGAACACTGATTCAACATTGTTATTTTTGTGTTTTTTGCTAGCGTGCAGACGGATCGATGATTCATTTGCGACGGAATGGCGTCAGTTTCGATTCGAATGTTTGCAGAACCAACATGATGTCATTGTCATTTTGGAAGGAAGTTCTGCATCAAGCGGGAAAGGGGTAATCAAGGTCAGCAAGTTGGACTAGTTGAGTTTGTGCAACAGGACAATCTAACTCAACTCTGGCTTGGTTTCACGGGCCATCCATGTAACGAGGGGTCTGACATCGTCTTGCAGCAGGCGGATTTTGCGCAGTTGTTAGGGTTTCTCTTTGATCTCATCGGTCACCTTTCGCAACTGGTAACACTGGACTTGGACACAGATAGCTTCCTTAGATCAGACAGTTCCCCAAAATCAATGTCTTGCACGTCGTACCATCAACTCGTCCTTGGATGGACAAATATGATTTGGGCCTGGCTTCAGTATTATCGTTTATATCTATGCAGCTTTGTTTATGTATCTTGCTGATGTAAGGTTACCACTTTTCATGAACTGCGATGATTATATCCAATGCAGCCGTATAAATGGCCAATATAGAGGAATCAAAGACATAGACGTGTCAAAAGGGCGATTTTGATGGTGGTCCTTCAGTGAATGTTGCCTTTTAATTCCCAAATTTATACTGTGTCAATTGCAGAATAATGACTCATCATGGTGGGAGCAAGTGAGGTTAACTGCTGTGCCATTTCTCGGCTAATTAAGTTTGTCCTAATCCAGATCCAATGGTTGTTAATATTAAGGATCGGCCAGAGTCTTGAATTCACCGCGCTGAAACTGATCAAACCACATAATTTGTCGTACATTCGAGAGTTCCTTCCTCAAACACTTGGTTGGTTCAGCGCGTCTAAGACCAAAGCTCGTTTTGAAATCAAACTGCAGACACTCTCCCAACAACTCAAACGAAATCAGTTTCTTCCTTTGTAAATGCTTTGATGCGTATAAAAACCATCGACTGAGAGCCAATCTGCTGATATCCTGTATTGGAATGGTTTGCGAATACTGCAACATTAGGGACTTCCGTATTTTTTTAATGTTCAGAAATTTTCTAGGATTATACACGGAATGAGAAGTATTTTAAAAATGACCAGTCCAGTTAATTCAAACCTGATCAAACTTTTGTCCAAGGGAGCAAAATTAAGCCGTCTAAACCCAACAAAAATTAAACAAATTTTATTGTTACCCAATATTTTGTCATTCTGTTGTATATTTCAGGTTAGGCTCCTGTGATGAATAAGATAGAAAACCAGAGAATCTTTTGACACATTCCAAGTACCAAACTTGTTAAAGTAGCAAAATTCTCAACAGAGAAAGAGAAAATATTCGTTTCAAATTAGCAGAAACGATATTTTCTTCAGTTCTTATTCCTTTTCAATACTTTTCAATTTAAGCAAGACATTTGACTAGATAACAGAAAAAAATCATGCTTGAAAGAAAAAATAGATAAAGTTATCAGGTCCATGTTGTTTACATTGAAGAGAATTTATTAGAAATATAATTATTAAAAAACTACACACTATATAATAGTGTCCTATTCTTGGTCATTGTAGTCACTAAGTTTCAGCCTTAGCACTCTTCAGCCTTTTTCGGATGTCTGCTGTAGTTGCTAATCCTCTGGAAATTCCTAAGCGAACGTTCTATCCTATCGAAGGTGGTACATTATCCTCCTTCTACCGTCTACGCCAGAGGATAACTCGCATCAGTTAATTCTTCCTAGTTTTTTCGTTATAGTGGATGTCAGTTGCTTGTCCCTTCCTCTGGAGCAGAGTAGATTACTTTTTTGCGCTACCCGAATAAGGAATTGAACTTACAATCGCCTAGCAGATTATTCATTACTCTCAAACAATGCCTCTATCGACTTGTCTAGGGACTAAGACATGTGTATCGGAGGGAAAGTTGTAACAATAACAACTAAGATTGCGACATTAGTCAAAATAAATCGGTGTATAAACTAACTATAATAGAAGAAATATGTGTGTGTATACGTGTGTTTGTGGACTGAGATAACTCGACAACAGACCACTGTGCAAAGTTTATATTTATCTCATATATTAGATTGCACACTAGGCATTACATTGCCGACTTCGAAGTTGTCATTCGCTAGACATATCCGTCAGCACACATGACAGCGTAATTTTGAGTTTTGAGTTTTGTTGATCAGCGGTTCACGAGAAATCAAATGAAAAAAAATACTATAATAATAGATCCAAGTTTAGATATAAAATGTCTAAATTCGCTATAAATCTAAATTTAGATGTACAGTAATTGAATTGGCAACACCGAAAGTAACGAGAATGATTCGAAGGTGTAATTTCGTACGACGAACGGAAAATTGATTTACAAGACAAATATAGTAGTCCAGTCCCTTCAAAACAGAAACTCCCAATTGGAAATTGGTGATAACCTTATTATCAATTGGTCAATTGTACTCAAACGAGCTTTACTTTGGATCATACAATGGTAGAATTTACCTGCTTTTGTGTTGAAAATCAACATGTCCACCGATTCTTGTAAGTGTTTAGGTATGCACTCTTTAGGTCCAGCGACTTATTGACCTGAATGTGTTGAATGTGCTCCTCCAGTTAATCCAGATTTTGTGACATAGTGCTCTTTGAAATTTGTTCCACTAAGATAGTGCAACATTTGCTAAAGTTATATGCAATTTCTAACAAGGTGTTAATTCTCACACACTCTCTACAGTGTAGTGATCATTGTATTTTTAAAAAAATTTCTTTTCATTACGATTAATGAATTGGTTTGTTAAGTTGATATCCTACAGCTCCTCTTGAGATCAACTGTACTTCATGCACGTTGGAATGTGGCTTTTGAGTAACATACAGAGAAACTTCCCACGTAGAGACGTTCGTAGTGTTCGCTTTCTTGTCATCTCTATAACTCAGAAGTATTGAATTAGCCCGTTAAGAAACGGCGTTCAAACAATACGACTCGGGAGATAAACAGCAGTTTCTGCATTTTCTATACTAGCCCTTGCAACTAATCATACTACTTTCTACGGAATAGATCATTTTCAACACATCATACTACCCTCCAGTCTAGAACGCGTCGACTATCAATTTATCCGGAGTTTTAAAAGTTCTGAATAAAATTAGCAAAAGAATGAGTTTTTCTATAAAGCTCTGACGTTTATAGAGAAACTGGAACGAGAAAAATATTCAAAGAATGAAGCATGATCGTGGATCGATTTTTCGTACTGAAACATGAAGATCAATTATGAATTCAAAATCAATAAGTGAGTATTCGTCAAAATAGAAACCGTCACCTTACCAATGGCCAGCAGCATACTATGCAGGGTGATCAATTTTGAATAAGGGATAATAAAAGTATAATTTCCTCTCTCGATTCTCGTTAGGCAGTGATCACTAAAAAATTCTGAATTTTCAAAAATAATGGATTCGTTTGGTGTCTTACTATGGAGCGATTTCAATGGAGCGAGTTTGGCAGATCCTTACTTCTATAGCTAGTTTGATCGTCACTGTGTGCTCCTCTCTTGTGGCCTTGTGTCTTACTTAGTAAAGCTCTGTAAATATCTTGCATTGGAGTAATGTTTAGGATGCTGGCATCCCAGATCAAAACAGCTCTAGTAATTTCGATTCGCCGAGCGCCCATAGTGCGGCCTTTTGTTGTACTATGCAGATAAAAATTTTGTGGAGAAATATTTAGGATGCTAAAAGTCTTGTAGACCATTAGTAAGTTTGATCCTTACTGGATGCCAATTACTTGTGGACTTTGGATGCATTAAGCCAAGCTTGCTAAAAATAAGAAAAAAGGCAGTCAGACTTAGTCTCGCTTACTGCAGTTGTGATTCGATCCCCCACGGGATGCTCCACACTTGTGCTCTGGTAAGTGAATACAACTTTTACTGTGAGTTAGTTCCTTACTGGGTGTCCCAAACCATTGGCCACGTGCCATACTTAGCTAAATTTCATTAAAAAAATATGCTGCAGTCGATACATTCTTTATTAGATGTCCCGATGAGCTTGATCAAAATAAATGATGGAGTTGTTGATTGTTAGAACATTTAACATGAATATTCACTTCTATCAGAAAAGTAAACTCGCCTTGCGTGACCTGCCTCGTAGCTAAAATAGCTGGATATTTCTCAACAAAGCTCGATTTTGGTGTTCAAGCCTAAGTAAAACCCATGATTACGAACCACTTATCTTCCCATGCAGTCGACCTGTACCCATTTGGTGGATTAATTTAATATAATATTTCTTCTTCCATTTCCACTCACCGGGGACGTCGTAATGGGAAGTATCGACTCTTGTAGTTTGAATAAAGGGTCTGGTTTGAAGTTATCAGAAGGCAACCGAATAAGACCGACAGCTGAAGAAAACTGGAGGGTACAACAGCTGAAACGTTGTGACTGTAAAAAACAAAGACAATGTCAGCAATGGTAGTAGTTGTTTGCTAATCAAGTGAGTTTGATTCTTATTTGTTGCAATTCTGCAAAATAAGAAAAAAGGCAGTAAGACTTAGTCTCGCTTACTGCGGTTGTGATTCGATCCCCAATGGGATGCTCCACACTTGTGCTCTGCTAAGTGAATACAACTTTTACTGTGAGTTAGTTCCTTACAGGGTGTCCCAAACCATTGGCCACCTGCCGTACTAACGTAAGGTGAAAATCAATGGCATAATAAAACCATCTTTGCTGTCCCCAACTATTTGAAATCGTGCAGTTGATTATTTTCTTAGCTAGCTCATCTTTCTCCGATCATAATCACTGTAGTGATTTCTTTCCTAACTGGGAGCTCAAAACCTGTCGTTTGCGTTGTACTTAACTACAATAAGTAAATGCAACTATGGTAAGAATGTAGATACGTGAGTCCAATGAGTTGACTTGCTTGATTGTAAAAGTGTCAAGCATTTAGCGTTAAGTACCAGGGAACGGAGTTTTCGAATATGAAATTTGGTCGATTATCAAATTGCCTTTTTATTTTATTTTTCTTTAAGGTTTATTGATTACGGTTTCAAATAGTTGAGGACAACAAAGACACTGGTTATAGTATGCCATTGATTTTCACCTTTTTTCGCTGTTAAATTGCGGTAACAATGATCCCCCTGAAATTTATTTCATCTTCCAGAAGACGCTCTACGATTTTTTGAAAATATTCTCTGCTTTTAATGTTTTGCAATTATATTTTTTTCCCATCGGGAGCAAAAATCCAATGGCGTCAATTTGGGGGAAAAAAAGACCAAATTTCGAAAAGAACCAAATGTTGGGCATTGCAGTTGCCAAGCGATTAGGTTAACGAAGAAGAATGAAAATCTCAAGCTTCCAAATTTGCCTTCATTTTTAGCAATCAGTGGTCTTTTTTAGAGACTGCCAACAAAAATTGTCACCAGATCTGTCAACAAAGGTCTCTCCAGTTTTCAAGTTGGTGTGTCTGACTTGCTGGATATCTATATATCAACCTCTCTATTACACGTCCAGGCTGCAGCAATGGAGCTAGAGGGATAGGATTTCAGCATTTATTCAACAGTTGTCTTTGGGGTTAGATTTTTACCCTTCCCTTAGGTTTTTAGTAAGTATTTCGATTTGCAATATAAGTCTGCTGAAATGGTCTCTCGGTCTGTGTCCTTAGTGATCACTACTCAACGAGAGTCGAGATAAGTAACTTATTCATTGATAACCCCTTTTTCCAATTTTTTAATTGATCATCCCAACATAGCATGCTATCTAATGACATCAGTTACATGATGGTTTCTATTGAGTGATTAAGACCTGTTTTCTTTTTTTTGGTGGGGGGGATCTTATTTCCAATGTTTTGAATAATCTGACGTTTTGTTATCTATGCTCACTGATTTTTCAAAAGTAAATCCATAGACGCAAAATATAAAGAAGAAACTCTTGATATGAAAAGAGTTAGCCAAATTAAGATCCAGATACCGTTGATATCTAGCAAAGAAGGACCTGGAACCACCCGAAGCAAATTGATGTAATAAACGTCTGCATTTGAAAGAAAGAAAAAAAAAGTAAATTCTCTTTTGCGTTACAATGGAATAAGAAAACAAAACGTATCAATAAGATATCTATTTGAATTATGGTTCTGAAATGCAAGAGCCACCAAGATGGAAGAAAAATAATCTTAATTTCAGAAAAAAAGAGTAAAACACTCAAATGATCCAGCAGAAACAAAATAGGTGATGATGACATCAGCCCAAATGATAACATTATTGTGAATAGGCTGCTGATGTTAATAATAGGATTTGGTGATTCCACTAAACTATGACTTCGATTTTCATTTATCTGCTTTGTGTTGAAACCGGCCCAGACAATGGTTACGCAACATAATAATTTTATTTGCTATGCAATGTTAAAATGGATAGGCTTGTTGGATATGGCCTTCAAACACAATTATATCGGTAAAGTTTGTTATGGGCTATAGAGGTTTTGGATTTACTGCAATTATTTCGATTCTAATTTCCATTCCGCTGGATATCTGTTTTCTTTGAGTTTGTTTCTTCACCGATTATCATACACATATATCATACACAATTAATTCATCTTCATAGATAGATCGATAGATAGATAGATAGATAGATAGATAGATAGATAGATAGATAGATAGATAGATGAATTGAATTAAATGCAGCCTAAAAGTTTGGAGAAATCTGCCATAAGATTTTTCCTTGTGGCACTTAGTTTCGACCATCCCCTTCGAAGAATTACCTTACCAGCTATTTGTACACTATCTAACAAAGTACTGCTCACAACGAGTAGCGGCAAAAATCCATACAACACACAGTTTGTGCATGCTGTTCAAATTCTCAGGAATTTTGGGATGCACCTCGTATGTACTAGATATAAATTCGTGAATACATATATAAACATACGAAAGCAATAAAGATAATTCTACTCTCCCTATTAAACACAAACACGCACATATATTCACACACGCATATATATATATATATATATATATATATATATATATATATATATATATATATATATATATACACATATATATATATGTATGTGTGTGTGAATGTGTGTGTGTGTGTGTGTGTGTTTGTACGCATGTGTGTGTGTGTGTGTGTATTGTTATACTTACTGATCCGTCATCATTAAATACGTTTCTTTTTTTGGAGGGGTTAAGGTAAGCCCTGTTTCAAAAAATTGAATGATTTGTAATATAATATACAATAAATTATAATGATACCCTACATAAAAAAAAAACATTATGAATGACATAATGTTTGTGTTAAAATCATACGTGAGAGGAGGGTGGTGTTTGATCAACACCGTTGGGGTACCTTATTAATATAACTGTTTTGTTTTTAATATCCCTGGAACTGTTACATGGTGAAAAACTGATGATCCCAACAAGTGAAAATTCACACACTATCACCATATTAACAAAGTATATGTAAAAAAGAGAAAAAAAAACGAAGAAAATTATATCAATCACATTAAAAGATATAGAAAAATAAGTGACTGAAGTGACAAAAGCTTTTGAAAAATTATTTTTTTGTTTAATTTTCAAAGCTGTGAAGTTTTCTGGACTATCTATATATAAATCATTATGGTCGAAAATACAATGGAGAGGTACTTCCCGTTTCATTTTGCACTGCAACGAAACGACTTCGAAACGTATTGGAATCACTCTCAGTTTTATCAATCGCAAAAAGCTATCACCAACGAAATTACAAATTGAAGTGTGGAAGATTGGAGCCATTTTCTCAGGTCTGACGGTCTAAAATACAATATGGTTGGGTCAGATGAAGTCGCACAAATATACCTGACAATACTTATTCATTGAAAATTGTTCATGGAAAAGTGATCATTTTACTTTATTCAGGTGAAAAACAATGCCAAATATTAAGTATACATTCGACATCTCATACACTTCGTGCTTCACCTTGGAAAATGTAGCAGACGTCGAACAATGAATAACTGAAACTCAATAGATATGACGTTGTTAGTTTCAAGAATGGTCCCAAGAGTAAAGAAACAGGAGATCCTGAGACGAGGAACGATCGGGAGGACATCAGAATTTGGAAACTGATAAGTCGGGGGGAACTTTTTTTGAGAAAGATACAGCTCGAATAACACGCAAACTTGCAGGAAAAAAATCAGCGGCGAAGGAGACTGCAGAAGAATATTATTCACAAACATTAAGAAAAAAATCTGAAGTTTGAAAAATGGGTTCCACACAAACTTACTGTAATGAGCATTTATTGTGCACAACAAACATTTATTTTCTAACATAATCCCCTTACTTTTCAATCCACTCAACCTAACTCTCCCCCATTAATCGCGTTGATAGAACATAATACAGCAAAAATATCATTTCAAAATCCAGCAAGAAGCTTTGTCAGGATAGAAACTTACTGAACCACCTTCATGAAGCAAGATAATTTTAATTAAAAAACGTATCCCTTCTATACTATAGATGCTCTGCTCCAAAACTACGGCTGTTATTTGTATCATTAAATGTATTTCAAATTATTTTAATGTTGAAATACTTTAAAATCCACGAGCAAGAGTTATCTGCGGTCAACAATTATTGTAGGCTTTATTGACAGACTGAGGCTAAATACATTGTTAATAATTTCACTGGAGGATAGCATTGCATATGATTTCACTGTGGTAATGAATTGTAAATTGCTCCAAGACGAAAATGCATTAAAATCAGAAAGAAAACGATTGACAATAGTTAGGAATTAATGCAAGTGTTATCGACAGGACAGAGAAAAAATAATGTACCTATGTCATCAAAAAATCACGACAGTTTCAGTTTTATTTGATTGTTTTGTTTTGATTCTGCTTATCCAGGCCGTTAGCTGCTTCGATGTATATTCAACTCCCCAACATAAAGAATCTAATATACTCAGTGCTTCAAATTTCTGCACAATGTCATCGGTGTATTCTTGACCTATTGATAATTCATCAGGCTGCTAAGGTCCGCGTTGGAGTTCGAATCGCAGCTTCACTTGACCCATTCATGTCAATAGGTCTATATTTTGTCCACCCCTAAAATTGCCATGGAGAATATACCTCTGTAAAGAGAAAAATAAACACTCTCAAGATGATAAGTAATTTCCAATGCTTTCATAAATAAATATGCGCTACACTGCTTGCATACTTCCATTTACCCCATATTTATGAGTATAACAAGGTTGATAGACTTTGGGCATAAATCGGATAAATTTCATATATCGGTCTTCCTCAGTGCAACAGAAGATAAACAGATCAATGATTAAACAAAAGACATCACATTGGTGATCATTAAATGTGTTTTGATACACATGTATTGCTAATGATTTTACTGTAAGAAGAAATCGCAACTAATTTTACGACAGAAATGCTTTAGAAATTATCTTGATGTAGAAATTCACTGAATATATATATATATATGTATATATATGCGGGGAAAGATGTTATCAGTAGTCAGGGCAAGCGTTGCCGACAGAATAGGTTTGTTATTTGTATAATTGATGATCGTTATTCACATGTTTGTTAGTCGATGAGGTGTGTTGGAAGTGACTGTGATACCATGAACATTTCACAATATTTTTCCTTATTGTAGTGTCTTTATTTCGGTCAGGGATTTTCGTCTGCTCAAGTCCAGCAGTCTTAGAACTTCAACTCGACTAACCTTTTTCAGTATTTGAATTTTCTAGGGAGCCCTTTCACAAAACAATTTTCCTCTCTTTCTTTATCTTTATCTATCCCTCTCTCTCTCTTTCTCTCTCTCTCTCTCTCTTTCTCTCTCTCTCTCTCTATATATATATGTGTGTGTGTGTGTATGTGTGTGTATGTATGTCTGTGTGCAGGTGTGTGTGTGTATGTAGCTATTGGATTTTAGCCGTGTTTTGTTGAATTATCCGAATGTGTCTGAAGACTAATAGAAAATACACTCTTGAATGGAAAAGAGCGAAGTTTACTGAGTAAAAATAGACATATGAACGACTACTGACTGAACAGCGCCAGAGTCACTTAAATAACCAAGATGTTTTAAGAAGGCAATTTTTTTTCTATAAAAGGTACTGTCCGTGTTAAAGTAACAAAATAAAGACACATAAGAGCCACGGAGTAATCTTTCATGCATTAGAGAATTATTAAGTATATTGTGAAAATGTCTCTCTATTGCTGCTCTAGTCTTCATGAGGATTTGTCTCAGACACATTTCAAGAGTTTGACAGAAATCGAATAGGGGTAAACATCATATTTTCCCCCGACGGAAAAAAAGATATTTGTTTTATATACATAGACGAACAATTTAACAAAATAAATAATCTTATTACGTCTCTAACATCATAGTCAAATCGTTGGACTTTTAAATCCACGAACATCTGACACTTGAAAGCACCATTCGAAGTGTATGGGTTTGAGATTCAAAGAGGCGTTTATAACATTAAATTCGACAAAAAATGAGGCATTATTTGTTTATCATCTATAGAAATCATTTTAGCAAGAACCTCAAACTGGTGTAAGGATTTACTGTTTCACTTGACTTAGACTAATACAAGGCCCCAAACTGTACAGTATCTATTAAGGATTGAACTCATCACAATAATGATAATATTCTGTGAGACACGCTTTTTATCAACTGCATTCTGGTAATGCACACCTATTCACCAAGCTCAGGCTTGCAAAATATTACGAAAGTGAGGATGGAACTCACTGCAGTAAGAGCAGTATGAGAGTCAAGCCTGCAAACTATCGTGTAATGATGGAGGCCAAGTATCAAAATAAGAAGCCTCAACAGATCTCCTTTGCCATTCAGTTGAAACCGTCAAATAATCAATGTCTTTTGGCAGTGTGTCGTGTTGGTGATGATCAATTAAAAATTACGAAAAAAGGTGATCAATGAATAATTACTTCTCTCACTTCTTATTGGGCTGTGATCACTAAAGAGTATATAAAAAAAAACATACATGCTACCAGACACAAACTGAGGGGTCAGCTTAGCATAAGTTTACATTGCAAGTTTAACTACCCACTAAAAAACCTGTTATGGAGAGAATTTGAAAAGCAAAAAAGAAAAAAGTTTTTCGTAGACATTGCGAGGAATAAATATTTAAATTTTCAGCCCTTTAACTCCATTGATGCAGCTTATGCGTTTGATACATACAAACAAGCAAGACAGACGAACTTAGAAACGGAAGAAATCTATGTTGACAGTTTTAGTGACAGTTACTGTTGGCGGTTTCTAACAAGATCATAGCATTTCATCAAGGAAACACTTTGGACATCACACAGCGTATCGTGCAACTTTTGAGCGTTTCCCCCTTTTTTAATAATATCTTAAAAAGTCTCTTTAAAATATGATCCAACGAAAATGGTTTAAATGGGAACTCTTGACTCATTTCCTATTTATAGATATGTCGCAACTGAATCAAAAATTCTGTTTGATCTTTGATATGACACATCCATCAAAATACGGAAGATAACTCAAAACAATTCAGCAGCGAATGAGACGATTTGAAGTTAAAATATTCAATGATGACGTGAATTTTCTCAGCATAAAAAGTATTGATAATAATAATAATAATAATAATAATAATAATAATAATAATAATGATAATAATAATAATAATGATTACAAGCTTATGCTAGCGTGGAATCTCTAATAATACATTGCATGTCTAATACCATCATCAACACTACTACTACTACTACTACAACTGTAGAGTGTCAGAGCTTTTCCTTTATCTTTTGATAAGAAATTTACAACAGAAATAAATTGTAAATAGCT
>OY735202.1:47254400-47406900 GCA_963457665.1 Thysanoteuthis rhombus
AATCAATTATTCGGTGTTCGTGAAAAGGATTAGAAAAATAGAACCTAATAGTACACGGTATCCTCCTGATAGTCACATCATAGCTGAAACATAGAACCTAACCAAGAGATTGGCTCTCAAACGAAAAATCATGCAATGTGCATGAGATAATTATTTTTAATATCACATGAAAAAATAATGAAATAGCACAGTATATTAGAGAAAAAATAGGAAATATCATTGAACCCATTAGATAACTCAAATGGCAAGGGGCCAGCCATGTTTCAAGGGTGTCAGAAAACTGCTGGGCACCATGACTCACAAGGTGGATCAAATATCATTTGCCAATTGTGGGCAGCAGAAAATAAGGCGACGATTTAGACAGGTTTCGGGATGTCAGCACTGCGACGCCCGCGATTGAGAGATCGTGTTAATTTCAAGTGCGGTCTTTGCCCAACGACGGGCGTTTAGATTATTATTATTATTATGATGATGATGATGATGATGATGAAGATGATGAATGCAGTAATGAATTGATTGATCACATTCCTCGAAAAGATATATAATCCTGACTTCAAACCGATGTTCTTTCTATGTCTTTAAAAATGCTGCCCCCGCAATATTATATTTATTATCATATTACCATATTATATGATTCTCTTCCTCGGATGAATCACCATTGTTCACGACGGTCTGTTATTACTGCTTGAATCCACAGTTAACTATTGATGATCGGATTGTAAGCAATTTATTTATAGCTGTTACTCGTTCATACAATGAAAGACTGGATTTACATTACTAATTTTTTGATTGTAGAGAATCATTCCCTTCTCAATTAGTTTATTTTGGAGCCCCACGCCCGTACACACGCTTTGGGACGGAAATTGTCCAGTTCTTTCGTTACTTGTCTTTTGGCATTCATTGGTCGTTTGGTATTGGTCTCTGATCGTCCCAGGATGGAAATGTTGCCCTCTCTTCATTAATACTTGATACAAACGATATATCTGTAGAATGATTTACAGCTGTGAAAGCGCAAGTGTATTTATCACTCTACGGTTCTATCCCTGAAGAATATTTCAAGTAAAATTTGAATAAGATTTGCAACAAATATTTTGCTCCAATCGCAGTGAGTCATACACAGTAAACTCTCGTTGCAACGGCATTTGTACTAACGTCTCGATTTAAGGACACACGTTTTCGAACGGTATGTTTATTTTCATATTCTTGGCACTCAATTATTCCATAGCAGCAGCATATGGAAATTCCAGTGAATTATTCAAAAACTAAAATTAGTGAACCATTCCAATATTTTTATCTGTGCCTTTTGGTTTTTAATTATTAAACACATCGTATATAATCCACCCGCTATAACCGCACTCATAAACCCTCCGGTATGTCAGTGACGATCATCTATTGTATTATGATTACGATGGTGACGGCACCCACCTATTGGTCCCTTCAAGTAATATTTCATTTATCATATGGTATTACCAGCTCAAGAAGGCTTAAACTTTCCACAAACTACGTTCTTTTATTTTGTTAATTTTTTTGACATTTTTTTATTGTACTTTGAACCATCCCGCCACCTATTGATCGTTCTGCATACTAACCAAAATGATGGGACAATATAAATCTCTGTGATCCTAGATATGAAAATAAATGCGGTATTAAAAATGACTCGCCACGCCAAATACATCAAAAGTGGGATGAAATTTAACCCTCGAGGCTTCATGGAGTTATACAGGCTCGATGTTGCGTTTCTTTGAAAGCAAGGACTACTTGACAAATCAATTTACTGGTTCCTTTGAAAATAAGGCTTTTAATTCCTTTAAATCAAATATTTTTTTTCATTATTCATGTGAAATTATGGAAATTGATAATATTAAAAATGAACTGGGTGGGAGTGAATTCACTTCCCATGAGAAATTAATTGTAAAATTTGTGATCACATCTTTATTTTCGTGAAACAAATTTCATTTTGGTCCTTAATTTACGATGTTTGATTTAAGATATCAGTGAAGAAAGTGGTATCGAAAATATTTCTATGTATATATCTGCACTCACCCCTTTCTCTCACATCTCTTCGTCTTCTCCTTCCATTCTTTCTTTCTCTCTCTTTTTTCTCTATATACAATCGATCAATGAATAATACAATTATTACCTGTGTTACATAGGGAGTTTCTTTTCACTGACCTTGTACAATTCATTTGATATAATGTCAATGAATGCTTGACCGACCGACCCTAATCATGGATCTCTAGCTCGCATGTTTACATTTGACCAGGTTCAGTTATTCATAAAGCCTAGTCCAGTCTGGCACAAGGTCACAGCAGTGAGGTACATAATGATGACTGAAATTATAATACGAGTGAATCGGTTTGCAAGACGACCTTGCTACACATGAAAAAGGCACCTACAGAACTATATTTGTAATTTAGTCAGCTTAGTTTTGTCTAGCGCAGGGTCACAGTAGCCGAGCTACGATCTCATTACTCTGGTAAATCGGTCTGTAGGTCGAACTTGCTGCATGTCACATCGTAGGAGGTGCCTACAGAGTTCTTCAGTAAGCTTAGTATAGTGTGGCACATGGCCAGAGTAGAGAGGCGACGAGTGATTCTTTACCTCACTACACAAGCGATCTGGTCTGCATCTGATTGCGTTGTGGTAGGCATTCTTAGCATCGAAACCATTATATTAGTGGATTGATTTGTGAGAAAAGCTCGTTAATCATAGCGAAAATGTAAGTCCAAGTCCACTTACTACCTAGTTCTCAAAATCTTGAACCCATCTCTTGACTTTGCGTATTTTCTGTATCCATATTTTGTTAGGAACCGTCAACCAACACTATCAACATAGATTTCTTCAGTTTTTAAGCCTTCTGTCGGTCTGGCTGGCTGGCTGGTTGGATAGATAGATGGCTATATATATATATATATATATATATATTTATATATTTATCACGCGTACCGGCTGCACCAAACGAGTAAGAGGACTGAAAATTGAAGTATTTACTCCTTATTATGTCTACAAAAATGCTGTTTGGTTTTCTGAGATTTAATCCCTTCTAAATTGGCGGGGGGTGAACTTGCAATTTAAACTTTTGCAAAATTGATCACTTGAATTGTTTCTGACAGCATTCACGCTTATCTAGTGATCACTGCCCAACAAAAGTAAGAGAAACAACTTATTCATTAACCACCGATTTTTAAACTGATCACCCCCGAAATAGCACAATGCAAAAAGATGTTGGTCACCTGACGGTTTTTATTGAGTCACTAATCAGACCTGGGGGGTGTTATTTTTAAGAATAAAGGTATTCTCCTCTGCTTGTTGAAAGTTTGCTTTACGATGATTTTACGGAAAAAGCCAAGATAGCGTCCATCGGTTTGTTTTTGCAACGATGCGTTCTAGAGGCAGCGCTCACTTTCTTCACCTCTCTTCTACACCCCAGTCTCTTACATCTCCTACCCCACCAATCTATAAAGACTCAGCCTATCATACCACCCTCACTATCTAATATTGGGGCCGGGAATGTTGAAAAAAGAAGAACTTTCCTTTCGTATTCAATGAAATGGGAATTAAGTGTTATAGCAGAAATTACTCACTGATTCTTATAACATTGTTGCATGTTAAGTATTGAAAAAGAAACCTACACTCTCAACAAAGACTTCAAAGTAGAAATGTTGTGGAATCAGTAGAAACTGTAAGTTAATTGATATAAGTGGACTGAGGTCAGACTTCAGAAAAGTAGCAATAGTCATCCACTTTACTTCACACTATGACTCAAGCCAACCTTCAGTCTGGAGCTCGAGTGCAGTTAGGAAGCAAAGATGTGTCCTAAATATATATATATATATATATATATGTGTGTGTGTGTGTGTGTGTGTGTGTGTGTATATATATATATATATGTATATAGATGAATGCGCAGCTTAGAAACTTCAATTGATCACTTAAGGGTGGGATATTTTTACGTGACGTCAAATCGGCGAAATATGACGATCATTGCTTTCGCAGCTTTCGTCACTATCTGATTTATTGCCGGAGTTAGAAAACCCCGGATGAAAAAATTTCAGACGAAATGTCACGACGGTCGTTGTAGGACAAATCTATTTTCTTGTGCGAGATATCTTGTCAGCTGCATCATAAACAAAGACATTTCTTGCAGTATATCTCGTCAGAAACTTTGAGACAAGGGATTTTCTCGCAAGATATCCCGTTCGTCGATCTTGGATGGTTCAAGTTACCGCTTCAAAAAAAAAACCGAAGATTCATCTGAATATCTATTCTCGATGCAACAGGGTATTTTCGAAGAAGTTTCAAAATATATGTATTAAAATTATCACAAATTTAGTGAATAGGTGAAAAAATGTTTATGAATTTTTGGAATCCGAGAGATTAAACTTCAGTTAAGTTGAAGTTGACGATGACAATCCTCACTTAATTTAGGAGAGTTACCTCTTTTCCATTTGTCTATTCTGTGACGTTAAACGAAACTCATATATGAAATTAATATTTCTCAATTGTGATTTGAAATGACGGCCTAGTGATTGGTAGCAGTTCTATTACCTATATGCATAGTCGGAGTGGAGTTGAATCCAGCAGAAGTCAAATTGGTTTTAATATTTTATTCATTCAAATGATCAATTTCAACCATTGAATTAAACTGCCGGAATTCCAAATAAAAATAGATTCAATATCTCGGGAACAATCCAGGAATGCCTTAGACCAATCGATGCTGTAATACTTTAGCATGTCTCCTATCGGAGGTCTTTTTACGATCGTCTATTTCTTCCCATTATTCCACAGTGCACTATCAACTGTTTGATACTGGTAGGCAGGGTTGCCATATTGAGGGAAGATAATCCAAGCTTCATCTCCGAGACTAACCCCACTCAGACATTGGAATAACGTCGCATTTAAAGCTTTGATTATCTCCCTCTGTAGCCCAATCTAGCAACCCTAGTGGTAGGGATGTGATTTGACGGCTGAAGATGGTTTGGCTTCAAAATCTCGCGATATAAAGCAATAAGTTAGTCGACAGAAATTTGTCAAAAACATGCGTACTAATGAAATTATTTCATCACAGAACCCTCGAAGCAACTCATAAATCTTACTAAAGAGAAGTTAGGAAAAAAATGCGACGATTGCAAAATTAAAAATTATGCGTGTATGTGGGTATGATAAGTGCATGATTTGATTAATTCAGAAAAAAAAAAGATTTATCCGATATGAATACATAATTTCATACCCATGCATTAATAGAGCTTTCCGTTCATCATCCTTCAAGTTTAACGAGTGAATATCTTTCCATATCCTATATGTCTATCAGTCTGTCTGTCCATCTCTCTCCACACATACACACGCACATATATATATATATATATATATATATATATATATATATATATATATATATATATATATATATATATATATATGTATATATATGTGTCAATATTGAATATATATATATGTATGTATAAGCCAATATTGAATGCGCATGATGTGCTGAACATTTTTTTGTTATGAATGTAAGAATATATATATATATATATATATATTTATATATATATATTTATATATGTGTATATATATATATATATATATATATATATATATATATATATATATATATATATATATATATATATATTCTTATATTCATAACAAAAAATGTTCAGCACATCATGCGCATTCAATATTGGCGATTCCATGGATATCATATTCATATATTCATGCACACATAAACAGTGTCACATACTGAAATATTTCTAGCCAGCTAAATCTAGTCACATCTCTCAATCAGTTTCGTCATATATTTCTATCTCTGTTCATAATCTCTCTATTATAGTTAGCCCTGTTTTTATCTATCCCTGTCTCTCTCTTTCTTTCTGTACACTTTTCTGTCTGTTCGTATCTAAATATTCATCCATCTGTCTATTTGTCGATCTATCTATCTACCTACCAACCTATTTCAGAGAGTACATGACTGTTTCAACACACACACACACACACACACACACACACACGCACACACACACACAATGACATACATATGGCACAAATACTCCTTTAACCGTTCTGCTTTCATTCACTGTGACAAGGAATGGGAAACGAGTCAGCAATTGAGCATTCTGTGAACATTCTTTTGTGGTATAAGTCTCCGAACCCATCTAAAGAAATAGGAGTCACATTTTAACGTCTTTTCTACTACAATGCAATATTTGAATACCCCTTGATCTGACGACGACGACGACTACATGAAGTCCGCTGACAGTATTCCTGCACTTCAGTCAAAAATCAAATGGATGTAACAATAATAATAATCATCATCATCATCATCATCATCATTTTTATATCGTCTGTAGTTTGACATAGACCCTCCTTAGGATTTGCCAGACTTCTCTCTCATGGGCGTCGCGGAGCCAATACTTTCTTTACGTCCAGTTCATCTCTACATCTTGTATTCTGCCAGCCTCATCTAGGGATCCTTGTTTTGAGACATGATGTCTATCGGTTGTCTGCCATTCTTGCAATACGTCCAGCTCATGGCATTTGAGTTTTCTAATGGATTCCCTGATGTCTCTATTCCTATTTTTTCCCTTTATATATTGTGTTATTATATGATATCTCCATGTGAGGTTGAGCACGATTCTTTTATGTGCACGTTGCATGCTTCTCAATGAGAGGGTCAGCCTCTTGGTTATGATCCACGTTTCAGCTCCATGGGTGACAATCAGAAGAATGCATTGGTTGTATACTCTCCCTTTTAGGACTAATGGAGTTTTCTGGTTCTTGAAATTTGAGCTTGCTATGTCGAAGGCTTGCCATCCTAGAGAGATTCTTCGCTTGATTTCCTCTTTTTGGGGAGATTTCATGGAGATTCGTTGTCCTAGGTAGATGTAGCGGTCTACTTCCTCCAGTTTTGCGTCTCAGATTTTGATCGTTGTGTGATTATTTCGGACGTGATTGTAGCACATGACCTTTGCTTTGCTGAAGTTCATGTGGAGGCCAACTTTCTTGCTCTCTTCATTCAGTTCATCTAGCATTAGTCGGAGAATGTGAAAGATTTTCTTCAAAAAAGATGATATAGTTAGCAAATCTGAGGTAGCTGAGGTATTGCCGTCTATTTGGATTACTTTAATTTCCAAGTCTAGGTTTCAAAGAAGATCTTTGAAGAGTTTGAATGCGCCGGTATCACCTTACCCTACTCCTTTTTGGAGCTGAAAGGTTCCGAGTCTTTATGTAGCCTGATGTCACGGTGAATATGTCGCAGCATTCAGAAATAAACAAGGTCTATTCCTTGTAAATGAAAGCCTCAATGACTTCTGGAATTACCGCTGAGACAAAGACTTTCTTAAAGTCGATAAATGCTACAGCGAGTGGCATTTTGTATTCAACTGCTTTCTCTTTTAGTTGATTCATCGAATGGAGTTGGGAGATGGTTGAGTAGCCTTTTCTGAAGCCAGTTGGCTCCTGTATTTGTTTTTCCTTTGATGTTTTGGTGATTCTGTTGGTGATAACTTTGCTGAAGAGTTTGTAGATGCAGTTGAGTAGTGTCATCACGGGAGACTTCAGCGCATCAGTAGGACAAGGAAACGAAAATTGCGTCGGTGAGTTCGAATATAAAGTACGGAACGAGAGTAGTGAAGATCTCGTAAACATAACAACGGCGAACGAGTTCAAAATCATAAATACCTTCTTCAAGAGACTCAGTAGAAAATGGACTTTGAAGAGCCCCAAACCACGAAACGAAGAATGAAAAAGATTACATACCAGTAAAGTTGCTCCAATTTTCTCTCCTGTTGTTTTCGGTGGCTTGGAATCTCTGCTTTTTTCTTAATTTTGATTTTATCTGAGTTTCACAAAAGGTTTGTGTGCTTTTTGGTTTGAACAAAGTGGCAACTTAAATTAGATAGACTATTATTTTGTTGCTGAATTCAGTGATGCTAATGTTCTAATCTAGTTAGGTAAGAGGTTTATATCTGTTTTTTCAGCTCAAGCTTGACGGATCGAGGAGCTCTTTTGGTACGTTTAGTGGTTGTGGTTTAGTGTTGAACATTTTCCCGCGTTGAAGCAGGCCTGGTCAGTTACTCGATAGAAGTCATCACGTGACTAACGTTCTTTGGGGTGATCAATTAAAAAATTAATAAAAGGGGTGATCGACGCAAAATCTACCTCTGTCACCTTTTGTCAGGCATTGATCACTAAAAAAAGGGCAGATTTTATGAAAAAAAAGAGCCTAGAAACTGTTGGATACAAACTAAGTGAACCGTTTAGCAATAACTTACATTGCAAGTTGACCCCCACCCACTGAGCCTATTTAGTGGGCTAATTCAAACAAATACAAAAACCATTCCTTCTAGGCATAATAAGGAGTAAATGTTTCAATTTTCAGTCCTCTAGCTCTATTGGTGTAGCATGTACATGGGTCACAAACATATTTAGCCATCTAGCCCAACATAAAAACGGAAGAAACATATGTTGACAGTATTGGTGACAGCTTTGGTTGGCGGTTTCTAATAAAAACCTGATGGGGTATGAGAACAAATGAGGCAAAACACATTTTCCTTCATTCCACAGTTTTCAAGGAACTTTTAGTATTCTCATTTGTAGGATGATATCTTTTCGATGTTAAAATTTAATTCAATTAAATGTCTTAAATGTTAAATTAGAGCCAAGTCAACACCATATAATAAACAAGCACAAGTACAAAAAATAAACATACCGCGTGAAAAGATATTATCCTTTAAACACATCGTACTATTTTCGCTCACCAATAAACTGTAGTCAACTAATTAAAAAACTGTCAACCAAAACTCCCTACAATAGTTTCTTCAGTTTTCAAGTGGGTCTGTCTATCAGACTGGCTGGCTATTACGTATAAATGTGTGTATTATGCGTACAGGCTACAAGATTGGAACTAGAAGGCTTAAAATTCGAACATTCGCTCCGTTCAGTGTGTAGGAAAAACAGAATTACCCCTGACTTGGTTTTTAGTGGGGGGGGGGTCAATTCTCAGTGTAAATTCATACTAAGTTGACTGCATGGTTGTTTTTCTTTTTTAGTCACACTTATATTAGTGACCAATTTCCTTGTTGACTCAGCAGCTAATTGAGTTCACTCTAAGCTGCGTGATTAGGGTGGAAGTATTCCTTTGGTATCCCTGCCAAGGGGTTGGTCATTAAAAACTTGTAAGTATAAAGTCCTGGTCTTGACCAGACTTGGGATTTTTTAGGATCACTTAGCTGGCACGGGCAACAAAAACTGGTACTTCATCACTAGTCGTCATGCTCTGTCGGGGGTAACCTGTTAAGAGAAGTGACGCTTTACCTTTACCTCAATTTGCAATAACTCTACCAAACAAACTCACGGGCCCGTTACCTTCAGAACGATGCATCAACTGCGTCCCTCATATGCCCTGTGTAGGTTTTTTTCTGTATATACTTATTCATGTAAATCGCATTGATATGTTCCCGTGCACGTACATGTGCATGTGTGTTTATGTACATTATTATGATATAAATATAAATAGTAAGCCTTTCCTGACTGCGATGAGGAATTATTTAACACAGATTTACTCGAATTGATGTCCTCATCTAGATTATTATTGTCAAAAAGTTTCAGTTCTGGCCCTCTTTATGTGCCTGTCATATTCATTAACTATCACAGAGTTTCGAACATTATTCGATCTGCGAGGACTGATTGTTTTCATTTCGCAGTCTGTCCTTTGGAATATCTTGTATTAGTTCATTCTTCTTAGTTAACTTGCCCTTGTGATACCGCCTCTGATCGTTTCACTGAATCAGAGAGTTTCACTGCCTATCCCCGTGATAGAACCCACGACCACCGGGTTGACAGCATGCACTTAACGAACATTTATATCGTGGCGTAAGACAATGGTCTAGTGCAGTGGTATTCTGTCTGCGTGGTATTCCGCAGAATCCCAGGCTTCTACGCAACCTTTCCAAGAGATCCACGAAACACAGAGACATTTTCCAAAAATATTTGGTGATTTTCCATTGCATAAACAATTCCTTCTTGGCGCACACATTTTGGTTTACACACATTCGAATATTCGTGATATATATATATATATATATATATATATATATATATATATATATATATATATATATATATATAATCAAAATTACAATATGGAGTAGTTATGATCATTGAGAAATCAGTTCACAATTGAGTTTTCATTAGATAAATATCAAGATAAATGAGAATTTCTTATTCAAATTTAACTCGAATTTATCAGTAACGCACGTAAGATATGTAAAATAATTTTTACTTTAACCTACATCCATACCAGCAAAATGATAACAAAGACAGATTTTTACTTCAAAGTAAATAAAATCATGGAGTAGTTACATTCATGGAGATATTGATGAATACAACAGGGTTGACTAAACAAGAAACTTGTTCTGTTTCTCAATACACCCGAAATAGGGCTATGGTAAAACTGCCCAATCTCCATGATAAAAAAAATAAAATTACAAATATAAAAAAAACAAAAGCACGTGCAAAAATTATATAATGAACAGTTATAAGACAACATGTTGAAATAATACAAATCAGATTGAAAGTGGCTTGAGTGACATATGGTTGTGTCTACTTTGGGAATAAATTTTTTTTTAAACTGATTAGAAGAATGTGTTCTTCTTCAGCATTACTAGATGAAATTTGTACATGACTATATATACATATATAGTCTACAGATTTAAACACGAAAGATATCTTAAACCCCAATATATGTCAATTATTTCCAAACATCTCTTAATTCAATTTACTTGAGCCTTTAAATGGGTTGCATATTTGAGATAGAATTAGATATTATCGTATTATGTGTGGATTTTTCTTGTTCCGATCATAAGTTACTTTCAAATGTATGTAAAAAGGAAGTTTTTTTTTTGTTTTTATCAAAGGGTTCACTAGAAAATTTGATTATTGAAAAAGTTTTTCCGAGCAGTAAATATTTGGGGACCACTGATCTAGTAAATATAATGTAAATAGTCTAACCTCATGGATGGAATAAAAGGTCCCGTTTGAAATTTCAAAAACGTTACCGAATACAACATGCACCTGAAAGAGGCCGGAGGGTATAACAACTGAAACGTGATTGTAACAACCCAGATGACGATATGTTCGAATGAATTAGTGTATATTAAAAATATTGATTGATTAAAAAGAAGTTTTGAGAAGTAACTTTCATCTTATAACGTACGCAGGCCTCTCAATTCATTCTAGATATTACTGTCGCTTTGGCAAAAATCCGAAGAGAAAACTGGCAAAGCTAGTTTCACGCTCAATTTTTATTCAATCTTCAGTATTTACAGAAATGCGAAATAAACAGAGAAAAAATACTTTTTTTTCTGAGGGAAAACCTGTTCCTTCTAGAATGAGTGCTGAAAGAATTTAAAACAAAACAAATGTAAATGAAATACAAGTATACATCGATTAGCATGGTTAGTTCCTTCCAAATTTTATCTTCGCACCGTTCAAAACAGCACTGTTCAAGGTCTTATTATAATTCGATATTTTTCTCCAACTAACATTGAGTTAGATCAATTTCTACAGCTGAATACCACATCAAACTCTTCCTTAATCTGAACCAAACAATTTAAGGTATTGCTATACTAAATGAAGATAGATCAAATTATTAAAATCAAATTATCCAAAAAAAAGAAAAAAGAAAAAAAACGGAAACAAACCCGAATGAAATGATCTCCTTTGTTTTTTTGGTAAACTCCGGTTCTGGTGTTAGAGAATTGCAGACCTTATTATGAGGAGGTAGATGATTTTTTTGCAAAGAGGCTTGTTAAAACCTTTGCGGTTGGCCTGAAGACTGAGAACATATGATAGATTGAGGTCATTTCATAATGTCGCTTGGTCCTTAATAGTCGCCATTGCCGCTTGAGAGCACAAGCACGTGGGTGGGTTGGTGCATATGAGTGTTCATACGTTTAAACGTGTGTCTTCATGTAACCTTGTGTATTTAAAAGAGTGTACGCGAATGTACATATCTGTTGATATGCGTTCTCGTGTCCATGCTTGAGAATAATGTCTGTGTGTCGGTGGTAGTGGTGTTGGGGTATGAGTCACATACTTTTTTTTCTTCAAGTCTTTTTGATTTAGGGTCAGTGGGAACTATTTTTTTTATCTTTACGAATATCGCCCCTCCTCTTCTCTTCAGTAGATACGCATATGCACGCACACGAACATCCTAAAGTTCAAAGGCATGTACCGAATGTGTGGTCCCATTTCGTATTAATGTTATTAAGGTGGTCTGTCTCCGTCTCGAAAAAAACAAAAAAATAAAAACAACTTTGAAATGATAATCCAATTAGCTATCAGGAAGGAAAAGAAAGTGAAAAAAAAACACCACTATTTTGTAACATGTGATATAGATATATATGTACGTGAAAGTGCTTGTATGTGTAGAAATGGAGAGAGAGAGACAGAGACAGAGACAGAGATAAGAATTTGTCATGGGTATGTCTATCTTCTCGAGTGACGAAGACGGAAAGAGTGATGAAGTTCTTTCGCCAAATCACCTCAAGCGACAAGCCTGAGAAGTGTCGCTGTCCTCGAGGTTTTAGGCGAGATGAAATGAATACACGTCTTGATGTTGTACTTACTGCCTCAGCAAGGATAGACACTGTTGCTTTTTTGTGTATGAGAGGAGGGGCAACATTTTAAATTGATGTACTCACTCCCGTACTCTTTTCTCGGAACCAAGAGGACAGTGTCATTCAGAATAGAGCAGTCCCTCCCTATCTGCGGGGGATATGTTCCTAGACTCCCAGCAGATGCCGAAAACCATGGATAGGGTCGATTCCGATTTACTCTGTGTTATTCCTATACGCATCTATGGTAAATTTGTTAATTAGGCGCAATATGAATCTATAAACAACGAATTATCATAAAATTGAATAATAATAATAGCAATATACAGGAAAAGATTATGGGACTAATGGGAAATTTGTAGGTCTGGGTGAACTCAGTATACAGTTTTTTCTTTCCTCAACATATCGAAAACTTTCATCTTTTCACTGGAAGGAAACACTTCAAGGTTTCTCTTTGGTATTTATCGAATTACCAGCATCACCACTTATCTACTTAATCACCATTGTTGATTAAAATGTATGAATCATTCATTTCTAGGTTTGACCACAGGAACCCGAAACCGGGGATAAGAGGGGCCACCGAAACACTCTGTGTGCTCGACCCGAGAAAAGACTAGCTTTAACTGCACAGAAAAGCAGAAATCAGTCTCCTTTTTTTGGGGGGGGGGGCTTTTAGATGTGCGAGTATCTTTAGAAGAAGTGGTTGTCACTGACTGACTGACTGACTGACTGACAGACTGACTGACTGACTTACTGATTGTCAGGTTGACATGCGGTAGAACTCCCACCACCTCTAACTCCTTCTATATATGTCTGGAAATGCAAGAGGGAGAGAGAGAACTTGTGCATCTATAGTCAGACTTCCAGGATTTTTTATCCCTCGAAAACACATTTGTATCGATGGTTACTTATACGTTTGACGTTTTCTGAATACCACACCTGTTAAAAGTTTGACTCACGTATTACAGTCCATCTCAGGGTAACTTCAATTCCTAGACTACAAGATGACTCTGAACTGAAATGAAATCACACACACAGTTAAGTCTTTTACCTGCCAATCCCAATAACTGTAAATCTGAGCTTATCCTGATAACATCTAACAACCCATAGAACAACTTTCCAAACTGTGTGTAGAAACACTTGAGTGTGTCGTCAATAATCTCTTGGCATATCGCGAAATTAGATATAATTGTGTATATCTTCCAAGAGATGTATACAAACATTTTCCTTCGTCAGTTGAACTGCTGGGATGGCATTATATATTTGGCTTGATTAACAAAACTTGAGTAATGTGCCGTAAAATGATTTTAATGAAAAATCTAGCAAGTTGCTTAAGCGGAATGAGATGCTTCGATTGTCATCAGGTCCGGCACAAGTGCTACATGCACCTTGGGCTACACTTAAATTTTGTATAAATGATTTATGCACCCTGGTGAGACATAAAATCTGCACCCCCGGTTGTATTCTAACGACCATTTTTTTCCAGATTGAAATGTGTCCTTAGGACCTTTTTGGTGGGCCGGCCTTGGTTGTCATAATTATACAAATCATTTTGCATTCACCGTTATAAAAATGGTGGTAATATTCAGGTAATTTTGCAATTGCATTATCCTTAGAAAATATTATAACATTAGGTTGCCCTTGAATTTTCTCTCTACCACCTTACGTCACCAGACGTCACTGATGACGTTAGCGTGACAGGCGACAAATGCACAATGCTAATTATCATATGTACAAATAAGAACAAGAATAACTACGTTTTATTCCAGACGTCCTAAAAAGGATTAGACTGAACTATTTTCCAAGATGTATCAAATACAGCATCTGCCTGTGTTCTTCGTCTGACTTCACTCTAATGATAGAAGTACGATGTAGAAATCTCACATCAAAGACTTGAACAAAGAACAGGTTGAAACTTCTTGAGAGTATCGATTTTTTTTTTAGTCGTTGTTCTTTTCATTTTACTTTCGTTGCTCTTTAACCAAGCGGTGAGATAAGAAGTAAAATAATGAAATGAAAAATGATTGTTAAAAATTAATGACAATGCTTCATCAGAGAAATTCGGAAAACTCAAGATTATTATCTAGTAGTAGTAGTAGTAGTAGTAGTAGTAGTAGTAGTAGTAGTAGTAGTAGTAGTAGTAGTAGGTGCAAACAAGCAATGAAAACAAAAATGAAAGAAAAACAAGAAGTTAACGAATAACGAAAATCCTTAATCTAAGGAATCTGAACAACTTATGACTATTGCGTCTATTACCAGTCGGAAAACAAAAATAAGATGAAAGGAAAAACAGTCGAAAAATTGATAATAATGACTATGCTTTATCAAAGAATTTTCAACGACATAAAACGATTACATCTAATACTACTTGTGTAAAAGAACGATAGTGTACGGACTAGGAATCGGACAATAAGAAAGTAGATTTTGATTGAGTTTGAATAGGCTGATCGATAGGGTACTGCCGAGGGCAGACAACCTTCGAAGGGCAATGGATGTGATTTTGAATCTTATTACAGGTCAGTTATTTATTTCTCATTCATTCTGCTTATCTAACGATTGTTGAGTGTTCAAACGGCCTGAACGTTGTGATAAAAAAAGCAACTACGATAAGATGCAAAGAATAACAAGACAAAGCAATGATGACAACGCTCAAAAAAAATCGGACGATATTGAAATCTATTGGGCCGGCTTCATGGCTGGGATATTTATGTATTTCCTCATCTGCTTTCTTTTAATCCTGAAAGTAAAAAGCAAATCCATCGACTATTCTATCAACAATAAGGACCAGAAATGGGGTTTAGAATAAAACTAGACACGAGAAAGCAATATATGTAATATTCGAAAAGCTTCCTGCTAAGATTGTAATATTTTAAATTAAGCTGTTTAAATTTTTCTTTCTTTTTCAATTTCATTACTTTTACATTATCTCTAGTTGAGAGTTTGATATTTCGATTCTAGAATATTCTAGAGACCATCAGCCTTTCTGCGGCATCGTTCATTCGAAGAATATCCAGGTCCTAGCTATTTGTAGTAAGATCCCCTTTGGATCCAAACAGAACAAAACGAGATGTTTTCCTTTTGATCCTGTTTAGATTGAGATGCTGTCCTAGAACTAGACACGAATTTCGTCTTTTTAAATATCCACGATAAAGCTATTTTTCATCATCAGTCAGTTCTTGAGTTGAGTGATTAAACGCTGATAGATACCTGTTTCCCTAAGTTCATGTGGAAACACAGTTAAAGGTTCTAAATTATTCCT
Organism: Thysanoteuthis rhombus; assembly: GCA_963457665.1. Classification (NCBI taxonomy): domain Eukaryota; kingdom Metazoa; phylum Mollusca; class Cephalopoda; order Oegopsida; family Thysanoteuthidae; genus Thysanoteuthis; species Thysanoteuthis major. Next base: position 47,270,277 of record OY735202.1, read on the forward strand.
GAGGCTCATTAACTGCGTGATACAGTTGCTTGATTGTACCAGCAAAATTGAGTCGAATGAACTTCAAAGACGTTTTAACCACTATCCAAAAGATAGCGCAGCGTACGGTTGCATAAACCTATCGAGTAAAGAGGCAAATACCTATTGTGTTTTGTCATTATTATTTTATTAAACTGGGGTACATGGTCTGGATTTGACTTCGTTTTCCTACCGTAGCAAGAACAAGAACAACAAAAACAATCCTCACTAAAATTGGTGGTGTAAACCAATATTTGAAAGTTCGCATTTCCCTCCTACTATGATCTGAACTGAAGACCAACGGATTGCCAGGAGACTGTCTAAGTGACTTAGCTTAATTGGCAAACTTTAGATAATAACGGAAAATTATCATACAGATATGTATGGGCTTATTTCATTCTAATAAATAAATACATTTATACAAAAATACATATTAGTATGATTCTTTATTTGTTATGTATACGATACAAAAGTTGTAGTAATCATCTTCAGTTGTTGGAGTTGAGTCTGATCGTGCAGCATTCAGTCTTGTTGGTTTCAACTTTGTTTTGCTCGTCTCTATAACGTTGCAAGTTAGGGTTTTCCGTGGAGCATATTTACTGTTCATTTCAATTGATATTTTTGTATTGCCTTTTTATTATGTCGACTGCTTGATTGCTTTTGAGAGCCCCCCAGTTAAGAACGGATTTTTTTTTATTCCATCAGAGATAATAGAATATGAGAGCCTTACAATTCCCATGGTGAGTTTTTTTCGATCCTCTTAAAATGATACCGTTCGGGAGAGCAGGAATTCAATGCACAGGCAGCGAATTTAGACTAATGTCACGCAACATAGGCTAGAGGCACATTTTTTTAAAACTCTCCCGGCAAAAACTAGGCTCTTGAAACTTTTTTTTTTAATCTAATCTCAAAAGTATTGTTCTATAAGATAATATTGGTAATGAGGATAATGATGTCAATTACGATGATTTTCAGGATGATTGTGAGACCGATGATGATGATGATGATGATGATGGTGGCACAGAGGACAAAGATTGATATGATGACAATGAATAATGTGACAAGGGTGTTGGCGGGGATGTTGTTAGTTATTGTACTGCTGTTGATAATTATGTTACTGTTGTTGGGGGATGATTGGAATCCTGCATCCTAATATGATAGACAAACTGATAAGATGGTGATGATGATGATGACGATAAGGAGGAGGGGGAGGAGACATTGATATTGCAGTTGATGATGATGGTGATCACAATCATGGCTACGATATTTACGACATTACTGAAGCTTTCATTGCACTGTTGATGTTACATCATAGTGTGACAATTGATTTATGTCGAACTATAGACTAAGTTAATTGATAGTTTTCTTTTGCCTGTCTTGATAATCGGCGTTCGAAATCAATCTCTTTTTTTCTGAGTACAAAAACAGATCGCTTGATGTGGAAAATACACAACTATCTCAGCTGCAAGGTAAGTCACAAATGGATTTGCTTATTTGACAAAATGCAATAACTATAATAACGGAAAGAGATTTTTAGTAAAGTAGTTCAAGAACTTTGATTCTATGTTACTGATATTAATTACGCTTAATCTGGCCCAGTACCAGGTCATGTAGAATGAGACAGCTTGCCAAATTGAGGGATAGATAGATGAATAGATTTGGATAGAATAAAACATTGTTTTTGGTATTAAAAAATAAAATAAAAACTAGGTCTGTTTTTTTTTATATTAAATGGCATTTGTTGGATTTGATTTTACCTAAATTCATTCGAAATGATCGCTTTCGATTGTTATGTGAAAGCTGTTATATCGGCATGCATTTTTTAACGTTAGATTTTACAGATGTTTGCTTTTTTTATTCTTACATTGAAAATGAAAGTAAATAAGCAACACTTTCGATGTATCATTTTTTTTTACAAAATCCATTTAGCAAAGGGGTCTACACGATTCACAGTTTCTTCCAACTGTTCATAGATTATCTAGCTCTCAATGTCATGGTTTCTCGAGGAAGCTTTCAACTTGAATGAAAATGGTGAGTTAAGGCTGTAGAATAGCATAAACTAGCTGAAACCATAGAATTTCCACGATTCTTAGTAACCAAGCTGGGCCACTATCTAATCACTTTACGTTTCTCTCTATCTTCTGGCTCTCTCCCTTACCCCTTCCAATCTTAGTTGACTTTCCATGTTTATCTAAATATTTTAAGAAGATGGATTTGTTTCACATGCAAAAAAAAAAAAATAAGTATGTTCCACTGCATTCACTCTTTTGTTGTTTTTTTTAAATTTTGATGTCTCTCTTCATTAAGAATTTTGAGGTATTGCACTTTTTACGCTTTTCTGTGTCTACCTGCTTTTTGGTATTCCGCTCTGTGTTTCTTGATATCCAGCCAGCAAGCAAGTCTCTCGATTTTCTTCCCCCTCTCTCCCCCTCTCTCTCTCTATATATATATATAAGAGAATAATTCTAAGGCATGCGTGTGTGTGTGTGAGTGCGTATCTGTTACGTTTATTTATAGCTTTTTTCCAAAATTCAAACAATAATTAGTTCATGAAATGTGAATCCAAAACTTTTTGAGACCGTTTCTCGAGTCAAATTCTGAAAAGCATATAGAATTAATGTGGCTACCCTAGAGGAATGTCACTATTAAAAAACACTTGATACTCTGAGTAAGAGTTTCTCAGCCAGACTGGAAAATAATCTAGGGTGAAATTAATTAATAGTAAAATGGCCAAGAGAAATGTCAAAGTGATAGTATCCTCTGAGAGAAGAACTGTATATAATTAGAACTTTGGTTTCACTTGTGGACTCCAAGAACTACGTGTATGTGGCTGTATAAAAATAAAATGCCGGAATAGCAACAGTGTCATTGATATTTGATATGCTTTGCGGCAGTGCCTTTATTTTTAGCCAAAATTAATTACGAAAATAAATAAGTATTAGCTTTCGCTACAAAAACTTGAATCTAGCCCCCATAAGCAAAAGGTCACTTTCCCCCATCTACTCCCTGTAAAAGCAATGAACGCACGTATTCTGGCTTTCTTAATCGGTCACTTCCCTCTGTTTCTCTCTTACTTTACGTCCCTTTCGGATCGGTATCATTTCACCAGCCTGCAGACCGATCCAAACTGCATTGTTTTTCCAAACATGACCAATCACTTTGCTTAACTTTGCCCATTTTATTCCACTTATATATTAGGTATCTCTCATACGTTCAGCTATTCAAGCTATGTCCTCTTCTTCAGCTGAAAACGCGTATTTACGCCTCCATCTCTCGTGAATGAAATGGCAATGCATTGACGACACGAAGGTCACGGTTATCTGCCTTCTAATCCTCTTTATTTCAGGATTAAACACTATGTTTTTTCAATGACTTGAATGGTCTATCCGTCGTGTGTCTTTCAGCGTCTCAGAATGGACCTCAAGTCACAAATTCATCGCCCACAACTTGGCAGTTTGGCATACCACTGATACCCAGTCTCAACAATCATTCCTCAGTCTTTTCCAAACCTTATCGATTCAAAGCATTTCAGTCAACTCCGCTTCGCCAACGCACAAGTGCTGCTACTACTACTTGGCACAGAGTTCATACCTTTCGTTTAGAAGCTATTTTCTATCTATCTCTTCTATTTAGACACAAGTTTACACTGCCCCTCCTAAACTAAACAGGTGTCCTCACGATCGATCGTTTTAATGATTCTTTTCCTATATTTTCTTTCAGTTTTGAATTGTTACAAATGTCTCATCATTAAATGTACTTTCTATTTGTTTGTCTAGATATTCGTATGTATCTTCACTACAATCATTTGTATTCCGTTTAATCTCTGCGTCCACACTACCTGACGCGATATTCTCTATTCTATCATGGCGACTATCGTCTACTTTCCTCCCCCAGCATCCCCAATGACGTCAGTATGTGGCGTTAAAAACCAAACACGCAGAGACAAAATCCTTCATCCCCCACAACTACACAATCTGGTCGCTACAGAAACCAACAACTATCATTATCACTATTCTCCCTCTCCCAATGTAGGAACTATAGAACCAACAGCTTTGTTTGGTCCGGTACACGATTTACGTATACTAGTGCTACTTAATCTGGTGAATGAATTATCCAGATGTGAATGAAATTATTTTGGGGATGAATGAAATTAGAGAGGCGAATGAAGAATGAATGAAACATGATGGTTGAACTCAATTCATTCAGATGGTCACATTATATTCCATACTTCAAAAAGTAATCTTTCTTGTAAATATACACAACAGGGAAACATTTTCCTGAGGATCGAATTCTAAGTTCCAAGACTACTAATAATTTTGCTTGCTGTAAAGTAAAAAAATCTGTTACTTAATTTTTTGTCCTTTTTTTTCATTCATCGTAATAGTGTCATACACAAGAATACAGGGGATTTTGACGTCAGTAGAAAAAATGAATGTATACGTATATGATTCAGATTTACCACTTTATCCAAGAAAAAACAGATTCAGTTATTGCAAACAAAGAAAATAAAATCTGCCGAAATCGAACATGTAGCTCTACGCGTAGACCAGAGGAGGATAATGAGAAGAAAATGGAACAAGTGTCAGTTAGATACACAATAGAAACCATCACCTGACGTATGTCTTTTGGCAGCATGCCCTGTTGGGTTGATCAATTAAAAACGATGGAAAACGGGTGAACGATGAATAACTTACTTCTTTCACCTTCTGTTGAGCAATGATCACAATCAAAGTCGGAATTTAGAAGAAAGAAACAGTGTGGATGCTATCAAACAAAATCTACAGGACCAAACTAGCAAAAACTTGCATTGCAAATTGACTCCCCCCCCCACACACACACATACAAGAAAATCCTAGGGGAATTTTTTTAAAAGTTTTCTCTTGACATAATAAGGAGTGGACTTAGAAATCTTCTTCCTTGTTCTAACAGTGAATGTACCAATGCATGAAAAAAAATGACATGATAATGATAATGGTTAAGATTTCTGGCTTTGCGTTTGACCTTTTGAGTTTGAGCAGAGGAACCCACCTTTTAAAAAGAGAAATTAAGTAATGACCCTAAAATAAATAAATAGTGTGAAATAAAAATCCCGGTTATCAAATAGGTCACAGATCAAATAGTACGTCACTAATCAAGTATCACAGAAGAAAATGGCGAGGGCTTTATCTTTGGGAAAACTTGTGTCGCTGATGAGAAAAGCCGATGACAGTGTAATGTGATAATTAGGTCACTCGGCGACAGCCAGCGCCTTCACAATGACACTGTAACTGCCTTTCTCAATGACATCAGACACACTCTTGCACGCTGGGGTCCAATTAACCACCAACACAAAATGATTTTGCAGATCTTGATTCATTTGTATCAAAATTCGTGCACGTCTACATCACCAAAGTGTACATCAGTGTCACACACACACACACACACACAAATACAAACGCACACATACATATGGTTACCAAGTCGGCGAGAGACTTGGCACGCGAAAAATTCAGACCTACCCAGAAGTATTGCCATATGAATGTTAATCTCATTTACCTACTTGTAAATATATACACAAGTTGAAATGATGTATAAATAACCTCAAAATAAAGATAGTGATTCTGACCTAGCTAGATTGATCTAACAAGTTGTTTCGTTGAAATATCTATTGATATATTCCTCATGACAATTACAGATAAGCACTAAAAATATGGCGTCGTCTTCAGAACGCTGGGATTTCCCAATGATTGTTGGAACTCGATTGCTTTGAAATTAAAATTAAAAGTAATGTCAACAATTTAATGTATTATTAGTTGATCCCCGTGAAAAGAATTCACAGGTATATTTCAATTTCTTCGAGATGAGCTTTCAAACAGAAAGAAAATATTGAAATCGTGAGAAATCCAATGGGGATTGATCCTATTAAAAACTGTTGTAAGACTAGCTTACGGATCAATCAAATTGATACTTTGAAGGGAATTTCTGACAAGACGGATACATCAAGTTTTCGAGGGGGTTCGGGTTAATAGGAGATTGCTGATCATTACTATCCAACATGCGACCAGATCCATAATATTTTTAATGATCTACTGATTGATGGTGTTTCAGAAAATAAAAATACCTTGTTAGTTTCACGGAGAAAGCCCATAGTCTCACATAGTAGGAAGGAGGTATTTTTATCAGCAAAATTGTTACCTATAAGTGGTGAATCTATTGCTACGGACGGCGAAGCAAGAAAATCACACTGTTTGTTACATGAGTAGACAATGTACATCATTTTGGAAGCAGTTAACGCTCTATAATGTACAAGTTATGTCCAAAAAGTGCCCAGCCGACCATTATTAACCAAAAATAGCCTGTCTATAGCAATACATAGATTGATACACGTGTGAGTATCGAAAGTTAAATTTATAGATTCCAATAGTAGATATCTGATCGTTAAAAATAAAGATAGATTAACATTTATGCACGTATGCATACATATTAGCCAATAACATTCAGGGAACTAAACAAACAATGTATCCTCACCTATGGAGATGAAACATGGAACCGAACAAAAAGGCTCACCTGCAAACTGAGAATTATGCAAGGTATACATCAGTGAATCCCACTGACAAAACATGAGAAGGCAAAAGAAACTGGACAAGTTCAGAAAATATTGGCTCTGCAACGCCCACGATAGATAGGAGTAGGGAATCCTTGAGAAGGTCTATGTTCAACGACGGACGATGAAGACGGTTGATGATAATGTATGTAACAAAGGACATCCTGGGTTTGGATACCCTACTAGAAGATGATAGAAAATGACCAGTTATGATGTTGCTGACTTCTGTTTTCAGACCAAATACAAAGAAGATCTATATACTCTTAAAAAGCTGATAAGGCACGTTTTCCTACTACAGTCTAATTACAAATACATGCAGCAAGGATCGATGAATGCTTTTGGTCCTGTGATTGATTCGAATATTTTTGCCCAGGGATTGAGCTATGCTTACCCCACCATTCATAGATAAGTTGCACTAGCAAGAGAAGATTAAAAAAAAACCCAAAACATCAAGGCAAAATGATGGTGAGCTGTTTCGGGCTTTCATGTCACTCAAAAAGTATAGGATACTTAGAGAATAAATATTTAGCGGAAGACTGTAACAGCAAGCCTTTGTGAGAAGTTATCGACATGATTGTAAATGTTTGTTAACTAGACAGATAAATAGATAGATTGATAGATATTAACCTAGAAAATAAAAGAAGAACAGAATATTTAGCTAGATAGATAGATAGGTTGATAGATAGGCAAAGATATGAGAAACAAAAACAATAGATAAGATATAATGAATTGATTTGACGTAAGCAAGAATTTTTTTTGATGCAGCTGACAGAAAAAAAAAGATAATGGACAAGGGTACCTCGACGTACAGCAGGGCATCATTTGTATAGTGTGTCCAAAACTCGCCCAAATGTATTACCATTGCAAAATATCGCAAACTGAAGTTGAGTGCCAACTCGTTGAGCTATTGTTAGCAAGTTAGTCGAAGGAAAACCATACGTTATGTTATAAGTTCAATCGTCACAAGGTACCCAATACCTATATATATATATATATATATATATATATATATATATAGATAGATGGATAGATATATATAGATATAGATATATAGATATATATATAGAGAGAGATAGAGAGAGAGATAAATAGATATGTTACACCAGATCTGTGAATTTGCGTATATTTTACCAAAAATAAATATATAAATAAATACAAGGTTTTAAGGCAACTACTTTTTCCCAATCGAAATTTTATAGAACCATTTCTTTCCTCAGTAAAAACGTAGTTTCAACTTTTTTTACAAAAATAAATGAATACGTAGTTTTAATTTGATAAGAACATTATGTAATCTTATTATGTAAATTTCGCCAATGAGGCAATTTCACCGATTCAGCGCAACACGCACACACACACACACACACACACACACACACATATATATATATATATATATATATATATGTATAGTGTATTACATAGCTAAATATCGCAATTATATATACATATATATATATATATATATATATATATATATATATACATATATATATATATATATATATATATATATATATATATATATATATATATATACATATATATATATATATATATATATATATATATATATATATATATATATATATATATATATATAAACTGGACTCTTCAGTGTCCTACAGTGTTTAGCAAGCTATTCTGGGAAATCATTCCTACAGTGGTAAGTTCGATCTTCACTATTTGCCCATCACTTGTGACCCTGTGCCAGACTAAGCTAAGTCCAGTAAATATCCTTAAGGTAACGGACCCTATAAATTAGACACATTGATATATCATTCAACGATTACCTCCTTCTTTTGTCTTTTTCCCCGCTTCTAATAGGAACCATGAGAAAGGGTTATTCCGACAGCTGGTAAGATCTCAAAAAGTGAGTGAGAAAATGGTTCTAAACTGTTATTTCTTTTCAGGTGCTCAGTACAGACTAGTCGCACTAAACATAAGCAATTGCATGCGTTATATTAGATTGTTGCTCTTGAAATGTCATTTTAGCAGGAACAATGTTAAAAGAGAAAAAATTATCAATGTGATCTTCTTTAGCAATGTAAGTAGAAATATACTTAGTTATTTTTTGGGGGGGGGTGAGACCTAAACAGCAATGATGTCTATCCGAGATCTTAGACCGATTTAAGGGGCTCCAATAAGGACACGCTGCTCAAGAATTCGAAGTGAACGAACAGCTCATTGTTAGAGTAGGTCTGGAAATATAGATACCAATGACAAACCTTGAGGCAGGTCTAAACCTATTCTTAATGATGGAGTATTATCGACAGCAGTGGTTAACGATCAACAGAAAATGGTTCAAGAAAAGATGGAGAAATATGTCCTACCTTGACTGAATGAAATGCTCCATAATAGTGTAACACCCACCACTTCTGCTGACTGTGTCTAAGCTAAAGAAATGAGATCTGAAACCTTGCAGCAATCACCTATTATCTCAGCTCCAGATAATCACTTTTCCAAGCATTCTAAACCTTATATTTGTAATAAGAGCTCCAATGATAGGGAAGCAATAATCCATGCTTTTAATCTATGTCTCATCACTAAACCCCCAAATGTTTATTTGGATGGCATGTTATTACTGGAAAATTGTTGGGAAATAGTTGTTGCTTAAAATAGGATATTTTTACTTGATTATTTACCGTTTTTATCCTTTATATCGCCCTTCATCATGCAATTCAGAGAACGATATTTCGTATGTAATATCCTAATAGCACCCAATACCCACCAGTAAAATATCAAAACCGAACGCACACATTATTGAATATCTTGCTATTTGGTCCAACGAAACTGCAAGTGATTAGTCTCTGGAACAAGAGAGGGTTGATGATGTATAATGAAGTTTTGATTTAGATCTTATAATCAACTGCTAGATTTTATTGCTAATGATTTTCTCGTATTTGATTCACTCATTAGCGTTCGTGTGTACTGCTTAACAATTCACGTAAACGCATTTTACTTTCCGCTTAGTAACTGACTAGATCGAACTCGAAGCCGAGAGAGAACTTTTTCGATATCGTAATTTCAATCTTGCCACTCGCAGGGTGCATAGGAAGTACGGGAAGCAGAAGTAGTCAGCGGATAACCTACTTGAAGGGATTGAGCAAATGGAAGGCAGAACAAATGCCAGAAGGCGTAAAGCTGGAGGGGTGCTAAGAGCGACAAAAGAAAGTGAAACCGTACAGAGGCATTATCATCCACGTCCTTAAGGGACGTGGCAAATAATGAGAGAAGGAATGTCAATCCATTCTCTCGAGTCTATCTCCTCGAAAAGACCGTCATTCTCAAGCAGCGTAAAATGCGGTTAGCGTTTACCGGTTTCCCAATCGAGTTCCGGACGACTCGTCGCAAAAGATGGCCGCCGTCCATTCGATACGCTTTCATTGTGTGTTCAAGTCAATGATATTAACCTAAAGATCTATTTATCCAGTTATTTGCCTCCTCGTGCACTCAAGGTGGACGTGCACATTATCAATCACCGACGGGCAGAATAACGATTGAAAAATACACTACACATGAATAAATCGGCAGCCCTCCCGACCCCAATGATAATTAAGCTGGTCAGTTGGAAAACACTCTTGTGTGTTGTATACTTGAATCAGTTGAGTATTTGGAAATATTAAAATCACCAAAACCATAACACAGACGATGAAAGAAGAACGGGGATAGAGATCCAACTTATAATTCTAAGATGCACGGACTCGCATCTCCAAATGAAGGCTGGTCTATTCTGCCTGCTCATCGGAAAATCGCTACCAAACTGCCGTAACAGTTGAGGCACGACACTATTGGCATTGATGAGGTAGATCTACTTGAAACGTTTACGTCTCGTTGATTCGTTTTACTCATATATCAAGGGGATCCGAGGGAGACGCTGCTTTTTTTTTATATGCAGAACCACAATAATCATGGGTCACAGCGTGCAAGAAGCGGTGAATCCGAACTCTTCTCGGCTATAAATAGAGATGAGAAGTTTGTGCTTGTCAATCTTCCGAGGTTCTACTGTTTGCTGCTAAAAATCTGCAGTTGCTATATTGACTCTCGGCAGGGATCGAACACTCACCACTAGTGATAGTGAGGAATACCCAACTACCCTGGTCTCCTCGTGGGCCCACCTAAACAGCACATTCTCACCAACCCCCCTGTGAACGCGTAAGCGTTCGTACAAGTATGCACACACATATAGACGTTCATTTATATACCAATATAGTAGATATCCTTGGAAAGTTTGTCTCTTAGGTTTGTTTGAATGCTTTTAGTCGTACTTTTGATCGTGTGCGCATGTATCAATAAAGGCAAGACATATGAAGAGACGAATTGCTTCCTGCACATGTACGGGATCACTTTACCAATAGGCATATATATATATATATATATATATATATATATATATATATATTTGCACAGTTGTGCAAATTGAGACTTGGCTAAAGAAAGATGTTTACATTGTAATATATGAAATCATAAAATGTGTTATATTATATAGAAATTTATTTGAAATGATCTTCCATCGTTACACGGTTAATACACCACTCAATTTAGACAACGTAAATAGAATAAACAATTAGAGAAAAAGGGATGCTACAGGAATCGAACCTGCCACCGATGGGGTAGCTGCTTAAACGTAGTGATGCTCTTACCATTGAGTTAAACAACCAGCCGGTAATGCAAAAGCCAAATAAATGTTTTCAACCTTAATTCTCATCTCGTTTATTCTCGGCCTATTCATCTCTTTTAATGCGACAGTAATGCATTAAAGAATGGACGTACTTGGTCAGATCGAATGAATTATAAAATGCGTTATATTATGTAGAAAGTTATTTAAATGATCTTCCGTCGTTACATGGTTGATATATCACTCAATTTAGAAAACGGAAGTTGAATAAACAATTTAAGAAAAAATGCATACATGATTGAGAACTCACACCAAATATACTGAACATGTTGTATTGATTTTTGTGTAAATGAACCCACTTAGTATTCAAAAGTACTAGTAGTATGAATTTGGCTAAAACGTACTAACATGTACCACCCTACTGATGGAATAACTTTTGAAGCAGCAGCTGGTGACTTGGATATTATATCTGACCAGATATATCGTAATTGGACATATAACTATTGTTAGCAGAGTACATGTAAAACCTCCTCAACCATAAACAACCAGTACTGGTGTACAGCAACTAGCGACCAGAAAACATAACGATATATTGAATTAGATATCATATCTGGCCAGAGATATCGCAGTTTGACATAAAACTATTGTCAGTGGCGTACATTTTGAACTGCCTCAACCATAAACAACCAGCATTTGCGATGCAACAATTAGCAACGAGAAAGCATAACGATATATCAGAAGTGAACACCAACCGCCCCACACGGTTTCCTTAATAGTTGAATAGATTGTGCATTTTTTTCAGTTTTCTCGACACCAATTATTTATGTTAGAAACCCTTTTCACTTATAGTTGAGTTGGTACAATTTTCACGCTGTTAACAGTGGTTATACGTCCAAGAAAGAAGATGACGGTACCGAAGGGAATCGAGAGGAAGTAAGAAAAATAATTAAGGGTAGCGAGAGAAAACGAGGGAAAATGAGAAATGATAATGAGATTACGTGGGTTGGGAAAGAGAAAGAAGAGAAAAGGAAAAAATAATGATGGTAATATGGCGGTAGAGAGAGAAAACGAGAAAGTGAAAAGAATAATAATGAGAATGAGGGGCTAGAAAGAGAAAATGAGAAAGATTAATGAAGAGAGTATGGTGGGGGCAAGAGAAAACAAGAAAGTGGGGGGAAATGATTTTAAAAATGTGTGGATAGCGACAGAAAAAGAGAGGGAAGGCTTGAAACAATAAAGGAGAATGCGGAGGACATAGAAATAAATTTTGACGAAAAAGTATAACGTGAGGGGCAGAGTAAAAAAGTGAATCAAATAGAAAAGCATTGGAGGCGGAAACATTCAAAAGGTACCTAAGAGAAAAGGAAATGAAAGTAAGAAGGGCGAAGGTTTAAGTGAGTGCCTGCCCCAAGAAGATGCTACATCGTTTACTAAGGGGCGAATTTTCCCTTGACCTACTCCCAGTTAACAAACTGACGGTAGATCTGTATCAAGGCAGCAAATGTTGATAAAATTGAACGACAAGTGCAGGATCTCCCACTGTGTCAAGCAGTCATCCCCGACAGTGTTAGCACTGTAGTTCTCTTTTCATTTTTCAGTCACTTGATACAAAACTAAAGCTAAGCAAGACGAGACATTAGTGTCTAAGGCCAAAGACATTTTACGCTCAATTAAGGAAAATAACTTGTTTTACATCAAACGTTGAATTTTGCCTGATAATATTTTTAAACCTCAGTAGAAGGAGGATTGAAGTTTGGGTGGCCTAATGGTTAATGGTATGGAAAATTGAATCGAAGAACCTTGTTCAAATCCTGGCTGGAACAGTTTGCATCCACTTGGGACCAATGCTCTCAGGAAAGGCAAAGATCCACTTTCTCCTCTTTGGGCGTCGGACAATAAATGATAAGGTCTTTTCATGGATCGTTCAAGAAATGGAAACAAAATCATTTTCCCATGTGTCATGCGACATTAGAGAAACCAAGCTTAGCCGAGAAAAGAAAGATTAAATATCCTATAAATTTGAGTCTATTATACAGACAGAACAAAAACCATTTGTTATAGTTGAGAATCAGATTATCCGTTCAGATCAGATGTGTTAGAATTGTCAACGGTTACATCTAATGTATCAGACAGACATTAAAATTTTTTGCAATATCAGGACAGTCATTCGTTTTCAAATTGTTATATTCTTGAACATATCCCTTTACTTTATAACATTTCCAAATAACAAATATCTGACTTAATTTTCCTGTTTTGAAGGGACATTCAAGATCAACCGTCTTAATTTTTTTTTCATGAATCTATTTATTTGGTGTCAATCTGTCTCGCCACTATGACAAATACAACAGAAAGTCAGGTTTATTGAGGGGTTTGGGCACGCGTATGCATAGTTAAAGGTGACACTGTCCAGTTCCCACGGTCTGTGTCACAAAAGCGTCAGAGCGACCCATGACTAATAATAATGCAATGGGAAGGTGCTGCCATGCACTTGGAATCTCTGAGGACCTTGCAACGCTCCATTTGTGCCTTGATTCACCCGAAGGCAAGACGTGACGGATCCGAGTCTAAAGGCAAGATGATAAGTTTTATAACTCGTCATACAAAAGTAGGGGGTACGTTGCTCAACTAAGAACGTGCACTGCTTCACACTTTAGACAGATAGATCGAGTGCAAACAGAAAATGTCAACAAAACACACGTGCTCTCTCTCTCTCTCTCTCTCTCTCTCTCTCTCTCTCTCTCTCTCTCTCTCTCTCTCTCTCACGTAGATTCATCTGCCAAAATGCACAGCAGATTTGCTGGCAAAAGTAAACACTACGCATCCCACTGTTGCAAAACTACTGTCTCGTCTCGCTTCAGAAAGAAATGCTGATTATGTGAACGTATATTTATGATATATGCACATGCATGCACATTCCTGAACTTGCTGACATTACAGATCCGAACTCACGTAAAAGTACACGTTCATATGAACGCATTCATGCGGAAATATGAATAGATAGTTTTAGATTACAGCAGGACCACCCCACTGTCTGATCAGTACAGATCCATTCAGTGAGCATTTTACATTTTCGTTCCGGCTTGCCAGACGTGTGTGAGCACTGGGTTCCAACAACTATTTCTAATTTAAATCATTTCTGATTTTCATACGTCACCCCAAAACTTCCCCCTAACATGACAAGACCTTGGTGATAGTTCCAGTATCCAGAATTCAAGTTCAATCCATTATAATGATTATTCATTGTTATTCTTAAAGTTTTTGTTTTTCATCATTCCACAATCCCTGATTGAGTTTCCTTGTTTCCAAAGTCTGTGATTAGTATTCATCATTGAATTAACTGCGTTGACAAAGAAGGATATCATGTGGAAAAATGAATATTTGTTGTGCAGGGAAGAGCCACCAAGACCATTCCGAGGCTGGGAGATATATTTTACACTGAAAAGCTTAAGCAACTCAATCTAGAGACCCTGGAAAGAAACGTGCTGGCCTACCAGAAGTTCATAGAACAAAACAGCATACATTGAGGGAATACTGACGTCCATTGCATATAATGCCCTAATAAAGAAATGCTGTCTCCGTCTATCTGTCGTTTGAAACCAGAGGACACGGCAATAAACTACAAATGGAGACCTCTATTTGTGTTAGAAAAAGATTATTTTTGGAGAGAGTTGCAAACACATAGAACAGCCAAAGAGAAAAAAAGTTCACACCTGAGAATATTAATTAACTGATATCAATCATACCAAATTTGACGACCAATTTTCTTATTTGATTCCAGACCCAACTTTAACTGAAGCTGGCTTAAAGACGCAACTAAATGATGCCAAAATGGTGCCTATTTCAAGTATATCTAGATGTATAAAATGAATTCTCCTTTCATTATTAGGCAGCAGGTCTAGTTAAAGCAACTACGAAAATTATGAATAAAATATTATTTATATTTCAGTAATAATTATCATTGTAGATTCAAGAATAAATGATTCTATCATATGATTTAAGGACTAAGAAATTAATAATGATGAATATAATGAGTATTTGCTTACTTGATGGCTGAGTATTTCGCACTCTCGCCATTGTTCGGAACGAGCTAACAGCCAGAATTACAAATGTTGATTTTCAAATCAGGCACACCCCTTCCAATCTGGTTGTTTAACTCATTGTTGTTTTTTTCTACTACATGTGGTCTTATGCGAGACCAAACTAAACTTAATGAATATCTATAATTTCAGTTAATAATATATAATACAGCATTTCAAATAATATAATTATTGTATCTATTTTATTAGTGATTTCAATGGAAATGTTTTATGAAAATGTTCTATGTTTTCGATGTGAGAAGCTAGGCTAATTATTAGAGATTCAATTCACTCTCAATATATAATTCTGTGCAGTTATACTAAGTGCAAAAAATATTCTTCGCTTCAGAAAAAGATGATCAAGCATTAAATAGAATATTGTTTGCAAGTAATCGAGATTATATAATAGAAAATTTGATAATAATGAAAACGGGTATATCCTATACACAATTGACTCCCGGATTTAAGAGTGCTGCTTTAACAAATTTGCCGTTTTAACGATGGATTTCACACGAACAGTATCAATAATTAGAAATCAACAATCCAGAAACGTACCGTTAGAACATGTGTGTCATTAAATAGTGCTGTTAGAACGAATGCCGTCGCCACGTGACTTCACTGTATACATTGATTTCCATTATACTTGAAGTAGGAAGATTCGCTTTGAATTTAGATTTAAATTGAACTAAAAAAAAAAGGTCTGGGTGTACGCCAGGAGAATTGAGGTATGAAGTTTTACCTGACATTTCTGCCACAGATTATCATCCTTTCAAGCATTTAAACTTCATATCCATAATAATTGCTTCAGTAAGAGGGACGCAATATTGTAAAATTGATTTCTTTCTCCCCCCCCCCTCTCTCTCCATATATATGGAGAGAGAGAGAGAGAGAAAGAAAGAGATCAGTTTTACAAACAATTAGTTTCAAGCATACAGACCGAAATTAAGACAATCCAGATAATTAAACTTTTGTTAAGTCAAACGCATCAATCAAAGATTTCTAATTAAAGACGAGGTAAACTTTTCATGGAATAAAGTATATCTCTGGTGTGCAACGAGTCATATTGGAATCGTTCTGTCCTGCCATTCCCGATAGAATCTTTTATTAGTTCAAAGATTCAATATAAACATCCATCATCCGTTTAGGATTTTGCTGTATTTCTTGTATTTCTCTCCTTTCCCACTCATCATCAACTCTCTCTCTCCCATTCTCTATCTTCTCCGTCTTTCTCCCCGCCTTTCACTTGTCCTTACCCCTCTATTTCCCCCCCTCTCTCTCTCTCTCTCTCTCTCTCTCTCTCTCTCTCTCTCTCTCGCCGTCTTCCTGTAAACGGATTACATTTTGACACTTTCAACAATACTTGATTATCATTATCTAAAAAAAAGATGTGCCATAGATGATATCTGAAATCATTCAATTGCATTTGTTAAGATACATCATATCCTACCTGAACTGGCTCTATGAGGTTACAACGCAGCCCTGGCGACATGATCTGGATATTTATCATCTTCAGTTCAGTCAGGGAAAGGGCTTCCTCCGTGGAGTGGGTGAGAAATTGTCTTGTTTAAATGGTAAGAATTCGCCTGCATTATGATCATCAATTAAAATCATAACTTTTTCAATCAATTCGAAAACAAAAATATTACAAGGTTCTAAAAAATGCACAGGGAAAAGGTCTTGGGAGATGTTTAGGCATCTCCATTTGACTTTATTTAATCTTGCGGCATCAAATGAACAACAGGACTTTACTTTTTTCCACTATATTATTAGAAACCCTCAAACAGAACTATCAAAATAGGTTTCTTCAGTTTTCAAGAGAGGGTGGCTGGCTGGCTGGCTGGCTACGTATGTATTGCGTGTATAGACGGCTCCAATGGAACTAGAGGTCTAAAATTGTGAACATTTACCCCTTATTACGTCTAGAAAAATCTTCTGATTTGTTTTTCAAATTACCCCCCGAATGGGATTTAGAAGGGGTTCAATGTACAATATAAGTTTATGCTTAATTGGTCCCTTAGTTTTTGTCCGGTAGCATTCACACTCTTTTTTTTTAATTTGAACTCTTTTAGTGACCACAGCCCAACGAAAGACAAGAGAAGTAACTTACTGACTGACTATTCTATTTTCAAACATTTTAATTGATCACCCCGAACACAGCATTAATCGTGTGAGTGTGAGAGTTTTTACTGAATAACTAATCAGATCTGTATCAAAGGAAGCTTCAAGGAAATAACCATCATTATTAACAACAACAAAACGAGCTCTTTCATTCATTTTCAAAAGATCTGGGATCTGATATCCTCCCAAATCTTGAAGGTTTTAGCACTACGACATTGTTGCATTGACCTCATAAATGAAGATTTGAAGTCTTTACAGATGCTTAGGTAGATCAACACAACCTAATATTTTGATCTTTCCTTACTTTATTCTAGTGAGTGTAGTATTGTACTGTCATTCTGAAAAATGATAGACTTTTAGAGAGTTAATTCTAATTTATCATCATTATTGCAAAAGATGTGAATATAAGCAAACATGGCGCCGGATATTGGTTTTGAGAAATCAGTTTAGATGTAAAAAATATGGCTCAAGTATGGCTCCCTTTGGCTGAATGGTTAAAGGCAGCCAGATGTATTTTGGACTCAGTTTGTCGAGAGGCTGTAACTTTGATTTGCAACGTGATATTTTTCTTCAACCTTCTAACTCGTTCCCGTAGAACGATGAACCGTGTCAAAGTTGTTTTCAGTTGACCGAATCAGAATGTTTCTGCATTGATATTCATTCGCCTCTCATCCTTCATGATTAAGATCTGCTATAGTTATCTTGACTCATCTTAGGAGCTCACAATAGATTGAACTTATCATTTTATTTACCGACTACTCACCAACACTTTTACGAAATTTGAGCTTTGGTTTTGATGGTTACATAGTTTGTTCATTAGGAATCCCATATCTTTTCAACAAAAAGTTGAAAGAATTACTTTCATAGAGAGATTTTGCTATTGCTACTTACGATGATTGTGTTTTTCTACGGATCAAGTTAGTGTTTCTTACAAGAGAAAAGGTTTCTATTCTGTCTCGGAAAATGCAGTGTAACATTCCAAATAACATAATACGAGATCCGTGTAAGAAGTTTAGAACCATTAAATAGCCCAACTAGGGCGATGACAACCCAACCCCTTTCATAGTCTTCCATTTGGCGTGCAAATTCTCCTTTCAGGGTCGTTAAAAGCCCGAAGTCGTGGTAAGACGAACCTGAACTGTATGAGGGGTTGACCGTTCTTATCGTAGATTTTAGCATACAATTTTCCTTTCCTTTGGAGGTCAAAAACTTTCACCATTTCACTCAAAAGAAACACTTTGAAGCTTTTGTTTCATATATTTGAATTGTTATCATAACTTACTCGTGCACTTTAGGAATATTTTAAAGTAAAGCTTATGAATTATTAATCTCTGTAGTTGACTGCGGGTTGCTGAAAACCGCAGGAAGTGAAATATCTTATTCCTGCAAACACACACACAAACACACACACACACACACACACATATATATATATATATATATATATATATATATATATATATATATATATATATATATATATATATATATATATATATATATCAATTATTATTAGATTATGTAAAAATGTATTCCAATAACCATAATGTTACACAATTATAATCATAATTCAATAAAATTCATTTATGAAGGAATCTTTTGAAAAAAGATAAAAGATAAAACAGTATAATGAGTGATGCTAAATTCATTAGTGCAGATAGGAACAGTGTATAAACAAAAATGAGAATTGGGGATACAGTTATTTGAGCCTTTGCTTTTTCGCCAGTCTTTTCGGCTCTATAGTAAAAGCAACGCTACTCGATATTTTCATAACATCTAAGACTTGTCAATTTAGAACAGCCTCCTGATAATCAGCTGATCGCTCGTTGAAATCATGGTAGGGGAAGGTGGGTTTTACAGAACGGTTCATTTGGGTGAGGTTTTTACTTGTTCTCGTTACGGTGGGAAAAAGCAAATCAACTCCAGACGTTGTACTGTAGTTGAAAAAAAAATCATATGGCGTGACTTTTGGTTTACGAAAGCAATCATAGACTCATTAATCTTTCCAGAAACTGCAGCTGTGAAATTTGCTTAATTTCCAAAACAAATAATTTGCGCTGCCTCAAGTGACGCGTTGTTTTCATGGTGACACTTAAGAGGCCATCCATTTAAACACTACAGCTGCATCTATACACACAAGTGGAGTATGTAGTCAAGCCATATGCACACGTGATCACAGACGCATGCGTTTGATCTTGTCAAACACGTACGCACACTTTCTCGTTTTTTCTGTCTATCCCCTCCTCTCTCTCTTTCTCTTTCTATCTCTATCTCTTTCTCTTTGTTTGTCTCAGTTTCTTTTTTCTGAGATTTGCGCACTCCTCATAAAATACAAGACTCTACCTAAAATTTAAGGGAATCTGTGCAATGCCCATGAACAGAATATAGTATGGCTACCTTTCGGGAGCAGTACTGTTTGTGAGCCAGTGTGCAAACTAGGCATTCGAAATACTGGCTTTCAGCTGGGTTCGATCCCTGATCCCAGCCACCAGTGGCAGATACGTAACAGCCACAAAGCAGGTTTACGTGATTTCTCTCTCACTATTTTCTATTCTATTTTTGATTATTTATTTTAGATTATCAATGGTTTGATCATATTTGTAGCTTGAAGAATAAGTTCCTTCCTATACTTAGTATATGTTAGATTTGGTGAAATCCGTTTTTTTCATTTAATCAAGGATGGATTAATAGTTATATTCGGATTTTAGTGTCCATTTTGCATTAACAATATGAAAAGATCGCGGCTTTCTTTTTTCTTACCTGTTAAGCAGATATAATCACACTGTGTCCTGATCTTGTGATGTGTTCAGTTAATCTATTGTTTAAAATTTATGTCGCTGAATTAGGAACACCGACAAAGATGTTGAACAGATACACGAATGTAAGCTGGAAAGGTACGAATATCTTAAAAAACTTTCGAGTAGACGTAAGTGGACGACCAATATATCTCTCATCGAAGTCGGATTCTGGTAATTCATCACCAACTTCACTCCGGCATACCTAGCAAAACTCATATTGTCGATAACATAAACGGGAAATATATTGAAAAGACCCCAAAATCGAACAGAGGATGTATCTGCATGGATTTGGCATTCCCACACGATGACGGCAAACCAACAAAGCTTGCTGTTATTGGGAAGTGGTGCTGGGACGCCGTGAGTTAATGCTAATGATATTTCGGCCCCGGAACCATGCCTAAACCCAGGGTAATCAACTGATAAAAATTTAGCTGCAGGTTCATCTTACGTTGTTGCAGCAGTAGTTTTGCGAATTCATTTATCCATTTTTATCTATCTATGTATGAAACAAAAAATTGTTTGGCGTAATATAGCTAGTACTTGAAAAAGAAAATTGCTACGTAGGTTTGCTGTTCAGACGCAAGTCATACAAATGAGACCGTCTGCAGAAAAAGGATCTGACTGTTGTTTACGGAAATGTAAATGATAGCATACGGTCGGCTGTTTCCGCCAACTTCAGGCAGCTATCGTTAGTTTGAACCTCCGCGCGAGAAACAGGAAGGGATTAAACCATTGAGAACATTTATTCTAGTCTGAAAGAAAAAGTGTACAAATTTTATGTACAAATACACATCATGACAATGATATTTACACAGAATCTAGGACCTGAAACTTTTGCAGTGGGGTATAGGGTCATTAGAACAAAGATATGAAGAATAGCCGTATGAAAGAGAGGAAGAAAACATTGCATTATTCTGAGTTCATAATTATACATAGAATGGGACATATGTCAATAACATTTGCTTTTATTCGGGACCATATCAATCCCTTTATCTCTGATTTTTCCACCACTAACGCCTTTTCCAATTCATTCCAATTGTAAAAACTTGTAACGTCTTCCTCGAGTGAAATTATTTGAAATTCATTCAGATTATTCATAGAACAGTAATATTTTGTTATACATTTATACTATGCATACAATAGCATTATTATCTTAGTTATATTTGCATTATTTGCTGGAAAATGATTTGACTTTTTCAATGAATAATAATTTGCAGTTTGAGTTGTGGAATTTGGTCGAGCAGCTTTTAGGACGAAACTGTCAAATCCTTTACTCAATCCTCAATATTCTCCACCAATCGGTGAATGAAAGCTTTAACCGTGAGGGTATGCTGGGGATGTCAAACAGGGCATTTGCCATCCCTTGATCAGGCCTTCTTACGGTGGGCGAAGAGGTTTCAAGGAACCTTCATCAATTTTTCCCCTACCGCTAAACGTATTTCGTTCGTTAGAGCAGAAAATGGCAAGGATTATGTAGAGGTAATGGTGGCGAAACCTTTTCCGCCGTACTGAGTCCAAATTCTGTTATTATGTATGTAATTCCTTGAGTGAGTTAAAGCTTTAACCATGTTGGTATGCTGGATCAATCCTTTTCGCCGAGGGCGAGGGGTTTCCAAGGAACCTTAGAGTCAGTAAAGCGTAATAGCACAGTACGTTTGTTTCATGTTGTCACATATAAAAGACTGTACTATTATTCGCTGGTAACAGATGTATCTTCCACCCTGGAAGTATGTCCGTGTACCCCATCCTGAAAAACTAACAGCTGACGCCCATGGCTTTAACGTATTTGTGTAATAAATCTTACTCGTCATATATGCAATCGTTGGAATGAATTAAAACCTTGATATATTCATTCAAAAAATCGTGCCTGTTATATATATATATATATATATATATTCATGAGGCTGATTAAAAGTTTTGATGTATTTGTTTAATGAAACCCTCCTGTCATATATGTAATCAGTTGAGTGAATGAAAGTTTTGATGTATTTGTTTAATAAACCGTACTCTTGATACTACGAGTTGCACAAACAGCTATTAATATCAATTACAGTCTTCGTCCTATGAATCCATGACCTAAGGGTTTTCTTATTGAAATCATAACAAGATACCTTGGCAAACCCAGGGAAGGGCAAATATTTCTCACATGCAATATGATGTTTTGTACTAAGCATGTAAAACATTGTAGCTGAACAGCTGTTGCATTCTTGAAGATCTTGGTAAATGCCACGATAACAGCCTTCATTCACAGATGAGAATCCAATGTCTTATTTCAATTAGTTTTAGCGGCGTGGATCAGTTTCCATGACAACTTCGTTGCATGTCGCTTAAAAAACAGTACATAAGGAGACCTCCTGGTATATACGATTACTATTACTTTCTTCCAATGCTTTTTTCGGTATTCTCAGCAGCCTCGTTCTACTATCAGCTAGGCTTCGTGAATACCATAAGCTAAGTTTCATTCATCAGCACTCGTTTTGTAAGAAACACTCTTGACACTGACTTACTGACCGAATAAATGAATTACTGCTAGACGGTATTTTCTTCTTTTTTTTTTTTTTTGCAAGTGAATACAGCTTCGTCATTAAAAAAAAATTCATTAAAGCATGCATTATAGAAATGAAAGGTGATAGTCTTGCGCGAAATGCGTAAATAGAAGTGCGTGTGCGCGTACTCACATACCCCATACACACACGCACACATATGTACGTATATAGATGTATGTATTACTCAATGTTTGTCGTCTTTCTGTTCCATTTTGTGAGCCACAATTTTGCATTTAATAAGCTAAAATTTTGCACATGCATGTTTTCACTGGATATTGGCACCATTAGGTTGACCTTTGATATCATTCAAAGTAATCCAAAATCATTTATGGTCATTCTAGCCAACTAAGGCAAGTTTAAGCCACAATTTTGCACCGACCAGGCTGAAATTTGGCATAAGGGTGCATCTTTTCTAAATAAATCTCATGGGATATGCTAGGTAGAACTCAGGAGTCATTTAAGGTCATCAGAGGTCATTCCTAATTTTCATCAAGGGAAACTTCATTTTCCCAAATTCTTGGAAACGTTGCCTATTTAGCGACATAATCTTCCAAAAACCTTCAGACAGATATATATATATGTGGTGCTCGCTAAGATTTTGATGAATTTTAACAATTCTTTGTTCAAATATGTTCTTTTTGAAATATCATTTCAGTATTCTCAGCTGATTTTTTTTAATTATACTAATGTATTTTATTTGATATTACAAGATATTTTTACTCTACTAAAATAGTAGCAAGAATTCCCGGAGGAAAAATTCAAATTTGATAGGATTCCCAGTTGGGAAAATTCAAATTTTACAGCATGTTAAAGAATATATTCTTTAATGTATTTCTCCTTGCACTACACAAACTGCTGAGCCAAGAAATGATTCAAATGAGTTTACACGTGGGAATTTTAGATGATATTTCAATACTTATGCATATATTTTTTTCCATATAAGGTTTCGCAAAATCTGGGCAGTCACGCACACGCTCCCGTGCGAAACTGCACGAAAATAATTGCTTCAGTCGAATATTCGGAAAATCAGAGAAAAACATTTTGGGGGCTTTCAACCTATAAGACCTTCGTTTCTTCCGGTAATTTGTCAGTTGTGAGAACTGTTGATTTTTAATTTGGGGGAGTTCTATTTATAATTTAGGTATAATGGTCAACTTGTTGCGGGAGAGAGAAAATATTTCTCTAAAATGAATATTAGCCTGATGGTCTGTCCAGGAGTTGGTGTCAAACCCCAAATTTCGATGGACGCAGTAATTAAAGGCTAATAATTTAGTTTGTGAATAAACAAGTTTTCTCTTATAACAAGTTTTCTTCCAAAACATGTTTTAAGTTACGTGCGTGCTAACCTGTGACAACAGCAACAGGCACACTACTCTAAGATTTATTAATTAACCCCCGACAACAACGGGGATCTGAAATTCTGGCAAATCAATTCATTTTGGGATTTCAATAGAGGTAATACATTCATGAACGAATTTATTCATGAAAAGAGTATGTTGTAACAAAAGGTTGTGCAAATATTTTTCAAGATAATACCCCATCGGCTTTATCTAATTGATGAAACCTGTATAAAATATCATTTATATGTTGTTATATTACAAGATTTTTACCCTTGGAATTTCAGGTTATCACTCTCTATATCTATCTATCTATCTATCTATCTATCTATCTATATATATATATATATATATATATATATATAAAATTGAGTCCTCCACAGACAGCTGTTTCGATGTATTACATCTCTTCAGCGTGGATATAGACTTTCCATAATCCCATCCAGTACCACGAGACATATATATATATGTGTGTGTATGTGTGTGTATCCATGAAAATAATGATTGGAAGGTGAAGAGAAAAATTACAGAGATATGTGTTAGATCTCAATTTTTTATTATTCCATTGGCATATCTCGATGCATTTCGATGGGAGCTTGTCATCTTTTTCAGAGAAAAATATTTTCAGCAGGTCACATAAAAAAATTCCATCAACATGTTTGATGCTTTTAATGTACGATGTTCCAGCCACATAATGTACTTTACAATTTTCTATAAGATGAAAGGATTTTGTGACCTGTATGACGAATTTTCATCGAAATAATCTAAGACTGGATAGATTTCCTTGCTTATATCTGTTTGGTACTGTTTGCTTGTGATTAATACATCACAAGTTTTATATAAGGTTGCACCATAAAAGAAAACTGTGAAGTGTTCGGTCGAGTTGAGCCCATTTGCAATTTTGCCAAGATGACGGGGGTCCTTAATTCTGAACTTCTATTGATAGCGGCTTCACCCTATTCCGATTCACCCGGCCTTCCAGTGGAGTCAACCCTGGGGGTGACTCACTAAATCTGTGGGCTGCTCAGACTTAGCTTGCATGCTGGTATTCATTATCATAATGTGTGATATCTGTACATTGGTTCAATTTTGTGAAAAGGTTTAGATTCAAATGAGAGGAACGAATATTAGCCATACATATCTTGATACTCAATATACAGCCTTTGCAAGTTTGGCTGAAAAAGAGGAAAGACCCACTGACTATCGGATCTATTAATGAAAATGACTTGTAACATTAGTTTGATAAACTTTGATCTATGAGAAGGAGCCGTCTATGGGTTTTCATTGGCGAAAATATGAAACTACGATATTTGCGAAGCTTACATAACGATGGTAGACCACTGCGTCAACTCGGTTCTACAAATCTCCGAGAAATCATCAGAAGAAGAAATAAATGAAAAATCACACGAGATTTTTATGCGAACACAAGAAAATCCCATTAGTCCCGAAAAGGAGGGCCTATAACCAATGCATCCACCCAATAGTCACCATTGGAGCTGATACGTTGAACCCAGCCAAAATATTGGCTCATTAGCAATAGTCAGACAAAATAGCTTTGTACTCATTAATCTACAACAGGCACCGTTTCTGGTGTCTGTGTATACATATGATATTCCGAGTTGATGTTTATAAGTAATAAAATAATGGACTTCCATGTCAAGTATTTTTTTGATACTCAATATAATTTATTCTAATGAGACTTACATTATGTTTTACTCGTTTAAGGCAATGAATTTGATCGAATGGCTTGATAACGCACGACAGCAAGTTTTAAAATCGTCATCAATCATCGTCTGCCTTGGCTATTCGATCAACCCAATTAAGATACTTGATTATTTAATTGTATTTGTATTGAAATTTCTTTGTCTGCAATGTTGTTAAGGAGAAAAATGTACGAGCTGTGACTAAAGAATATTCATATTGACTATTTCGAGAGTCGGTTGTGCGACCTTGAATAATTTGCAACTAAACTGACGGTGGTGTTACCTAGATGGTAAGATGCCATTGAATGAGTTTTTATAGTGTGTGACAATCTCGTATTCACTATGACCGAGTCAACCAGATCTGTCATCAACCCTAAAGCAATTAAAGATTTTGCTCCCTTTGACTTCTGGCCTTTTCTGTTTTTATACATCGTCTACAAGATGGAGAAGACGTATACTGTATAGGTGACCATCGGGAGGATGCATAAGTTGTATACCCGCAGACTAAGAAACATGCAACATGAAAGAATCATGCTCAATTTCACACGGAGAGATCACAAGACAGCAAAATATATCAAAGAGAAAACATGTGTCCGAGACATCATAGAATCCATTCGGGAACTCAGATGGCAATGGGCTGATCATGTTGCAAGAATGGAATTCAGCTGATGGACATCATGACTCACAACATGGATCTTCATAGATCAGTTGCGCAACCGAGGCTGGCAGGATACAAGATAAACAGACAAACTAGACAATTCCAGAAAGTATTGGCTCTGCAACGCCCACGATGGAGAGGTGTGACGAATCATAGGGAAGGTCTACGTCCAACAACGGACAATAAAAAAAACTGATAATCATCATCAATATGATGATATTGTATAAATGTATTTATTTATTGAAATGTATCTATAGGTTAGATTCTCGGTGATAAATAAGATTAAGTCATTTTAGCTCAATTAAGAACAAAACTTCCAGACAATTAGTTCAAATCACGATAGGGGATTCTGGTTTGTATCCCCTCATTTTGGCGAGGATTGTTATTTTTGTTGTTAAATCCAGACTTTTACAGGAGTTTAACAAAGTGTTTTAGCACCTTCTGCATTCGAACTCAGCACTCTTAGGCTTTTCTTGAAAGTGACTTTACTGCTACTTTCCTGTGTCTTTGCGTAGCTCCAATCATTTTTGTGCTGACAAACTAAATGTATTTTGCAAAAAATATGTGATGATTGGAATAAGTATTTTTTGCATACGGAGAATCTTTTTTTTTATTGTTTCGGTATCACAGGCCTATGTGTATACTGGACAGCGCACACGAATTAGCTTAAATACGCAACTATACTGGAATTAGCTCCAATACACTAGTGTATTAGAATCAACTTCAGTACACCACTGTACTACAGTTAGCTTCAATACACCACTGCACTGCAATAAGCTTCAATACGCCACTGCTTTAGAATCAGCTTCAATACACCGCTGTACTAGAATCAGCTTCAATACGCCACTGCATTGGAATCAACTTTGATACGCCATTGTACTAGAGTTAGCTTCAATACATCACTGTATTAGAATTAGCTTCAATACATCACTGTATTAGAATTAGCTTCAATACATCTCTGTACAAGAATTAGCTTCAATACACCACTGCACTGCAATAAACTTCAATACGCCACTGCACTAGAATTAGCTTCATTTTACCAATTAAGAAATCACATTGATAAAATGATAATAAAGAATTTAATCGGCAAATTTATAAATATTTATGTGTCCAGAACGGCAGACTGGTAATAGACTGAATGCTCGGAGATTAGGAGAGGCGTTTTGCCCCATCTTTGCGCGGGACAGCCGAATTGGCTTAAAAGTCAACATTGGAAATTTATCTTTTATCTGATCTTGAACTCGGGCAGCTGGCACGTGAGTATAAGCATTCGTCGATTCGCCCACCAAACGGACCTATAAATAAATCAATGGAAATCACTTCTGCTCAACTTGGCACAGAAAAGATTCTCTCAAGATACGCCCTGTGGAGTACCAATTATGGTAATGGCCGCTGGCATAAGTGTTCACACACACACACACATATAAATATATACAGAGAGAGTGAGAGACAGAGACAGAGACCGAGAGAGAGAGAGAAAGACGGAGACAGAGACAGACGGACAAAAAGATAAAGAGGGATTGTTACCCTAACGTTCGGGGAATTCGACCACGTTAAAACCAATCTTTACTTTAACAACCAGTTTTTACTTTCTCTTTCGAAGTAGTCTATGGAGTATGCAGTGATCTCAGCTAAATTTTTCAATATTCTATGCATTGCTGAAAGTCCTTCAAGTGTTATCCTTGTGTGACTGTGGAGAGCACCGCCAGTGATTCTGCCTGGAACGCCTAAATCCTGAAAAATCGACACCGTCTCAGTCCGAACTTAATTATAGGGAACAGGAAAAGAAAAGGCCCAAGATAGAGACACGGGATAAAAGGTTTTGCCTGTTAGACATGGCAGGAATTTGGGCGATCGTGCTCATCATAAAAGGGGTTGAGAAAGGCTTGTGGCAAGCAGCGAACTTATAACGACCGCTGTTGCGAATGATGATATATAGTGTTCCCATACTCATTACTAATCCTATCAGGGATACAGACAGTGACTCGCCGCCAATGTTGCATTCCACGCCCTTCAAAGGAACACCGATAACAATTCAGTAAACAAACTTTCCGCCAGGCTATTCACTACACGTTAGATCAATCGATGTCGAACTATTCCATTAATGGAGTCTTTAAATGGTTTGTTTGGCACAAGGAAGAATTTCTCGCTACACTTGGTTCCAGGCGTCTTCAAAATTGAGACGCATATAATTTGTTATCTTCAGTAGTATAATAGCATGAAACATGTGTCGCTAATGCATTTTATACATTACAGTGTCGCGCCGTACTTTACGGGACAGGCTACAGCTGAATCAGTTTTAAGATTAAGCTGACATCGCTGAGCATGTCTGAAAGATAATTGCTCAAATGTTCGGCAACAGTTTAGAAGGAGCGATTAACCAACTCATGGTTATTGAAACCTCAAGAGGAGAACACAGATTTGCAAATATATGAGGTCTGTTCAGAAAATATCAAGCCGCGTCAAATATGTCGAGAACCGGTTGCGCTGCTTCGGTGAAACCTGATAATCAAGGTGTCATTATCTTCGTCAATTCTTTCTAATATTGAATGGCTAGATACTTTCCTAACAGATCTTGAATTGATCACAATCCGTATAAAAGTGTGACAGTTCTCAATTATTTACATACCCGTCTGACACGGATTGCCTGGACTGATATTCACATCCATGTGAGTTCAATAACTACGTTCCTGCCGATTCATTCTTCAGTCTTCTTCAAGTTTATAATCAAGCAGTGAGAGTTCTAATATCTGTTTTTTTTTGGGGGGGGGGTATTGGTGACAGAGATTGCATCAGCTAGGTGTGTTGTTATAGAGATTTCCTCTTACCCCGACCCCATCTCTTAGGGTGAACTCGATGTGAACGACTGCTAATCATCATTTAATACCTTTAGTTAGTCAAATACTCACAAAGTCATGTAGCTTAACTGTACAATATCGAAAAACAACAGTGCTCCCTCTTATGTAATGCCTCATCTTGGCTAAGCCAAGTAAATTCCATATCAAATCGTTTTCAACGGATAACTGGGACTTCAGGACAACCTACACTGGTTTGCATGATGAAATAACATGAAAATGAAAATGAAAATTGATAATTCAAACAATTTCTTTAAAATACGTGTTTTGTAATCCACCAATTTGGAGTAGTTTCTTCTCATTCTTTAACCTTTTTTGAAAGAAACTTCCATTTGTATGTTACAATCTGTTACTTCCCTCAGTTAAACTTTTGCTCCCCTTGGGGAAATATTGCCCCTGATTAGAATGACAGGTCTAAAACAAGGCCACAAGTCTTGAGTGCCCAGTAAATGCTAAACGAATTAAGTTCTATCATCATCATCATCATCAGTCTTTTAACGTCCATCGTTGGACATGGACTTTCCCCATAATTCTATATCATGGGCGTCGCAGAGCCAGTATTCCCTGAATCTGTCTAGTTCATCTCTCCATCTTGTATTCTGTCGGCTTCGGTTTCTTATGTGATTTCAGGGGATCCATGATGTGAGTCATGATGTCCATCGGTTATCTTTCATTCTTGCAACATAGCAAGACCATTGCCATTTGAGTTTTTTGATAGTTTCTATGATGTCTTTGATTCCCATTTTCTTCCTTATGTACTGTGCTGTCTTGTGATCTCTCCATGTAAGGTTGAGCATGGTTCTCTCATGTGCACGTTGCATACTTCTCAGTTTGTGGGTCTGTCTCTTGGTTAGGTTCCATGTTTCAGCTCCATAAGTGACTAGCGGGAGAATGCATTGGTTGTATACTCTTCGTTTTTTAGGATCATTGGGATCGTCTGGTTCTTGAAAGTTGAGCTTGCTCTGCCGGAGGCTTGTCATTCCACGGCGATGTATACTAATTTTAAGGATTCAGCTTTGTGTGGTAGTTGGGCATACGTCAAGGTTGAATCCGCTCTATCAACAGTTTGCTGGACTAGCTTGTTAACCATTGCTCTATTGTAGGCGCTTCGCCAATATGATTTCATTTCATAGCTCTATTCAAGCTTTCAAGTTGGAATTTTGTGTCATAAACCCACATACACACAAATGTAAACTCTAAGTAAATGGTGTTTGCTCACTTGTGTTATTATTTTCTTTAAAAACTGTAAATAGGTTTCTTCATTTGTAAGTTGGTCTGGTTGACTGGCTATGTATGTATGGCATGTCCAAGACGCTCCCGTGGAGCTTGAGGTCTAGAAATATAAACATTTATACTTTATTATGTTTACAAAAATATGTTTGTTTTTTCAAATTCTCCCATAATAGTTTTTATGTGGGATTGGGTTCAATTTGCCATGTAAGGTTGTGCTAAATTGATCCCTTAATTGATCCAGTAGCGTTCACGATCGTATTATGAAAACCTGGACTATTTCTAGAAATCATTGCTCAACAAAATGGGAGTAAAAATTATTCTTTGATCAGCCCTTCTTTTCCAATTATTCGATTGATCATCACCAACACAGCATGCTGCCAAAAGAAGTAGGTAACGTGGCGGTTTCTATTGAGTGACTAATCTAACCTCTCTGTGGGTATTCATTCATTCCTGGTGAATCAAACTTCCTTATTGTGATTAAATTATTCAGTCAGTGGTGGATATGATGAATAACTTCCTAGACTTATTCGCCTGACTCCATGTTCGTTTTAGACCAATTTGTTAAATGACGAAGCTCTTAACCGAAAGAACATAATCTGCGGAAACATCCCATTGTATATTATTAATTTTAGGCGTCGTTTCTCGCAAAATTGTATAGTAATGTATGCATCATCACTCTCTGCTTATACCTCCCGTCGAGAGTGTTTCGAGATTAGGTACACATTGTTAGTAAGACTCATTTCCTGCTTGCCAGGCCTGTCAAAGCTTCCTTCTGCTTACGGTACCTGGCATTCCCCATTGGTCACCACTCTACGTACTGACCAAATTCGACGTTGCTCAACTGCGGCGATCTCACGAGAACCGGTGTAATCAAATTGATTTAGTCGTAACTCTTTAACCTCAGGGAAAGTTTCTTCAATTCTAATCCTTAAAGTGTTTGACGCGGAGGCTTTGAGTACCATTTTAAAGTCTTTGATATGACTCGGCGTTGGATTGAACCAAAGCTTTGGATATCAAAATTTTATTATACTGAGGAAAATTCCGCGAGTACTTCTTGGAGATTCGGAGACCAATTATCCAAGTAATACTCTGCACAGCGGATTTGAATTCCGTCAGAAAAATATTCAACTTGTTTTTTTGTAACATATAGTGATGCGTGGTAATAACTCAAGGAAGGTGTATGTCCAACGACGGATGTTAAAATGATGATGATGATGATGATGATGATGGTGGTGGTGGTGGTGGTGGTGATGATGATGATGACGATGATGATGATGATGATGAAAAAAAAAGTTACTTTTTATCATTTTTCGTCGGCGTCTAGTTTCATCCACACTTCACAATTCACCGGAGTTATCTGTTTCGTGCATTATCTGGCTGCTGTTTTAACTCTTTCCGAGCGGTCAGATGTATCTGGCATCCTAGGCACCTGCTTCTCTTCACCTTACAGATTCTTTCCTGTCTCGAACGTGGATTAACCTCCGAAGTGCCGAGAAGAATTGAGTGTTTATCATTCTTTTAGAATGATTCACCGGGCTTCTTTGTAGAACTTGGTTAATCCAAGCTTCTTCTGCTCATGGAATCAATTTTTTTTCTACT
The DNA here is from genome assembly GCA_963457665.1 of Thysanoteuthis rhombus. Lineage (NCBI taxonomy): Eukaryota > Metazoa > Mollusca > Cephalopoda > Oegopsida > Thysanoteuthidae > Thysanoteuthis > Thysanoteuthis major. The sequence goes on from OY735202.1 coordinate 47,302,416, forward strand.
TAAATGTACATCTCACAAAATAGATTCGATTTTTGTGCATCCGTTTTTGTTATCGTCATTAACTGAGACAACCGCCAGGATTTACAAGAAACAAACATTTTTATGATTAATTGATAACTACGTAATAGAAAAAACAGACCCTATGAGTGAATCAAAGTTAAGAATTTAGACGAATAAACACACGTATACATAAACATACATGCAGGCATCTATTTTGGCTTGATTTTTAGCGAGGTCTTTATGCAGACCAAATTGCCTGATACTCAATTAGCTTAGTAAATAACCATATTTACTTCGTTTTAACTGTTTATGTAATCTTGGTTATCGCCGAGAGGACTTTTTTATATACAAAAGCATCAAAACTCCTCTAGTGATTGTGACACAGTGAAATCTGGTTGTAGGAGACAAAATGAGACAATAGCTATAATTGTATTCTTAGCGCTGGAAACATTTGAACGCGATATAAATGCAATGTTTCAGCTTTTTATCGGTATATATTGTGTTTACCGCTATTCCCCAACTCATCCGATTCGATTTATGCTTATTTTTTAATTAACCAACTATTTTAGTAGTAAGTGAATTGTTGCTTGAAATTTGAATGAATTTCGACACTCAATCTACATGTTATGCAGTGAAAACTAGACTAACCAGAGATTGTCAGTGGTCAGTATCTAATCCAACAGTAAATGACAAAATGAAACGACATGTATGATACTCAAAATGAATTATGTATTATCTTACCAGTTGCTAATATTTACAATGGCTTGCTATGATAAATCTACTAGAATAATAAATGTAGTAAAAAGATCAAGGGCTTACTTTGATCATCGAACTATAACTTGCAACGCTCCATTTGTGCCTTGATTCACCCGAAGGCAAGACGTGACGGATCCGAGTCTAAAGGCAAGATGATAAGTTTTATAACTCGTCATACAAAAATAGGGGGTACGTTGCTCAACTAAGAACGTACACTGCTTCACACTTTAGACAGATAGATCAAGTGCAAACAGAAAATGTCAACAAAACACAAGTGCTCTCTCCCCCCCTCTCTCTCTCTCTCTCTCTCTCTCTCACTCACGTGGATTCATCTGCCTAAATGCACAGCAGATTTGCTGGCAAAAGTAAACACTACGCATCCCACTGTTGCAAAACTACTGTCTCGTCTCGCTTCAGAAAGAAATGCTGATTATGTGAACGTATATTTATGATATATGCACATGCATGCACATTCCTGAACTCGCTGACATTACAGATCCGAACTCACGTAAAAGTACACATTCATATGAACGCATTCATGCGGAAATATGAATAGATTGTTTTAGATTATGGCAGGATCACCCTACTGTCTGCTCAGTTCACATCCATTCAGTGAGCATTTTACATTTTCGTTCCGGTTTGCCAGACATGCGTGAGCACTGGGTTCCAACAACTATTTCTAATTTAAATCATTTCTGATTTTCATACGTCACCCCCAAACTTCCCCCTAACATGATAAGACCTTGGTGACAGTTCCAGTATCGAATTCGAGTTCAATACATTATAGTGAATATTCATCGTTATCCCTTAAGTTCTTGTTTCCTATCATTCCACCTTCACTAATTAAGTTTCCTTGTTTCCAAAGTCTGTGATTAGTATTCACCATTGAATTAAATGCGTAGACAAGGAAGGATATTATGTTGAGAAATGAATATTTGTTGTGGTTAGGGAAGAGCCACCAAGACCATTCTGAGGCTGAGAGGTATATTTTACACTGAAAAGCTTAAGCAACTCAATCTAGAGACCCTGGAAAGAAACGTGCTGGCCTACCAGAAGTTCATAGAACAAAACAGCATACATTGAGGGAATACTGACGTCCATTGCATATAATGCCCTAATAAAGAAATGCTGTCTCCATCTATCTGTCGTTTGAAACCAGAGGACACGGCAATAAACTACAAATGGAGACCTCTATTTGTGTTAGAAAAAGATTATTTTTGGAGAGAGTTGCAAACACATAGAACAGCCAAAGAGAAAAAAAGTTCACACCTGAGAATATTAATCAACTGATATCAATCATACCAAATTTGACGACCAATTTTCTTATTTGATTCCAGACCCAACTTTAACTGAAGCTGGCTTAAAGACGCAACTAAATGATGCCAAAATGTTGCCTATTTCAAGTATATCTAGATGCGTAAAATGAATTCTCCTTTCATTATTAGGCAGCGGGTCTAGTTAAAGCAACTACGAAAATTATGAATAAAATATTATTTATATTTCAGTAATAATTATCATTGTAGATTCAAGAATAAATGATTCTATCATATGATTTAAGGACTAAGAAATTAATAATGATGAATATAATGAGTATTTGCTTACTTAATGGCTGAGTATTTCGCAGTATCGCCATTGTTCGAAACGAGCGAACAGCCAGAATTACAAATGTTGATTTTCAAATCAGGCACACCCCTTCCAATCTGGTTGTTTAACTCATTGTTGTTTTTTTCTACTATATGTGGTCTTATGCGAGACCAAACTAAACTTAATGAATATCTATAATTTCAGTTAATAATATATAATACAGCATTTCAAATAATATAATTATTGTATCTATTTTATTAGTGATTTCAATGGAAATGTTTTATGAAAATGTTCTATGTTTTCGATGTGAGAAGCTAGGCTAATTATTAGAGATTCAATTCACAGTCAATATATAATTCTGTGCAGTTATACTTAGTGCAAAAAATATTCTTCGCTTCAGAAAAGGTGATCAAGCATTAAATAGAATATTGTTTGCAAGTAATCGAGATTATATAATAGAAAATTTGATAATAATGAAAACGGGTATATCCTATACACAATTGACTCCCGGATTTAAGAGTGCTGCTTTAACAAATTTGCCGTTTTAACGATGGATTTCACACGAACAGTATCAATAATTAGAAATCAACAATCCAGAAACGTACTGTTAGAACATGTGTGTCATTAAATAGTGCTGTTAGAACGAATGCCGTCGCCACGTGACTTCACTGTATACATTGATTTCCATTATACTTGAAGTAGGAAGATTCGCTTTGAATTTAGATTTAAATTGAACTAAAAAAAAAAGGTCTGGGTGTACGCCAGGAGAATTGAGGTATGAAGTTTTACCTGACATTTCTGCCACAGATTATCATCCTTTCAAGCATTTAAACTTCATATCCATAATAATTGCTTCAGTAAGAGGGACGCAATATTGTAAAATTGATTTCTTTCTCCCCCCCCCCTCTCTCTCCATATATATGGAGAGAGAGAGAGAGAGAAAGAAAGAGATCAGTTTTACAAACAATTAGTTTCAAGCATACAGACCGAAATTAAGACAATCCAGATAATTAAACTTTTGTTAAGTCAAACGCATCAATCAAAGATTTCTAATTAAAGACGAGGTAAACTTTTCATGGAATAAAGTATATCTCTGGTGTGCAACGAGTCATATTGGAATCGTTCTGTCCTGCCATTCCCGATAGAATCTTTTATTAGTTCAAAGATTCAATATAAACATCCATCATCCGTTTAGGATTTTGCTGTATTTCTTGTATTTCTCTCCTTTCCCACTCATCATCAACTCTCTCTCTCCCATTCTCTATCTTCTCCGTCTTTCTCCCCGCCTTTCACTTGTCCTTACCCCTCTATTTCCCCCCCTCTCTCTCTCTCTCTCTCTCTCTCTCTCTCTCTCTCTCTCTCTCGCCGTCTTCCTGTAAACGGATTACATTTTGACACTTTCAACAATACTTGATTATCATTATCTAAAAAAAAGATGTGCCATAGATGATATCTGAAATCATTCAATTGCATTTGTTAAGATACATCATATCCTACCTGAACTGGCTCTATGAGGTTACAACGCAGCCCTGGCGACATGATCTGGATATTTATCATCTTCAGTTCAGTCAGGGAAAGGGCTTCCTCCGTGGAGTGGGTGAGAAATTGTCTTGTTTAAATGGTAAGAATTCGCCTGCATTATGATCATCAATTAAAATCATAACTTTTTCAATCAATTCGAAAACAAAAATATAACAAGGTTCTAAAAAAATGCACAGGGAAAAGGTCTTGGGAGATGTTTAGGCATCTCCATTTGACTTTATTTCATCTTGTGGCATCAAATGAACAACAGGACTTTACTTTTTTTCCACTATATTATTAGAAACCCTCAAACAGAATTATCAAAATAGGTTTCTTCAGTTTTCAAGAGAGGGTGGCTGGCTGGCTGGCTGGCTGGCTACGTATGCATTGCGTGTATAGACGGCTCCAATGGAACTAGAGGTCTAAAATTGTGAACATTTACTCCTTATTACGTCTAGAAAAATCTTCTGATTTGTTTTTCAAATAACCCCCGAATGGGATTTAGAAGGGGTTTAATGTACAATATAAGTTTATGCTTAATTGGTCCCTTAGTTTTTGTCCAGTAGCATTCACACTCGTTTTATTTTTTAATTTGAACTCTTTAAGTGACCACAGCCCAACGAAAGACGAGAGAAGTAACTTACTGACTGACTATTCCATTTTGAAACATTTTAATTGATCACCCCGAACACAGCATTAATCGTGTGAGTGTGAGAGTTTTTACTGAATAACTAATCAGATCTGTATCAAAGGAAGCTTCAAGGAAATAACCATCATTATTAACAACAACAAAACGAGCTCTTTCATTCATTTTCAAAAGATCTGTGATCTGATATCTTCCCAAATCTTGAAGGTTTTAGCACTACGACATTGTTGCATTGACCTCATAAATGAAAATTTGAAGTCTTTACAGATGCTTAGGTAGATCAACACAACCTAATATTTTGATCTTTCCTTACTTTATTCTAGTGAGTGTAGTATTGTACTGTCATTCTGAAAAATGATAGACTTTTAGAGAGTTAATTCTAATTTATCATCATTATTGCAAAAGATGTGAATATAAGCAAACATGGCGCCGGATATTGGTTTTGAGAAATCAGTTTAGATGTGAAAAATATGGCTCAAGTATGGCTCCCTTTGGCTGAATGGTTAAAGGCAGCCAGATGTATTTTGGACTCAGTTTGTCGAGAGGCTGTAACTTTGATTTGCAACGTGATATTTTTCTTCAACCTTCTAACTCGTTCCCGTAGAACGATGAACCGTGTCAAAGTTGTTTTCAGTTGACCGAATCAGAATGTTTCTGCATTGATATTCATTCGCCTCTCATCCTTCATGATTAAGATCTGCTATAGTTATCTTGACTCATCTTAGGAGCTCACAATAGATTGAACTTATCATTTTATTTACCGACTACTCACCAACACTTTTACGAAATTTGAGCTTTGGTTTTGATGGTTACATAGTTTGTTCATCGGGAATCCCATATCTTTCAACAAAAAGTTGAAAGAATTACTTTCATAGAGAGATTTTGCTATTGCTACTTACGATGATTGTGTTTTTCTACGGATCAAGTTAGTGTTTCTTACAAGGGAAAAGGTTTCTATTCTGTCTCGGAAAATGCAGTGTAACATTCCAAATAACATAATACGAGATCCGTGTAAGAAGTTTAGAACCATTAAATAGCCCAACTAGGGCAATGACAACCCAACCCCTTTCATAGTCTTCCATTTGGCGTGCAAATTCTCCTTTCAGGGTCGTTAAAAGCCCGAAGTCGTGGTAAGACGAACCTGAACTGTATGAGAGGTTGACCGTTCTTATCGTAGATTTTAGCATACAATTTTACTTTCCTTTGGAGGTCAAAAACTTTCACCATTTCACTCAAAAGAAACACTTTGAAGCTTTTGTTTCATATATTTGAATTGTTATCATAACTTACTCGTGCACTTTAGGAATATTTTAAAGTAAAGCTTATGAATTATTAATCTCTGTAGTTGACTGCGGGTTGCTGAAAACCGCAAGAAGTGAAATATCTCATTCCTGCAAATACACACACAAACACACACACACACACACACACACACACACACACATATATATATATATATATATATATATATATATATATATATATATATATGTATATCAATTATTATTAGATTATGTAAAAATGTATTCCAATAACCATAATGTTACACAATTATAATCATAATTCAATAAAATTCATTTATGAAGGAATCTTTTGAAAAAAGATAAAAAATAAAACAGTATCATGAGTGATGCTAAATTCATTAGTGCAGATAGGAACAGTGTATAAACAAAAATGAGAAGTGGGGATACAGTTATTTGAGCCTTTGCTTTTTCGCCAGTCTTTTAGGCTCTATAGTAAAAGCAACGCTACTCGATATTTTCATAACATCTAAGACTTGTCAATTTAGAACAGCCTCCTGATAATCAGCTGATCGCTCGTTCAAATCATGGTAGGGGAAGGTGGGTTTTACAGAACGGTTCATTTGGGTGAGGTTTTTACTTGTTCTCGTTACGGTGGGAAAAAGCAAATCAACTCCAGACGTTGTACTGTAGTTGAAAAAAAAAATCATATGGCGTGACTTTTGGTTTACGAAAGCAATCATAGACTCATTAATCTTTCCAGAAACTGCAGCTGTGAAATTTGCTTAATTTCCAAAACAAATAATTTGCGCTGCCTCAAGTGACGCGTTGTTTTCATGGTGACACTTAAGAGGCCATCCATTTAAACACTACAGCTGCATCTATACACACAAGTGGAGTATGTAGTCAAGCCATATGCACACGTGATCACAGACGCATGCGTTTGATCTTGTCAAACACGTACGCACACTTTCTCGTTTTTTCTGTCTATCCCCTCCTCTCTCTCTTTCTCTCTCTATCTCTATCTCTTTCTCTTTGTTTGTCTCAGTTTCTTTTTTCTGAGATTTGCGCACTCCTCATAAAATACAAGACTCCACCTAAAATTTAAGGGAATCTGTGCAATGCCCATGAACAGAATATAGTATGGCTACCTTTCGGGAGCAGTACTGTTTGTGAGCCAGTGTGCAAACTAGGCATTCGAAATACTGGCTTTCAGCTGGGTTCGATCCCTGATCCCTGCCACCAGTGGCAGATACGTAGCCATAACAGGCACAAAGCAGATGTACGTGATTTCTCTCTCACTATTTTCTATTCTGTTTTTGATTATTTATTTTAGATTATCAATGGTTTGATCATATTTGTAGCTTGAAGAATAAGTTCCTTCCTATACTTAGTATATGTTTGATTTGGTGAAATGCGTTTTTTTTATTTAATCAACGATGGATTAATAGTTATATTCGGATTTTAGTGTCCATTTTGCATTAACAATATGGAATGATCACGGCTTTCATTTTTCTTACCTGTTAAGCAGATATAATCACACTGCGTCCTGATCTTGTGATGTGTTCAGTTAATCTATTGTTTAAAATTCATGTCGCTGAATTGGGAACACCGAGAAAGATGTTGACCAGATACACGAATGTAAGCTGGAAAGGTACGAATATCTTAAAAAACTTTCGAGAAGACGTAAGTGGACGACCAATATATCTCTCATCGAAGTCGGATTCTAATAATTCATCACCAACTTCACTTCGGCATACCAAGCAAAACTCATATTGTCGATAACATAAACGGGAAATATATTGAAAAGACCCCAAAATCGAACAGAGGATGTATCTGCATGGATTTGGCATTCCCACACGATGACGGCAAACCAACAAAGCTTGCTGTTATTGGGAAGTGGTGCCGGGACGCCGTGAGTTAATGCTAATGATATTTCAGCCCCGGAACCATGCCTAAACCCAGGGTAATCAACTGATAAAAATTTAGCTGCAGGCTCATCTTACGTTGTTGCAGCAGTAGTTTTGCGAATTCATTTATCCATTTTTATCTATCTATGTATGAAACAAAAAATTGTTTGGTGTAATGTAGCTAGTACTTGAAAAAGAAAATTGCTACGTAGGTTTGCTGTTCAGACGCAAGTCATACAAATGAGACCGTCTGCAGAAAAAGGATCTGACTGTTGTTTACGGAAATGTAAATGATAGCATACGGTCGGCTGTTTCCGCCAACTTCAGGCAGCTATCGTTAGTTTGAACCTCCGCGCGAGAAACAGGAAGGGATTAAACCATTGAGAACATTTATTCTAGTCTGAAAGAAAAAGTGTACAAATTTTATGTACAAATACACATCATGACAATGATATTTACACAGAATCTAGAACCTGAAACTTTTGCAGTGGGGTATAGGGTCATTAGAACAAAGATATGAAGAATAGCCGTATGAAAGGGAGGAAGAAAACATTGCATTATTCTGAGTTCATATTTATACATAAAATGGGACATCTGTCAATAACATTTGCTTTTATTCGGGACCATATCAATCCCTTTATCTCTGATTTTTCCACGACTAACGCCTTTCCAATACATTCCTATTGTAAAAACTTTCCTAGAGTGAAATAATTTGAAATTTGCAATATTTTGTTATGCATTTAGACTATGCATACAATAGCATTATCATCTTAGTTATATTTGCATTATTTGCTGGAAAATGATTTGACTTTTTCAATGAATAATTTGCAGTTTGAGTTGTGGAATTTGGTCGAGCAGCTTTTAAGAAGAAATTGTCATATCATTTACTCAATCCTCAATATTCTCCACCAATCGGTGAATGAAAGCTTTAACCGTGAGGGTATGCTGGGGATGTCAAACGGGGCATTTGCTATCCCCTGATCAGGCCTTCTTACGGTGGGCAAAGAGGTTTCAAGGAACCTTCATCAATTTTTCCCCTACCGCTAAACGTATTTCGTTCGTTAGAGCAGAAAATGGCAAGGATTATGTAGAGGTAATGGTGGCGAAACCTTTTCCGCCGTACTGAGTCCAAATCTTGTTATTATGTATGTAATTCCTTGAGTGAGTTGAAGCTTTAACCATGTTGGTATGCCGGATCGAGCCTTTTCGTCGAGGGCGAGGGGTTTCCAAGGAACCTTAGAGTCAGTAAAGCGTCATAGCACAGTACGTTTGTTTCATATTGTCACGTATAAAAGACTGTACTATTATTCGCTGGTAACAGATGTATCTTCCACCCTGGAAGTATGTCCGTGTACCCCATCCTGAAAAAGTAACAGCTGACGTCCATGGCTTTAACGTATTTGTGTAATAAATCTTACTCGTCATATATGCAATCGTTGGAATGAATTAAAACCTTGATATATTCATTCAAAAAATCGTGCCTGTTATATATATATATATATATATATATATATATATATATATATATATATATATATTCATGAGGGTGATTAAAAGTTTTGACATATTTGTTTAATGAAACCCTCCTGTCATATGTTTAATCAGTTGAATGAATGAAAGTTTTGATATATTTGTTTAATAAACCGTACTCTTGATACTACGAGTTGCACAAACAGCTATTAATATCAATTATAGTCTTCGTTTTATGAATCCATGACCCAAGAGTTTTCTTATTGAAATCATAACAAGATACCTTGGCAAACCCAGGGAAGGGCAAATATTTCTCACATGCAATATGATGTTTTGTACTAAGCATGTAAAACATTGTAGCTGAACAGCTGTTGCATTCTTGAAGATCTTGGTAAATGCCACGATAACAGCCTTCATTCACAGATGAGAATCCAATGTCTTATTTCAATTAGTTTTAGCGGCGTGGATCAGTTTCCATGACAACTTCGTTGCATGTCGCTTAAAAACAGTACATAAGGAGACCTCCTGGTATATACGATTACTATTACTTTCTTCCAATGCTTTTTTCGGTATTCTCAGCAGCCTCGTTCTACTATCAGCTAGGCTTCGTGAATACCATAAGCTAAGTTTCATTCATCAGCACTCGTTTTGTAAGAAACACTCTTGACACTGACTTACTGACCGAATAAATGAATTACTGCTAGACGGTATTTTCCTCTTTTTTTTTTTTGCAAGTGAATACAGCTTCGTCATTAAAAAAAATTCATTAAAGCATGCATTATAGAAATGAAAGGTGATAGTCTTGCGCGAAATGCGTAAATAGAAGTGCGTGTGCGCGTACTCACATACCCCATACACACACGCACACATATGTACGTATATAGATGTATGTATTACTCAATGTTTGTCGTCTTTCGGTTCCATTTTGTGAGCCACAATTTTGCATTTAATAAGCTAAAATTTTGCACATGCATGTTTTCACTGGATATTGGCTCCGTGAGGTTAACCTTTGATATCATTCAAAATAATCAAAGATCATTTATGGTCATTCTAGCCAACTAAGGCAAGTTTAAGCTACAATTTTGCACCGACCAGGCTGAAATTTGGCATAAGGGTGCATCTTTTCTAAATAAATCTCATGGGATATGCTAGGTAGAACCCAGGAGTCATTTAAGGTCATCAGAGGTCATTCCTAATTTTCATCAAGGGAAACTTCATTTTCCCAAATTCTTGGAAACGTTGCCTATTTAGCGACATAATCTTCCAAAAACCTTCAGACAGATATATATATATATATATGTGGTGCTCGCTAAGATTTTGATGAATTTTAACAATTTTTTTTCAAATATGTTCTTTTTAAAGTATCATTTCAGTGTTCTCAGCTGATTTTTTTAAAAATTATACTAATGTATTTTATTTGATATTACAAGATATTTTTACTCAACTAAAATAGTAGCAAGAATTCCCGGAGGTAAAATTCAAATTTGATAGGATTCCCAGTTGGGAAAATTCAAATTTTACAGCATGTTTAAGAATATATTCTTTAATGTATTTCTCCTTGCACTACACAAACTGCTGAGCCAAGAAATGATTCAAATGAGTTTACACGTGGGAATTTTAGATGATATTTCAACACTTATGCATATATTTTTTTTTCCATATAAGGTTTCGCAAAATCCGGGCAGTCACGCACACACTCCCGTGCGGAACTGCACGAAAATAATTGCTTCAGTCGAATATTCGGAAAATCAGAGAAAAACATTTTGGGGGCTTCTAACCCATAAGACCTTCGTTTCTTCCGGTAATTTGTCAGTTGTGAGAACTGTTGATTTTTAATTTGGGGGAGTTCTATTTATAATTTAGGTATAATGCTTAACTTATTCCAGGAGAGAGAAAATATTTCTCTAAAATGAATATTAGCTTGATGGTCTGTCCGGGAGTTGGTGTCAAACCCCAAAATTTCGATGGACGCAGTAATTAAAGGCTAATAATTTAGTTTGTGAATAAATAACTTTTCTCTTGTAACAAGTTTTCTTCCAAAACATGTTTTAAGTTACGTGCGTGCGAACTTGTGACAACAGCAATAGGCACACTACTCTAAGATTTTTTAATTAACCCCCGACAACAACGGGGATCTGAAATCCTGGCAAATCAATTCATTATGGGATTTCAATAGAGGTAATACATTCATGAACGAATTTATTCATGAAAAGAGTATGTTGTAACAAAAGGTTGTGCAAATATTTTTCAAGATAATACCCCATCGGCTTTATCTAATTGATGAAACCTGTATAAAATATCATTTATATGTTGTTATATTACAAGATTTTTACCCTTGGAATTTCAGGTTATCTCTCTCTCTATATCTATCTATCTATCTATCTATCTATCTATCTATCTATCTATCTGTATATATATATATATATATATATATATATATATATATATATATATATATATATATATATATATATATATATAATTGTGTCCTCCACAGACAGCTGTTTCGATGTATTACATCTCTTCAGCGTGGATATAGATTTTCCATAATCCCATCCAGTACTACGAGACATATATATATATATATATATATGTGTGTATGTGTGTGTGTTCATGAAAACAATGATTGGAAGGTGAAGAGAAAAATTACAGAGATATGTGTTAGATCTCAATTTTTTATTATTCCATTGGCATATTTCGATGCATTTCGATGGGAGTTTGTCATCTTTTTCATAGAAAAATATTTTTAGCAGGTCACATAAAAAATTCTGTCAACATGTTTGATGCTTTTAATGTACGATGTTCCAGCCACATAATGTACTTTACAATTTTCTGTAAGATGAAAGGATTTTGTGACCTGTATGACGAATTTTCATCGGAATAATTTAAGACTGGATAGATTTTCTTGCTTATATCTGTTTGGTACTGTTTGCTTGTGATTGATACATCAAAAGTTTTATGTAAAGTTGCACCATAAAAGAAAACTGTGAAGTGTTCGGTCGAGTTGAGCCCATTTGCAAGTTTGCCAAGAAGACGGGGGTCCTTAATTCTGAAATAATTCTGATAGTGGCTTCACCCTATTCTGATTCACCCGGCCTTCCAGTGGAGTCAACCCTGGGGGTGACTCACTAAATCTGTTGACTACCCAGACTTAGCTTGCATACTGGTATTCATTATCATAATGTGTGATATCTGTACATTGGTTCAATTTTGTGAAAAAGTTTAGATTCAAATGAGAGGAACGAATCGTAGCCATACATATCTTGATACTCAATATACAGCCTTTGCAAGTTTGGCTGAAAAAGAGGAAAGACCCTCTGACTATCGGATCTATTTATGAAAATGACTTGTAACATTGGTTTGATAAACCTTGAGAGAAGGAGCCATGTATGAGTTTTCGTTGGTGTAAATATGAGACAACGATATTTGCGAAGCTTAACAATTTTGCTTTAGATATCAAATTCTACATAACGATGGTAGACCACTGCGTCAACTCGGTTCTACAAATCTCTGAGAAATCATCAGAAGAAGAAATAAATGAAAAATTACACGAGATTTCTATGCGAACACAAAAAAATCCCATTAGTCCCGAAAAGGAGGGCCTATAACCAATGCGTCCACCCAATAGTCACCATTGGAGCTGATACGTTGAACCCAACCAAAATATTGGCTCATTAGCAATAGTCAGACAAAATAGCTTTGTACTCATTAATCTACAACAGGCACCGTTTCTGGTGTCTGTGTATACATATGATATTCCGAGTTGATGTTTATAAGTAATAAAATAATTAACTTCCATGTCAAGTATTTTTTTGATACTCAATATAATTTATTCTAATGAGACTTACATTATGTTTTACTCGTTTAAGGCAATGAATTTGATCGAATGGCTTGATAACGCACGACAGCAAGTTTTAAAATCGTCATCAATCATCGTCTGCCTTGGCTATTCGATCAACCCAATTAAGATACTTGATTTTTTAATTGTATTTGTATTGAAATTTCTTTGTCTGCAATGTCGTTAAGGAGAAAAATGTACGAGCTGTGACTAAAGAATATTCATATTGACTATTTCGAGAGTCGGTTGTGCGACCTTGAATAATTTGCAACCAAACCGACGGTGGTGTTACTTAGATGGTAAGATGCCATTGAATGAGTTTTTATAGTGTGTGACAATCTCGTATTCACTGTGACCGAGTCAACCAGATCTGTCATCAACCCTGAAGCCATTAAAGATTTTGCTCCCTTTGACTTCTGGCCTTTTCTGTTTTTATACATCGTCTACAAGATTGAGAAGACGTATACTGTATAGGTGACCATCGGGAGGATGCATAAGTTGTATACCCGCAGACTAAGAAGCATGCAACATGAAAGAATCATGCTCAATTTCACACGGAGAGATCACAAGACAGCAAAATATATCAAAGAGAAAACATGTGTCTGAGACATCATAGAATCCATTCGGGAACTCAGATGGCAATGGGCTGATCATGTTGCAAGAATGGAATTCAGCTGATGGACATCATGACTCACAACATGGATCTTCATAGATCACTTGCGCAACCGAGGCTGGCAGGATACAAGATGGACAGACAAACTAGACAATTTCAGAAAGTATTGGCTCTGCAACGCCCACGATGGAGAGGTGTGACGAATCATAGGGAAGGTCTACGTCCAACAACAGACGATAAAAAAACTGATGATGATCATGAATATGATGATATTGTATAAATGTATTTATTTATTGAAATGTAACGAACCCGAGTGTATCTATACGTTAGATTCTCGGTGATAAATGAGATTAGGTCAATTTAGCTCAATTAGGAATAAAACTTCCAGACAATTAGTTCAAATCACGATAGAGGATCCTTGTTTGTATCCCTTTATTTTGGTGAGGATTGTTATTTTTGTTGTTAAATCCAGACTTTTACAGGAGTTTAACAAAGTGTTTTAACACCTACTGCATTCAAACTCAGCACTCTTAGGCTTTTCTTGAAAGTGACTTTACCGCTACTCTCCTGTGTCTTTGCGTAGCTTTAATCATTTTTGTGCTGACAAACTAAATGTATTTTGCAAAAAATATGTGATGATTGGAATATGTATTTTTTGCATACGGAGAATCTTTTTTTTATTGTTTCGGTATCACAGGCCTATGTGTATACTGGACAGCGCACTCGAATTAGCTTAAATACGCCACTATACTAGAATTAGCTCCAATACACCAGTGTATTAGAATCAACTTCAGTACACCACTGTACTACGGTTAGCTTCAATACACCACTGCACTGCAATAAGCTTCAATATGCCACTGCTTTAGAATCAGCTTCAATACACCGCTGTACTAGAATCAGCTTCAATACGCCACTGCATTGGAATCAACTTTGATACGCCATTGTACTAGAGTTAGCTTCAATACATCACTGTATTAGAATTAGCTTCAATACATCTCTGTACTAGGATTAGCTTCAATACACCACTGTACTAGAATTAGCTTCAATACACCACTGCACAGCAATAAACTTCAATACGCCACTGCACTAGAATTAGCTTCATTTTACCAATTAAGAAATCACATTGATAAAATGATAATAAAGAATTTAATCGGCAAATTTATAAATATTAATGTGTCCAGAACGGCAGACTGGTAATAGACTGAATGCTCGGAGATTAGGAGAGGCGTTTTGCCCCATCTTTGCGCGGGACAGCCGAATTGGCTTAAAAGTCAACATTGGAAATTTATCTTTTATCTGATCTTGAACTCGGGCAGCTGGCACGTGAGTATAAGCATTCGTCGATTCGCCCACCAAACGGACCTATAAATAAATCAATGGAAATCACTTCTGCTCAACTTGGCACAGAAAAGATTCTCTTAAGATACGCCCTGTGGAGTACCAATTATGGTAATGGCCGCTGGCACAAGTGTTCACACACACATACATATAGATATATACAGAGAGAGTGAGAGACAGAGACAGAGACCGAGAGAGAGAGAGAGAGAATGATGGAGACAGAGACAGACGGACAAAAAGATAAAGAGGGATTGTTACCCTAACGTTCGGGGAATTCGACCACGTTAAAACCAATCTTTACTTCAACAACCAGTTTTTACTTTCTCTTTCGAAGTAGTCTATAGAGTAAGCAATGATCCCACCTAAATTTTCCAATATTCTAGGCATTGCTGAAAGTCCTTTAAGTGTTATCCTTGTATGACTGTGGAGAGCACCTCCAGTGATTCTGCCTGGAACGCCTAAATCCTGAAAAATCGACACCGTCTCAGTCCGAACTTAATTATAGGGAACAGGAAAAGAAAAGGCCCAAGATAGAGACACGGGATAAAAGGTTTTGCCTGTTAGACATGGCAGGAATTTGGGCGATCGTGCTCATCATAAAAGGGGTTGAGAAAGGCTTGTGGCCAGCAGCGAACTTATAACACCCGCTGTTGCGAATGATGATATATAGTGCTCCCATACTCATTACTAATCCTATCAGGGATACAGACAGTGACTCGCCGCCAATGTTGCATTCGACGCCCTTCAAAGGAACACCGATAACAATTCAGTAAACAAACTTTCCGCCAGGCTATTCACTACACGTTAGATCAATCGATGTCGAACTATTCCATTAATGGAGTCTTTAAATGGTTTGTTTGGCACAAGGGAGAATTTCTCGCTACACTTGGTTCCAGGCGTCTTCAAAATTGAGACGCATATAATTTGTTATCTTCAGTAGTATAATAGCATGAAACATGTGTCGCTAATGCATTTTATACATTATAGTGTCGCGCCGTACTTTACGGGACAGGCTACAGCTGAATCAGTTTTAAGATTAAGCTGACATCGCTGAGCATGTCTGAAAGATAATTGCTCAAATGTTCGGCAACAGTTTAGAAGGAGCGATTAACCAACTCATGGTTACTGAAACCTCAAGAGGAGAACACAGATTTGCAAATATACGAGGTCTGTTCAGAAAATATCAAGCCGCATTAAATATGACGAGAACCGGTTGCGCCACTTCGGTGAAATCAGATAATCAAGGTGTCATTACCTTCGCCAATTCTTTCTAATATTGAATGGCTAGATACTTTCCTTACAAATCTTGAATTGATCGCAATCCGTATAAAAGTGTGAAAGTTCTCAACATACCCGTCTGACACGGATTGCCTGGACTGATATTCACATCCATGTGAGTTCAATAACTACGTTCCTGCCGATTCATTCTTCAGTCTTCCTCAAGTTTATAATTAAGCAGTGGGAGTTTTAATATCTGTTTGGGGTTTTTTTTGGGGGGGGGATATTGGTGACAGAGATTGCATCAGCTAGGTGTGTTGTTATAGAGATTTCCTCTTACCCCGACCCTATCTCTTAGGGTGAACTCGTTGTGAACGACTGCTAATCATCATTTAATACCTTTAGTTAGTCAAATACTCACAAAGTCATGTAGCTTAACTGTACAATATCGAAAAACAACAGTGCTCCCTCTTATGTTATGCCTCATCTTGGCTAAGCCAAGTAAATTCCATATCAAATCGTTTTCAACGGATAACTGGGACTTCAGGACAACCTACACTGGTTTGCATGATGAAATAACATGATAATGAAAATGAAAATTGATAATTCAAACAATTTCTTTAAAATACGTGTTTTGTAATCCACCAATTTGGAGTAGTTTCTTCTCATTCTTTAACCTTTTTTGAAAGAAACTTCCATTTGTATGTTACAATCTGTTACTCCCCTCAGTTAAACTTTTGCTCCCCTTGGGGAAATATTGCCCCAGATTAGAATGACAGGTCTAAAACAAGGCCACAAGTCTTGAGTACCCCGTAAATGCTAAATGAATTAAGTTCTATCATCATCATCATCATCATCATCATCATCATCATCATCATCATCATCAGTCTTTTAACGTCCATCGTTGGACATAGACTTTCCCCAGGATTCGCCATAATTCTATATCATGGGCGTCGCAGAGCCAGTATTCCCTGAATCTGTCTAGTTCATCTCTCCATCTTGTGTTCTGTCGGCTTCGGTTTCTTATGTGATCTCTGGAGATCCATGTTGTGAGTCATGATGTCCATCAGTTGTATTTCATTCTTGCAACATAGCATGACCATTGCTATTTGAGTTTTTTAATAGTTCCTATGATGTCTCTGATTCCCATTTTCTTCCTTATATTCTGTGCTGTCTTGTGATCTCTCCATGTAAGGTTGAGCATGATTCTCTCATGTGCACGTTGCATACTTCTCAGCTTGCAGGTCTGTCTCTTGGTTAGGTTCCATGTTTCAGCTCCATAAGTGACTATCGGGAGGATGCATTGGTTGTATACTCTTCTTTTTAGGATTATTAGGATCATCTGGTTTTTGAAAGTTGAGCTTGCACTGCCGGAGGCTTGCCATTCCACGGCGAAGTATACTAATTTTGAGGATTCAGCTTTGTGTGGTAGTTAGGCATACGTCAAGGTTGAATCTACTCTATCAACAGTTTACTGGTCCAGCTTGTTAAACATTGCTCTATTGTAGGCGCTTTGCCAATATGATTTCATTTCATAGCTCTATTCAAGCTTTCAAGTAGGAATTTTGTGTCATAAATACACATACACACAAATGTAAACTCTGAGTAAATGGTGTTTGCTCACTTGTGTTATTATTTTCTTTAAAAACTGTAAATAGGTTTCTTCATTTGTAAGTTGGTCTGGCTGACTGGCTATGTATGTATCGCATGTCCAAGACGCTCCGGTGGAGCTTGAGGGCTAGAAATATAAACATTTATACTTTATTATGTTTACAAAAATATGTTTGTTTTTTCAAATTCTCCCATAATAGTTTTTATGTGGGATTGGGTTCAATTTGCCATGTAAGGTTGTGCTAAATTGATCCCTTAATTGATCCAGTAGCGTTCACGCTCGTATTATGGAAACCTGGACTATTTCTAGAAATCATTGGTCAACAAAATGGGAGTAAAAATTATTCTTTGATCAGCCCTTCTTTTCCAATTATTCGATTGATCATCACCAACACAGCATGCTGCCAAAAGAAGTAGGTAGCGTGGCGGTTTCTATTGAGTGACTAACCTAACCTCTCTGTGGGTATTCATTCATTCCTGGTGAATCAAACTTCCTTATTGTGATTAAATTATTCAGTCAGTGGTGGATATGATGAATAACTTCCTAGACTTATTCGCCTGACTCCATGTTCGTTTTGAACCAATTTGTTAAATGACGAAGCTCTTAACCGAAAGAACATAATCTGCGGAAACATCCCATTGTATATTATTAATTTTAGGCGTCGTTTCTCGCAAAATTGTATAGTAATGTATGCATCATCACTCTCTGCTTATACCTCCCGTCGAGAGTGTTTCGAGATTAGGTACACATTGTTAGTAAGACTCATTTCCTGCTTGCCAGGCCTGTCAAAGCTTCCTTCTGCTTACGGCACCTGGCATTCCCCAATGGTCACAACTCTACGTACTGACCAAATTCGACGTTGCTCAACTGCGGCGATCTCACGAGAACCGGTTTAATCAAACTGATTTGGTCGTAACTCTTCAACCTCAGGGAGAGTTTCTTCAATTCTAATCCCTAAAGTGTTTGACGCGGAGGCATTGAGAACCATTTTAAAGTCTTTGATATGACTCGGCGTTGGATTGAACCAAAGCTTTGGGTATCAAAATTTTATTATACAGAGGAAAATTCCGCGAGTACTTCTTGGAGATTCGGAGACCAATTATCCAAGTAATACTCTGCACAGCGGATTTGAATTCCGTCAGAAAATATTCAACTTGTTTTTTTTGTAACATATGGTAATGCGTGGTAATAACTCGAGGAAGGTCTATGTCCAACGACGGATGTTAAAATGATGATGATGATGATGATGATGATGATGGTGATGATGATGATGATGATGAAATAAAAGTTACTTTTTATCATTTTTCGTCGGCGTCTAGTTTCATCCACACTTTACAATTCACCGGAGTTATCTGTTTCGTGCATTATCTGGCTGCTGTTTTAACTCTTTCCGAGCGGTCAGATGTATCAGGCATCCTAGGCACCTGCTTCTCTTCACCTTACAGATTCTTTCCAGTCTCGAACGTGGATTAACCTCCGAGTGCCGAGAAGAATTGAGTGTTTATCATTCTTTTAGAATGATTCACCGGGCTTCTTTGTAGAACTTGGTTAATCCAAGCTTCTTCTGCTCATGGAATCAATTTTTTTTTCTACTTAAATGTACATCTCACAAAATAGATTCGATTTTTGCGCATCCGTTTTTGTTATCGTCATTAACTGAGACAACCGCCAGGATTTACAAGAAACAAACATTTTTATGATTAATTGATAACTACGTAATAGAAAAAACAGACCCTATGAGTGAATCAAAGTTAAGAATTTAGACGAATAAACACACGTATACATAAACACACATGCGGGCATCTATCTTGGCTTGATTTTTAGCGAGGTCTTTATGCAGACCAAATTGCCCGATAATCTATTAGCTTAGTAAATAACCATATTTACTTCGTTTTAACTGTTTATGCAATCTTGGTTATCACCGAGAGGATTTTTTTATATACAAAAGCATCAAAACTCCTCTAGTGATTGTGACACAGTGAAATCTGGTTGTAGGAGACAAAATGAGACAATAGCTATAATTGTATTCTTAGCGCTGGAAACATTTGAACGCGATATAAATGCAATGTTTCAGCTTTTTATCGATATATATTTTGTTTACCGCTATTCCCCAACTCTTCCGATTCGATTTATGCTTATTTTTGAATTAACAAACTATTTTAGGAGTAAGTGAATTTTTGCTTGAAACTTGAATGAATTTCGACACTCAATCTTTATTCAGTGAAAACTAGACAAACCAGAGATTGTCAGTGGTCAGTATCTAATCCAACAGTAACTGACAAAATAGAACGACATGTAGGATACTCAAAAGGAATCATGTCTTATCCCACCCGTTGCTAATATTTACAATGGCTTGCTATGATAAATCTACTAGAATAATAAATGTAGTAAAAAGATTAAGGGCTTACTTTGATCATCGAACTATAACTGAATGATAAAGAATAACAACAGCTTTTATTATTTGAATAATGATAATCGGCTTTCAGCATTTTGTAATAAATTTACTGCCAAACATTACCAAACGGAATGAATTAATACTTGACTATTCTTCCACGAGTTGGTGTTAACAGACCAGGAGAGAGAGAGAGAAATTAGTCTTTTTCTTATCCATAGATCTTCATGAGTTGCTACCTTCAACATAGCAAACAAGGCAGTTCAAATGAATGTGTGATTTCGTTCGCATCCCTTCGTATCAGACAAATTAATCATGAAGAAATGCCCGAGGAAAAGGGCAAGACGGAAAATCTCAATCTCCTTAAGATTTATAAGATTAGAATAAAAAGGTCAGAGGACAGATAAAGATTCCAAATCACATTTGCAATGGTCTTATTAATTTGGATGACTTTTTCAATGATGAAAGTAAAGGTTAAAAATAATGGAGATTGCCTTGAAGGGCAATACATTTGTTCTTGTTTGTTCAGCCATCATGGAATGTGGATGGAATGCTGTATACGCATAAGAAATGACCAGCAAGACTCAAATCTGTCTCTTCTTTTCTGTATTTTAGAAACCGTCAACCAAAAAATACTGTCAACATAGGTTTCTTCAGTTTTTTAGTAGTTTTGACCGGATATATCTATTTATATATAATTATCTATCTGTGTCACACATATGGGCTACACCAATGAAGCTAGAGAGCTATAAGTTCAAATCCTCACGCAAAATACCTGAAAAAATCTTATTTCTTTTTTTTTGCAACACCTCTCCCAAAGGTCTTAGTAAGGGAGGTTCAATTTGCCATGTAAGTTTATTTTAAACTGGTCTCTTAGCTTTTGCCCAACAGCGTTTACAAAATGCGAGAGAAGTAACTTATTCATTGATCATCCCAATTATCTAATCCATCACAACACGACATGCAGTTAAAGGGCGTTAGTTATGTAACATTTTTTATGAAGTGATTAACCAGACCTTTCCTCCTTTCTTTCTCTCTCTCTCTCTCTCTCTCTCTCTCTCTCTCTCTTCAAACTTTGTGTTTTCTGCAAAGCTACCAGCAAAAGCGACCTATACACTTTTACTTCCACCACAAACCAAAATCAGGATAAATCGCAGGTTTCTACTCAAGGAGCCTCAGAATATGGAGCTTGACGAAGAACCCTTTGGAAGAACTTCCCAACCCAGCTCCCAAATCATTTACAGAATTGCATTCACAACTTGAAGATGAACGTTGTCATGCAGTGGAAATTGTCAAGAAATTGATCTTATGCATCATTCAAAAGATTTGACCAAGTTCACGTATTATTTGTTCTGCATTTTCCTTCAACATTTCTTACAGCTTAGCAGATTTCAAGTCCTGAAGTTTTCTAAATCGTTCCTTGTCCTTAAGCTCAAAATTTACTCTACTAAACTCGCGCTTGTATCAATTGCAAAATGATTTTTATATTCAGAGATCCATTGCTTATCTTCTGCACTTTTTATCAGGTTAAACAAAAGAAAAAGAACAGACCCTGTTTCAAACCTGCAACGTTAATTACACAATTTTCAATAGCATTTATTAGAATTTCTTTGTGTGATAGAAATTTTTGGTTCTAATTGATTAGAGAAAAATAATTCCAAGCCGTAAAGAGATTTTTTGGAAAAAGACTCGGAAAATCGGCTCTGATTCTTGCTGCATTTCTGTTTGTATCCAAGAAGTGTGCATCTATTAGTGCTTCCAGTAGGTTATAGGTCACAACTCTACGCTTAGAATATGTGATGTGGAAGCAATGTTCCAGCTTGTCAAATTACAGAATTTATTTCGTCACATTTTTCGTTCTGAGGAATGATTTTAAAAAAAAGAAGATTTATATGACGTAGCATGATAATCTTTCTTTCTTATGAACGCTATTAACTAATTCAAATTTGGTGTGAACGAAAACCTCTTTGGCATTCATAAAACGGTCAACTCTGGATGCAGTTGTAAAAGAGCCGATATATTCAGCTACGAATTTCTCAAAACTAGTGCAAAATCCGCAAACTATTGTTAAAGAGTAAGCACGTACATGTAATAAGAACTGAGAAAACTTGAAAGATTTCGCTAACATTTGCATAACTGTGAGCAAAAGGTATTTTAGACTTTTGCATTAATCGTATATATACATATCAGATGTGTGCAAAAGTTCCCAGTGCTCTGTTTTGATATCTTGAAACTGAATATACAGCTCCTGGCTTTTTACTAAAAACTTTTGCGCACATCTAATATAAACAGAAGAGAGAGAGAGTATTTTTGTGTGCGTATATGAGAAGAGTTATATTTGGATATTTCAAGAGTTAATAATAGTGGCTGATACCATGATGTCTAGACAGGAAAACAAATCGGTCAGTTACATCAATAACTTTAACTATTTTTGAATTATTTTGACGATTATATCAAAGAAAATAACAAACTCAAAAATTATGGGGCCTAAAGTTATTATCACTAACTTTAACGAAAGTCCCGACCGACAGCCAGATAGTCGATAAAAGTTGTAATTTCACCCTAGACGAAATTAACCTAAGGATGTGAAACCAGTACACTTTGCCGATTTCACGAGATAAATGAATCGATTGAACAAAAATAGCAGCTCTTATGAATAATTTGACTTTAAAAAATAGATTTATGGATAGATAAATAGATAGATAGATAGACAACAGCTGTGAATCCATATCCTTGATCTTCGTCCCATCTTGAGAAAAAGTGTTAAATTTCAGAAACACTACCATAGTTCACAGAAAGAAAAGCATATCACTCTCCAATAAGTAGACATTGTAGTAACGGTAAAAAGTTGCCACATCTATCATCAACTTTGAGAGGGGCCAGCATATAGATAAAAAATGCCTAAATCATTGAAAGATATAGTTTCTGAATAAGTGGGCTTTGATAAAAATTCTACTAATTATGTAACCATTTATATACACACGTGCATCCTGTGTACACACGCACACACACACACACACACACACACACATATATATATATATATACATATATATATATATATATATATATATATATATATATATATATATATATATATTCAGCAAATCTCATCGAGAGTGAAAACATTGAAAATAAGACCGGCTGCTGGTTGGTCAAGCTCTACTCCAACGTCTATTCCGACTGAAGATGATTACTGCAACTTTTGTATTGTATAAATTATAGATAAGAAAATATAAACATATGTATATATATATATATATGTGTGTGTGTGTTTGTGTGTGTGTGTGTGTGTGTGTGTGATTGTTTAATTCTTCAGAGACATCATAGAATCTATTAGAAAACTTAAATGGCAATGGGCAGGCGATGTTGCAAGAATGGCAGACAACCAATGGACATCACGACTCACAACATGGATCCCCAGGGATCACATGCGAAACCCAGGCCGACAAAATACAAGATGGAGAGACGAACTGGACAAATTTAGAAAATACTAGCTCCGCGACGCCCATGATAGAAAATTTTGGCAAATCCTGGGGAAATTCAACGACGGACGTTAAAAGACTGATGAGGATCATGATGATGATGATCTCACGTATAGCTATGACTATATCAATTTAGCTCAATCTGTAAGACAACCTACAGGCGATCTGTTGGTCATGAGTTCAAAACACATTCGGTTCACACACTGCATTTGGATGGGGCCTGTGTTTGTTAAGTTTGGAATCAAAATCAACTCCGAACTTTGCACTGGATTCTGACAAATAAAAATCTTTTTCGACCAATTCTATCTTCTCCTCTATAGAATCTGTTGGAGTAAGTCAGTTATGAATGAATTCATATATTTATCTGATAACACAATTTTTCTGGGTTGTTTTGGGGTTGGCAGAAGAACTACCTCAGTATCAAATTAGGCATTTTCCTGACTCCAATGTAGGTGTTTACTAATCGTAGTGAAGTCTGGCTCGAGGTAACAAGTGTTGACCCTCCTTATTTTGCGTTTGCCGTTTGTTAACACTGTCTGCCTTTCATCAAATAGAACCAACAAATTCTGTCTTATTTCTATATTTTACCAATTGTTGTCAGTCAGATAGAGATATGTTGTCACTAAATCTAATCCAAAAGTGTTGCAAAAATCTATCTATCTATCTAATGATCTTCCATAGGGATAGAGCATTCTGGTGAATATAAGCTAAATAATAATATATATCGCTTTAATTCAACCTTACTGACCGTTCAGTTCCGTGAAGCAGAAGGTAGGATACCAGCCACCGGGTCTGAAACGAGGGTTTGATTGATACATATATATATATATATATATATATATATATATATATATATATATAATGATTGTCATCTGTTTATTTCTGTTCAAATTTGAGAGCTTTTTTACAGTATGATATATCTGGTAATCGACTGCACGCAACCATAATCAGATAATTTAGCCACCTTTCAATCAACACTAGTTATAATATACTGAAAATATTAAAGGGCTTAGGTTACGTTGATTTAATTCCAATTTTGATCGGGGCGTAGGTGGACAGTTGATGTTCTAGGGATATGAACTCAATTACAGTGCACAGCTAACCAACCATTGGGCAATGTCTCATACCTGACAGTTCGATTGTAGTTCAAAATTGATTCAAAGCAGGCAACATCCACGTATATTACTTGGCACAACACGATGTTTGAGTAGGAATAGATGCACCACATATTTTTGTTCATGATCAATGAAGTGATGTTAGTTCTTCTGAGGGAAACTTCTTATACATAACATTATGATTATGAATTGCGTTTTATAATATTGAAACACTTATTTGAAACTTAGCCTAGACAAAGTGAATAAACGATTAGAGAGAATCGGGCTGCAAGATTTTCTTTAATTTTTTATTCTATTTAGGTAGAAATCTGTTCCGAAAGCGAAGATCGTAGGAAACTTGGTAAAACTGAATGGGAGACACATATCCTTGATATAAGCAATTATGACTAACACTCACAACCCAGGAACAAAATTCGCGTTGCATGGCGTTACTGAAGACAGTCTTTTATCATGTTATGCAATTTTATGTCACGTTTTATCATCTCACGCCATGTTATGTCATTTTATATCGTGTTGTGTCACCAGGACACATTAAGGTGTATAATTTTATTTAGATTTACATGCAGTTTATAGTTTATATGAATGAAATAATGTGTATTTACCCGATGTACAATTACAAAGAGGAATTTTTAAATTTCATCCTTCTGTCATAAAAGCATTGTCCGGAGAGAATAATAACCTCTTTCTCTACTTTTTACACACAAGCAATTAGAAAATGGAAAATGTTGAATAAACTTGTCTCATAAGCCATAAATAGTCAGCGATTATCGTTTCGTATCCTAATATTGTGACCTTATGCCACGTTAAAGTAAGTTTAATAGCACAGAGTCATGCTTATCAAGGTCTGTTTTTGTTGAGTACTTCACTCCTGTGTTTTTTTGGTTTTTTGTACCAAATGAAGCTAAGCTTAGTTGATGTTTGTGTTGTGAACCGAGAGAACCTTCAATAGAGTAAAGACGAACAAAATCTAAAATAGTGAAGTCGATCCTCACTAGGAGCTCCATAATTGTGGTTTTATGGCGTATTGAACTAACCCTTATTTGGGTATCATGTGCTCTTTGGAAGTTCGCTCCTTTACTTTACAATATTTCAGCTTACGAGAGGTCTTTGTATGAACACTCTACTTTTGGATAGTGAGGGAAACCTCTAATTGTAGATTGCCTGTCTAT
This sequence comes from Thysanoteuthis rhombus, assembly GCA_963457665.1. NCBI lineage: Eukaryota > Metazoa > Mollusca > Cephalopoda > Oegopsida > Thysanoteuthidae > Thysanoteuthis > Thysanoteuthis major. The sequence continues at coordinate 47,328,324 of OY735202.1, forward strand.
TTGTGATGGTAAACAGAACAGTTTCCCGTACAGATGTTACTGTTGTGAAATTAATCCTCTGTGAGTATTCCACCATAGGGACCTTTTATGACACAACGCGGCATAAGATGACATAACATGGCTTGTGATGACAAACATGACATATGATGACACAACATGATAAAAGGTTGTATTCAATAACACTGTGCAATGCGAACTTGATTTAATGCATAATAATAGCTATGGTGCACGGTTGTGAAACCTGGGAACTTACAAAACCATTTGAAAACCAATTCAAAACCGCGTAGAGGACAGTGAAAAGTGCAATGGTAGTAAAAAACCTTTCGCAAAAGAAAAAAATTTGCATGTATCTGAGAGGGGGGCCAGGTTGAAGGATAGCGTACAAGTAATTCAACAACAAAAATGGGGATGGGCAGAATACATGTTCCCTGGGACAGTAAACACTGAAGAAAAAGACCAGACACTTGGCAGAGAGATGAGATAGAAATGTTTGCCGACATGATAGATGCTAGACAGTGGTCTTACAACGGCTGTTGCTTCCTGCTGCTGCTGCTGATAATGATGATGATTAGAGAATGACTGCAGAAAAAATATCTTTAATTCACATAATTGCTTCGGGGCTTACCAGCAAATATTTAAAAAAAGAAAAAAGGTTTAGTTTAAATTTGATCAAAAAGGCCTTTATTGGTTACTGGTTACCGAAAAAAAACATATGAATGTCGAAACGAAAAATGAAATCCAATATTTCGATCAATTCATTAAGGTCACGTTTCCATGCATAATAATAATAATCCCTATGAGGATGCTCAGTTCCCTCTTTTGGCACTCCCTTAACTCGTGCCCTACTCCCAGGGATCTAGTTAGAATAAGGGGTCAGTAGGTTTGAAAACAAAACCTCAGACATCTCGCACAATGACTGGGCCAGTGTGTCACTGTTTTGAGCATAATTATTATGAGGGAAAATAAATGAATAAACTTCATTCGTTTATGCTTCGGTATCTCCAAGCCATCTCTGTCAGTCCCGTAACCTAAAACCAAGAAGTTAGATAAGCGACCCATTAGGAAGAGCCGAGTCGCAGACTTGAATCACTTAGACGATAAGGAGCGATAAGCTTACACTATTGTTCACTTCCTGAATATTTGGCTCATTGAAAAAAGAAAAAGTTATTCTGGTTGTCGTTTTGTACAATCCGTGTGAGCACTTAGACTGCGTTCTACCGACGTAATTATTCACTAAGATGCGCTTAGTAGGGCATCTATACCTTTCGCTGAAAGCTTTAAAATAAAAACTAAACCAAGCAAATCAAGAGATACATTGAAGTGTGCAGCGATTGAAGCAGTATCAGCTATTATTTTATTTGATTTTCTGGTTGTTTTCAATTTGGTCCTTGTTTTGTTTTTGTTTTTTGTTTTTTCTAATTTGCTCGTTGTATTTTTCAATTTTTTACCGGTGTTTTCAATTTGCTTGTTGGATTATTTAATTTGCTCGCTGTATTTTTCAATTTGCTCGCAGTAGTTTTTCATTTGCTTGCAGTATTCTTTAATTGGTATGTCGTAGTTTTTTATTTGCTAAGTGTATTTTTTAACTTATGATTTTTAACTTGCTCGGGAAAATGTATAGTAAAAACTGAAATCATTTTACCAGCTACGGTCTGCAAGATTACTTTGCTCTACAGCAGTCGCATTATAGATATTGAGTAAACTTATCTTAGTCTAGCATATGGCCACAGTAGTAGGATACTCACTACATGTAAGGTCAAGCACGTCTCGGATGCTCTATTCGCAAAGAATTACTCCTGATTACCAGATAACATCACCATCAACCTAAATAAAAAAGCTGGCAAGGTCATCACTAGGAAACTAGCCATTCTATTCATCTTATGCCCCAAACAAAAGGAGACCGAAACACTGCAGTGATAATGCTTTAATATAAAAAAGGAAACCTGAAAGACCTCTACAACTACAGACCAATAAGTCTACTCAACTGCATCTACAAACTTTTCAGCAAAGTGAACACCAACCGAATCACCAAAAGGCTGGATGAAAACCCACTATCGGAACAAGCGCCTTAACAAGAAGCTACTCGGCAGCTGACCATCTGTATTCTGTAAATCAACTAAAAGAGAAAGCATCAGAATATTTGAGGCCAATCGTTAGAATTTATCGACTTCAAGAAGGCCTTCGACATAGCGGAAATTCCCAAGGTTATCGATGCTTCTCATTGTACAAGGTTTAGACCGCGTATATGATAAAGTATAGTGTGAGATGATCTTTCAAAACCAGGACTAGAAAAATAAAGGAATCAAAATAGACAGCAAATGCCTGAGTGACCTCAGATTTGCAGGCGACATCGTCTTCTCTGCAGAGAACCTCCAAATATTGCTGGACGAACTGGATTAAAAAAGCAAAAAATTGGCCTGCACACGAATTTCAATAAAACAAAAGTCATGTACAACGGACATGTCGGGAACAAATACATAACAATAAGAATTGAAAACGCAGAACTGTAGAAAGTAAACCGCTACTTAGGACAACAAATCTCCACGAAATCGTTAAAAGAAGAAGAAATCAAGCGAAAAATCAGGATTGCAAGCCTTCAGTGGAGGTCAAGAACAAGTAAAATACCATCAGTCCAAATTAAGGTATAAAACCTGTGCGTCCTCTCGATAGTCACCTATGGAGCTGGAACACGGAAGAATAAACAAGAGACTGACCTTCAATCTAAGGACCATACAACGTGTACATGCACATGAACGAATCATGCTCAACATCAAACGGAAAGATCCCAAGACAGCACGATATATTAGGGAAAAATAGGAGTCAATGTTATCATAGACTCCATAAGAAAACTCAACTAACAATGGGCTGGTCATGTTGCGAGAATGGTAGACAACCGTTGAACATCACAACTCAAAGGATGGATCCCCAGGAATTATATGCGAAATCTTGGCCGGCAGAATATAAGATGGCGAAACGAACTTAACAAGTTTGGAAAGTATTAGCTCTGCAACGCCCATGATAGAGAGGTCTGGCGAATCGAGAGGAAGATCTTCCAACTACTGACGATAAACGACTGCTCTGCTGCTGCTGCTGCTGCTGATGATGATGATGATTACTTCTGCCAACGTAGGAAAAATAACTGAAGAACCAAATTGATCTCACTAAATCTTCGATAACCTTTCGTTTTTAAAAGTTTTTGAATTGGTTTTTCACATTTTACTTGAGATTTCGCATCAGACATACTGATTAATCCAATGCTCTGTTTTAGGCCTTTTATGATATTCTTATTTGTTTGTCAAATTCAAATGAAATTATGGAGAGATCACAAGACAGCACAGTATATAAGGAAGGAAACGGGTGTCCGTGACATTATAGAAACCATTTAAAAAACTCAATGTTGCAAGAATGACAGACAACCGATGGACATCACGTCTCACAACATGAATCCCCAGAGATCACATACGAAACCGAGGCCGACAGAACATAAGATGGAGAGATTAACAAGACAGATTCAGGAAATACTGGCTCCGTGACGCCCATAATAGAGAATTCTGGCGAATCCTGGGGAAGGTCTATGTCCAACGACGGACGTTAAAAGAATGGTGATGATGATTATGATGATGGTCGGGTTACGATGCTGCAGGATGTTTGGAATGTCTACGAAGAACTGTATTATAGAAAAATCCGTTAGGTTAAGCAGGCAACCTGCTGTCGTATTCCAAGCCTTCTTCGGCAGATGGTGAGCCTCAATCATCAACAACGAGGCAGGTAGGCATAAAACAAGGCTACTTGGTGGATTGGGAATATTAGAAAACTTCCCCATATGAAATAATGGTAATTGTCCCTTCCAGCTTCAAAAAGGAATAAGACAAGGTGATAACAGCTCATCCAAACACTTTACAGCCTGCCTCGAGATGACCTTCCGAAACCTGGCCTGGGAGTATATCTTAACAACCTCAGATTTGCAGACGATGGCGTTGTTTTCGCTGAGAACTAACACGACCTCCAACTAATGCTAAATGAAGTAAACGAAGAAAGCAAAAAAGTCAGCCTACACATGAACTTCAGTGAAACAAAAGTCATATGCAACAATCACATCGAAAATAAGAACATAATTGTCAGAATCGAAGATGCAAAACTGGGGAAAGTAGACCACTACATCTACCTGGGACAATGAATATCTATGAAACCCACAAAAGAAGAAAAAATCAAGCCAAGAATCACCCTAATATGGCAAGCTTTCGGCAGAGCAAGCCCAACCTTCAAAAACAAGTCGATCCCAATAATACTAAAAAGAAGAGTGTACAACCAATGCATCTTCCCGATAGTCACTTATGGAGCTGAAACAGGGAACCTAACCAAGAGACAGACCCGCGAACTGAGAACCATGCAACGCACGCATGAGAGAATCATGCTCAACCTTACATGGAGAGATCATAAGACAGCACAGTATATCAGGGAGAAAACGGGAGTCCGAGACATCATAAAATCTACCAGAAAACCTAAACACCAACGGGTAGGTCATGTTGCAAGAATGACAGACAACTGATGAGCATCAAGACCCACAACATGGATTCACAGAGATCATATGCGAAACCAAGGCCGACAGAATACGAGACAGAGAGATGAACTAGATAAATTCAGGAAATACTGGCTCTGCGACGCTCATTGAGAAATGTGGCGGATCCTGGGGAAGGTCTATGTCCAACGACGGACGTTAAAAGACTGATGATGATGATGTTTTTCTACTTTACGACCTTTCGGATAGAAAGGGAAATCCAATGCAGGCGTAAAGCAGGAAAAGCTGGAATATCTTTAATTCTAAGTGAACACGGAATACCTTAACGGGAATTTGAACAGCGTTAGCTGATTCCTTTCTCCGTAAACAGTTTGGACAGCTCCTTAACTCTGTTTTTTCAATTTTTCATGTATTACGATGATAATTCGTGAGTTATCAAGAATTAAAGATGCTCCAGACAGAAACTGATTTTTTTCCCAAAAATAGAAGTGATTTTGCACTACACTTTTTACAGCGTAAAAATATTTTTGAACTAACATACATTTTCATTTTTCTTTTATTAAATGTTGTGTCTTCTTCATTCATTTTTTTTTTTAAATTTACTGCTGTAGACGATAAGAAATTCATCAACTGATAACGGAGGCTATTTCGAATTAGGCAGCACTCGCTGTTCCAGTTAGAAATTTAGAATCAAATTTGGCTCCCTTCGACCTTTGGCTTTTCCCCAAAGATATTTCAGATCGTGGATGATATTGAGTAGAACGTTACGGGACAGCTGATGTCTTCGCAGACTGTTTTGTAAAGTGGAACAGGCGCTGGGATGAGGTCTAAGAGGGTGTATTTTGAAGATGACTAAGGCATCATCGTTCTAGGCTCTCGGTCGCTAGTAAAAAGCTACAGTGCAATATGTGATGGATCATTGGCTGCCTCTGCATGTTTAGAAAATGTATCTTGTTTCACAAGGGCGAAGTTATACGCCTAGCACTTACTCACGAACTCTCCCAAATAAATGTATTATCGAAATTGATCTCCTTGGAATGTAGACTTTACTAACAAGCAAAAAAGAAGAAAAAAAGAGTCTTTTTAGCAGTTTTCTTGCTTGCTTCTCTTTGAGATAACTAGTCGCGTGTCTCTTCGCCGATCGTTGGAACAAAATTAAACAATGCTACTGATCATATTTTCTAAAGTATTTTGTAAGTATGGAAATCCAGAGGCCAACTGATATATTCCACTGTTTTTGTTTTTTGTTTCTGTTTGAAAAAAAAATTGAAGGAGTCATTCTAGACATGATTCAGGTACAGTACTTGAAAAGTTTTCCAACTGATTATCACTGTAACGCTTTTTTCAAGTCAAGTTTTAATTCAATTTCAAGTTTAAGTTTAATTACACTTTCGACCACCATTTTATCTGCCTCTTTGCTATAAAACTTCAACACTCATTATCAATGCTTTGCTAGTGGAAATTTGCGGAAAAAAAGACAGAAACACTGGATTAAATCAGTCCGATTCAACGTTATTATTAATGACATATATTTGGACATCTGTCTCTCTAGTGAAAACAAGAAAAAAAATTGAGATTACTTTTTAAAAACTTTTATGTTTTTAGAATAGGTTGTCAAAAGCCACTTAAATGTTATGTAACATAAACTTTGCAAAAAAGCAATAAAGAGTTTTTTATAGTGTTTTTTTCTGATTGCTTTCAAGACTGCAAGTCATGTGCCCCTCAACAATGTCGCCCTTTCGTCGACCGGGGAACAAAATCAAACGAGTATTATTGATCGGCTTTTCTTATACAAAATACAGTATACTGGTATCAGGAGAGGAATAGGCCAGAACAAGGTCTAGTTTGAGCTTGCCAATGTTTACGATGAATCTAATAACAACACTTTTTACTAATTTTCCGTCTTTCTCTTCGTTCAGCTGGAAAAAATGGGAATTTAAAACTCAGACTTTTACAATTAAAACTATCATAACAGTTGAGTCAAGAATACCAAAATACAACTTAAACCGCCGGGCGACCAATGCCTTTTTAAAAGCGAGCCGTGTTGGGGATGATCAATCGAAAATTTGGGAAGAATGGTGTTCAATGAATACGTTACCTCTTTCCCCTTTTGTTGGACGGTGAGCCCTAAAAAATCATGAAATAAGCGTGAATGCTGTCGGACACTAACTAAGGGACTAATTTTGCATGAACTTGCATTAAAACCTATGAAAAATCTATTGTGGGAAGGGTAATTTTAAAAAGACATTTTTGTAGACATAATGAGTCAATGCCCTCTAGCTCTATAGGTGTGGCTTTTACGCGCGATACATACATACATAGTCATCCAAACAGCCATACTAATGTAAAAACTGAAGAAACCTATGTAGATAGTTTTGGTTTACGATTTCTGGTATATATATATATATATATATATATATATATATATATATATATATATATGTGTGTGTGTGTGTGTGTGTGTGTGTTCTAACAGAAAGTAAATTATTCACGTCAAATATTCTGAGGATAAAGGATGACATTTTCCTTTATCAAGATTTGCTAAATTGATAAATCACTATTTGAATATTAGGTTGGCCAAGAGCTTTGATCTGTCATTGTCACGAGGTAGCATTCAAATAAATCGCCTTTCACTCTATTGTGACAGCTGTATATCAACGTTCATTTCCTTCAATTTGTCAGAATTGACATTTTTCTTTCTCAACCTAACAGATGGAAGAAAATATTCAACATATCATGCATGTTTACATTTATTCCAAGAGAGGTAAAAATCTGAATTATATTGTCTTAAAGAGGTGGAGGATATATTGTCCATGGATTTGCTTGCGATAGCATGACGCGATTAAAAGAAGATATCACACGACCCACAATTAGATGATCCAGGACACATCCCAAGTTCTGATGTGATTTTGATGCATTCAGAGAACGACCAGTGAGCATTTCCCCGAGCATTTCGCGCTCAAAACATTCTTCGCTACTTTTTCATGCGATCAAAAGGATTGGACGATTAAAAGAAGGAAAACTTATCACTTGTATGATCTTTCTTGCTGCCTCCTAGTCAGGATAAGACTAGGGCTATCAACCAGATCACTGCAAGTAATATTTTTTTTTTTTATAGTCCCAACCTCTTAGTCAAAAGATAACTGGGCATTTAGCCAAAGCAATCGCTGCATATGTCTTTAGATGGCAATAAGGGCGAAGAGTAATAATAGACTTTATTCAAAATTTACTTTTCTATATTAATGTGGCGCCTATCATATCAGTATGCATTTTCCAATTAGCGTGTTTTCCTGTAATTATGCTTACAGTAAAGACGGAAGAAGATAAGCAAAATGTTTAGCATATTATGCTTATTTATTTTAAGAATGGTAAAAATGAGACTCGAGTGCAAAAAAGGATTTATGCATTTTATTTATTTATTTATTTTTGCTTGTAAAGTTCCGTGTAGGATTCCTCTGTGAACTATCCTTTATGGTCAGATAGATCAGTTGATGTTGATGTAATCAAATCAAGACATTGCTTGAGAATACTTATTAACGTTACATGGCGTAGAGAATAGCCGGCATGGTCGAAATATCCAGATAAAGCATTCATGATTATTTACAACAGCTTGGATTTGTTAACAGCTTTGATGTATGACTTTCACACGGGTTAAACGGAAAAAAGTACTATTCTGCAAATTAATATCCCGTTTTTTGAAACAAGTCGTAACGTGCAATGAAGAGTGGATACTTTACAACAACATGGAGTGTAAGATATTGTAAGGAATACGGAATAAACAATTAGCGATGTTGTGTATGTGGTGGAAGTGAGTCCTCGCCTAAGGACGCCTCCCAGATGAGCAAACGATTGATTCAAACAGATATGGCTCACAATTAGACCAACTGAAAGCAATATTCGACAAAACCAGTCCAGATAGAGTTCAAAGAAAGGACGTCGTATTCCTTCAAGATAACGCTTGACCGAGCCTCTCTTTGGTCACAAGGTAAAATTAGTCACAATTTGGATCGAAGTTTCCACTCATTCACCGTATTCACCAGATATTACACTGTCAGACTGCTATTTCTTCCGGACCCACAGAATTCATTAAATGAAAAGACAAATCATTTTCTTGAAAGACTGCAAAAGGCACCCAAAGCAGATCCTTACAAAGACAACCTTTTTTTTCAATTATTGGGGGATGGAATCATATAATTGATGGAAAGATATCAGAAGATGGTAGAACAAAATGTAAATATGCCGTTCAAGTTAATATTGAAATGTTTTAAAGAAAAGGTTCTATTTTAATCAATAATTCGAACAAACTTTCTAACTGCGACAATTCTCCGAATGCCAAATTTTTTTCGTTCTGACTAACTTTGAATCCGTTCATAGCGTTCATAATAAAGGAAAGATAGAGAGAGTAGGCGAAGGAAGAGGGCTATTAGTCTTTTTTTTATAGATTAATACTCGAAATAAAAGGTAAAAAGTACAAAAAAGAAAGAAAGCAGACCATACAATGTTTATAACTAATGTATACACTCCATATACATATATATATATATATATATATACATGCATTACATTATTTGAAACAACGCCCCGTTGTTACAGAAATAGACAAATAAAGAAAATTGGGGATGTAGCAGGAATCGAACCTGCGACCGATAAGGTAGTCGTTTTAACGGAGCGTTGCGCTTAAATGCTGAGCTAAACAGCCTGGGGCAAAAGTGATGGGCCACATTACCAGTTTAATCAGTGGTTGCAGGTTCAATTCCTACGTTCCCATTTTTCTCTAATTGTTTATTTCTATTTACGCTGTGTAACCCAAGTGACTTCTTATCCGTGAAACAACGGCCATCTCAAATAGATAATAATATAACGCGTTCATAAATATTCTGTTGGATTATTCATCCACTTCTTGACATATATATATATATATATATATATATATATATATATATATAGAGAGAGAGAGAGAGAGAGAGAGAGAGAGAGAGAGAGAGAAACAAATGTTGTCAAAATGTGTATATACTATGTCACAGGTTTTGAGCAGAGTCAGTAATTTATCCATTTCTGTCGTTAAAAATGCTTGCACACGTCTAATAGGTAACAGTGCATATTGCCCGGCAGGTTTGACCACCATTTTCTCCAAGAGAATGACTATACGGTTTATAAATGCACTGAAAGCATCAATTAAGTACCATTCAGAATAAATTTACCCTAATTTTATTTGCTTAAAGTTTGAAGGGAGCGAATACAAACTCCTGCCTAACACGAGACTGTATAAAAGAACACACAGACATGACTGGATATTCTTTTGAATTAAACCGGAGACATTCATGTGTGGGAGGTGAATATGCATAGATGTAAGTATTTGTAAAAGAAGGAGTGGTGAAAGCAATCAGACGACCAGGGAAAAGGGGTGATCAGAAAGAGACTAAGAATGTACTATTAACAGGGAGGGTATCATACGACAGAGTCCATAGGTGTAGCAAAGGTCAGGGGAGTCGGTGAAGTAATATGACCCGCACCGACTGTGAATGCAGTTATCAAGGTTGGTAGAGTTTAATCATCAAACAGTACGTCATCCGAATAAATCGTATTGTAAAAGGAGGCGTACCGGAGACGATCGTTGAAATAAGGAGAAAAGGGAGAGAAAAGAAACTAGATAAGTGACAAAAAAACAACAACAAAAAACAACAAAAAACCTATGTTTGCTATTATGCATACACGCACATAGATTCATACTTAAATACAGATTCAACGCATCTTCTTTTGTTCTATGTACGAATGTCGAGGTTGGATGACAGCCTCAATGCCCTCATTAATAATCGGGACAAGATGGGCCGTAATTTTGACCTGAGAGAGGCACGATTGATTTTTCGTATAGTTGGATCCATGTTTTGCTTCACGTAATTTTTAAATACTTGGCGTTTGCGCTCACGTGGTATGATATTGGGTAACATTATTTTCTTGAAAAAAACCCCAAACTTTTCAGTATTGTCGGTTCGACTTTATTGTAAGCTTTGAATGTTGCTCTTTATAGCCGGTTCGAAAGATTGTATGGATTTTCCAAAATCCATGTTTTATTTGTCGTTTTCAGTTTCCCACTACTTCCGACTATCGCTGGTCTTTCTCGGGGTTAGTTTTTCAAGTGTTTGTCCTAGTTTTCAAATTTTGAATGTATATATCATCTTGTGTAACGTCTGTCACTTCCGTTTGTTGTGAAATGTGGCTATATTCAATTCATCGAAGAAAATTACATTTTTGAGTTGTCATTAATCTACGGGGTGCTGTTTTATTGTTTATAGGCATTGTAAGATGTATGCGCCTGTTTTAGAAGAGATATTGTTTATTTGGGGTAGTTTGAATCAAATTAGAATTGCTTCTTTAATTTGGCATCTTTTTATATTGTAAGAGTTTTCAAGAATTTTTGTACTTCCTGTGAGTATTCTGTGGTTATCGGAGGAAGGAAAATTATGTTTTTATTTTGAATGCTGGTAAATGAAGGCAGTGTCTCATAGATGACATGTTCATTTTCTTGACAGCGTTGTGGTTGTATATTCTATATATGTTGTATTGTCGGAGATGCATTCTCCCATGAGATATTCAAATTGATATGCAATATTAGTTTTTAATTAAGCTCTTTTTGGGGAGGGGGAGGTATTGGTTATTTCGAGATCTGAGGAGTTTTTTTTATTTTTTTTTCTTGTTAATTGTTAGTCTCAGATGTTTATTGGGATCGATAGTAGATATGTGTGGGCGAATTGATTCGAATTGACTCCTCGTTATCACACGATGAATGAGTCAGTAGGCCTTGATAGCGTAAATAAAATAAGCAATTAAAGAAGTAGACTGTCGCAGGAATCGAACCAGCGTCCTACAGAAAGTCGACTTATGAATCCACACTGTAAATGGTATCTTTTGTATATGCATCAGAATCTTCAAAATCTTCAGGTTTTGAATCTCGAATCCATGATACTTTTTTCTTAAAACATGATTACTAAAGTCGATGAAACGTCAAATCTTTATCAGAGACACATGGAAAAAATAATCAAGACAAACGAATAACAGAAGACTGAAAAAGAAAAAAAAAGAATGGGGAAAACTATCTCAAAGATTAAACTGCATCCTTTCTTCTTTATTTTTCAAAACTATTCATTTCATACCAGTGAGTACAAAAAAGAGTTTACGTTAGACACAACCAACTAAAGATATGTTACGAGACGTTACACGAGACAGCTAAGTTTCTGGTTTCTCTTTTCCGCTCTCAATAGGTTTCAGGAGGTGGTCCTCGCCAGTGTTATGACAATTCTATTTTAGGGCGTGATTGGTTCAAGTTCATCACCGTCTAATTCAGTTCTGAGGGAGACAGAGATAGACAGACTGACACAGACACAGACATTTAGAGGGCAGACAAACATTTCTGACCTAGTCACCCACCGAAAAGGAGAAAGCAGGATGTCTACTGCAGATCTTGCCTCGCTCTGATGGCTAACATCGCGCGCCTTAGAAGAAAGTATTGCTAATGTCTTTCAGGAGTGTGCGTTTAATTCAACGGCTTGTGTGGTAGACCATGTACGTGGGGGTATTAGGTTTATGCACAGTCTATGGGTACGTGAGAACGTGTCTGAGAGAAGGAATGTGTGGATATCAAACAGAGTGTGCGGGACGCGTACAAACAGAGAGCAGAGAATGTTTTGCTGAATATTTTCACCATTAGTGCCTCGTTTTTCACTGAGCACTGAAAACTTATGGTCAAAATGGTACGTTTTATCTAATTCTTTGGACGATTTTACTAAATATGGAAAAAGGGTATTTGTCGAGCTGTTGGATGCGTTTGTTTATTTATTTTTGTTACCGTAACATAGCAAAAAAAGTGCGTTGCGTTGTAGTAAGATTTTGGTGACTTGATGACAATAGTGTGCGGCCTGCATTCGCGCCCAATCTGTAATCCATGGAGTAATGATCAGATTTCTCAAGAGAGATACTTCCAGATACATCCCAAGTTGATTATAGAACAGTTTGCCTTATCTATTTATTCATTAATTTATTTGCAAATACTTATTATATAAGATCTATAAATAGAAAATAAAACGAGTATTTCTTTTTTTAAGAGAAACCATTACAGTGGCTCAAAAGATCGTTCTTTGTTTAACGTTTAATGGCGTTAGGTGCGATTAGTATTAGGTAACTTCATTCAAAATGTACCATTGATCGGATAAGAAAGACTAAGAAATGTAGTGAAGTGGTTAGTAGCCTGTTTCACTTGGTGCGACTTTTAATCGTTTGCGACCCCACATTAAATTATCACATCAGCACACAACAAAAAATGTCCCTGTGATCTCTGGAAAAGACTAAGTCACTTCGACAACACTGTGAAATGCAACTGTGGCCACCATTTTGACTGGTGCTAGAGATGTGAAGATACGTTGAATAAAAATGGGGTGCCTTCGTCAACATCAAAACGAATCTTGAATTCAGTTCAGTAAATTGATCATGGGGACTCACTGTTTCGATAAATACAAGAAAGAAGACTTACTCAGATTTCCCTCTGAACGAGGAGAGTGCAGTTCGTATTAAATGGTCAAGATAGAATGGATGGATGAAAAATGGTTGTTGGTGAATTACCTTTAGTTCAGTTAGATAAATATCAATACATCATTTTGATCCAAGATTAGATATATAGTTTAACGAAGAAGAGAAGATAAATTACATTATAATGAAATAATTACATGGATTCAATGATCCTCATAATTAGATTTCTTCTTAGATCAGACGAAGAAAAGGTTGTCGAGTAAGTATCATCAAAAGCAATACAAATAATGGGTTGGATTGACTGAACAACTGTTTGACCAAGCGGAATAAGTTGTGTTTTGCCTAAAAGTTTTTCGTCTCTCTGGCAGGCCACCAGATTTAATTAATCAGAATATCTACATGTGTTTGTGTGTGTGTGTATGTGTGTGTGAATGTGTGTGTTTGTGTGTTTGCGTTTAAGGGGCGTTGGGATAAATATGTGAGATCTGAAGAGAGGCATATTGAAATGGACTACGACACCATTGCTGCATATAGGCTATTTTTTCATAATATCAAGTGGCTGAATACTTTGCAGACAGACCATGTATATGGACCATTATGGTCCTGCGATGAAACCTTAAGCTTGATATTCAGACATCAGCATACAAGAATAGGACCAATATTGGACTGGTCTCTTCAAAACGACTCTTACAACCAACGTAAGCTATCATCATAAAATCATATTGGAACCATTTCTATTTTATCCAAGTGTATCTCAACTTCCTTATTTTAGCATTTTATTCTTTAGTAGGAAAAAGGATAAAGACAGAGAGAGAGAGAGAGAGAGAGAGAGAGAGAGAGTCGTCTGTGCGTGGGCCTGCCCCATTGCCTCTGGAGACCAAATGACCTTGACGACGGATATGTGATACTTTCAGCTGAATTCTTCGCGGTAGAGCACCGGATATAATCCATGATATTTTGTGAATTAATAGACGAAATCAAGCAATGTCTTAGCATCGAACAGTCGTAAGGCTTGACTCATTGGCACAACAATGCACCGGGGATTTTTCCACGGGTGACGACTAACTGATGTTCATTAATCCATTCTTCTTATCAAAGAAAACCTCTTGCCTCGAACGTGGCTCAAATTCCAAATTTGAAGCATAGCATGAGCTATACTACATATTACTACGTATTACTTGGGTGTGGAAAGAAAGAACTGGGAATGTCGTTCAAATCTCCCCCGTCCCTGCCCAACTAAAAGATACGTACTAATGTACTATATCTATACTTGTAAACCTAGTAGTCTACAGGACAATGATCCAAGCTCCCTGTTTTCATTTAGAACAGTTCACGTTTGGGTCGGAGTAAAATTATCCCAAACATGAAAATATACCATTTTGATCCCAGATTTATGAACCTGGACAACAATTCCGGGAATTTAAACAGTGCAAACGAACTGAATGTGATATACACTTCATTCTCTACCCTTTGAGTGATCTCTGGGCAAATGTCCAAAGAGAATACTTCGAAGGAGACGGTGAAAACTGTGTGTTTGCATGCGTGTCTACACATGTTCCCATCAGAAATTATGAGTAAACATACCACGATATGTATGTGTGTGTGTGTGTGTGCGCGTGACTGTGTATGTTTCTATAGGGAAACATTAAGTTAATACGTAATGAGTAAACATACCAGTGTGCATGACCAAAGGTGACTGTGTTTTCGGACGTGTGAGTGAATTGAATAACCGTAGCCACCAGAGACGGAAAAGAGTTTTATTCTTCCTAATAAGTTTATGTGTTTGTTTTGTCATGTGTTTGTTTGTGTTCTAATACTTCTGGCCATACTGTTTTGTCTCCAGACTTGAAAATTGGCATCAGTAATCTCTAAAAAATTTTTTTCTCTTTTGTAAAAAAAGGCTTTTTTAATATTTGGGGCCTTATTTTCACTGGTTTATCAATAACATCTAGATTTACCAGAAATTGGATATTTCTGGATGTCTTTTGTACTCTATTTTAGATGTTTTCCAGTGGAAAACGCCAGTGATGTTATAAATTGAGTTTATCCAGACCATATTTATTCCTTGATTGGTTTTTTTCACATGACTTCAAGATTTGACGCTACAGTCTTTCAATTATTGACTGTGATGGTGTGTATTAATACGCATCCTTTTAATACTTTTAATGTACAGAGATCTAGAAAGGAGTAGATTGTGTAGTGCCAATGCTCCACCTTCCCATTACAAAGTCTGACTAGGTTTCAAACAATAATTGGTGAGTCAAGGTCATCATCTCAGCCAAATGTAAGAAAGAAGTGCATTGGGTGTGAGTGAATATTTGAGTTGGTTTGTGTCTGAATGTGTCTTATTTAGATGTAAATCATTAGGTCAAAATGTTCATCTGTTTTGAGTGAGTGCTCATACCTGGTGACTACTTACTCCCACGTATATCAAAATGCCATGGTGTCTATTTCCTTACATACCATTTTAAATGATACTCCACCCGAAGCTATAAATAATTATGCACTAAACATTCTTTGATTCAGCTAAAGACATTGGCGTAATAAAAAAATTCCAGAAGTTCTCAGCGATGAAGAAAGAAGAGAAAAGACGCAGATAAAAATAAACCTATTTCCCGCCTTTTTTTCAAGATGTCTACTGTGAGCTACTTCAGTAGACAAGTAGTGTGAATTGATTCATCAACGACCTTGAAAAAACTGAATTTATCCTGCCTCTCCAATTGCAAATCTTTCAATCTGCAAATAAGAGAAGAATTAATTTTCGTTCTTTATTTGTAAAACGAATGTCTCGATGTAAAAATCGAACCGATTTTCTCCCCGAACTCTGTTTCAATATACTTCCCTTGAGATCTCACTCACACACACACACATACTCATGTAGATATCCCAATTGATCAAATCTAGTGACCTGCCTGGGTGGCAAAATACTCTTAGGCAAAACAAAATTGATTTCTCTCGGTCAAACAGTTGTTAAGTCAATTCAATTCATTCTTGTTTTTTTAATACTCACTTGACAGCCTTTTTTTCGTCTGAACTTGAAAGAAATATAATTATGAGGATCATTGAATCCATATAATTATTTCATTATAATCTATTTTATCTACTCATCTTCGTTATATTATACTTCTAATCTTGAATCAAAATGATTTATTGTTATTTATTCTCGGTGGAACTGTTCAAGTTATTTTGTTAAGCTAAAGGTCATTCACCGACAACCATCATTTATTTTGTTTCTCTTTCTTTTTCCCATAGCGATGATGAAAATAACTAAGATAAAACTGACTGCAACTGGGTTAAACTAAAGCTGATTACTGCAATTTCTCTTATGTGTACATTACAAATAATTTTTTTCAAACATCTATTTTATAAATATACTTATTTATCAGAATGAAATAAGCCCGTGTATGATGAATTTTTGTTAATATCTAAGACTTGTCAGTTTAACTCAATCAGTAACGCATCCCCTTGGCAATCAATTAGTAGTGAGTTCAGGTCACAGTAAGGGAATGTGAATCTTACATTAGGTTTACATTCCTAAATTCGATAAGGATTACTCTGGCAGTTCTTGCTCTTGGTTTGATAGAGAAAAAAAGTTAACTCCAGTTTTAGAACTTGACAATAGCAAGTTCCCTCCAGGGCACATACCTGAGCGGAGCGTATGAGGGTCCTGGAATGCCAAGTTGTCAGAATTGCTCTCGCAGCCTTGATGATGCAGTCCAGAGAAAAACACAGCGGATACGTCTGGCCTCAGCTTGGTCATAGGAGCTACCGGATGGACGTCAAGATGCTTCAATGAGGCTCCCCTCCCTGATCTGGAATCAGAGTTGTCCTTCTCCTATACTGGCTGGCTTCCAAACGCCAAATCTGGCCTGCTATTTTCACCATTGGTAGGGGGATTTCGTCCTCTGAATATTTTTCCACACTCTTTGCTCGTACTGGGACAATAATTCGAGCTAAATTGACAGGTCTCAGATGACAAAATAACAACGACAATGAAGTAAGAATAAAAGTTATAAGTGTATCCCAACTTAAGTGGAGGTGGGCTGACGAGGAATTATCGCCACGAAGGAGATGAAACGACGGAGATCCAGTTTTCCTGTCGTCAGACTCGAACCCTGAAATTTTTTTAACGATTTTTTATAGCCGTTTCTCAAAAAAGTTCCTATACCTAGACACAGAGGAAGCCCTTCAGTATAACCACTGATCACGTTATCAAGCGATCATTGTTTTTAAAATAAGTCGGTCACAAACATTTCATCTAAAATTAATAAAAAATTATCTATTGCTATCCACAGGACCCATTCTCAAAGTGATCACAATGAGTATCTTTTTCTATATTCATACCTGAATAGCAGGTCGAACTAACATGGGCACACTTAATGTTCTTATCGTTTAAAAACAAGAAAAAACATGTCGATTTTGCTAATTGTTCTGTTGCTACTCCTAAAGTTACATGTTCTATGGCCCTACTGACCTTTATATGCATTAAACAGTCAGGTGTTCGCATGGTATTTAGGTATTCAGGACGCCCTACAAAGCTTAATGCTTCCACATATTTGTATTTGAAAGAAAACCATAACAACCGAAAATATTTGGGTTATTCTTCACATACGAGTAGCGTGTAAATCATCTACTCGATAACACGCTGCGTGGAAACCTTCATGTAATTTTCCATGAGGTTTGCTTTGTTAATCAACAATGAATAATTTGTATGTATCTGTATATGCACATGTGTGTGCGTGTGCCCACTCAGATGAATATACATGTATCTGAATTTATACATATATATATATATATATATATATATATATATATATATATATATATATATATATATATATATATATATATATATACATGCATGAATATATGTATATAAACATGCATATACATGAATAAATATAAGTATATATTCACAAAGAAATACCCCAAAGTTCGAATGATTTGAATAGCTCGGATGCTAAATGAATTTTAGTAAGGACATTTACTGTAACACTTTCTGATCAGTCCCCTAAAATCACTGTGCGCGTGTCCAAGGGGGTTTATTCTATTAAAGATTTTGTGAACTAGGTGTGAAGGAAAGTAAGCTTTTCATGATCAAATTTCTCGAATATGGGTTGGCACCTCGGGTGTGTGTGTGAGTGCGTGTGTATTAGTAGAATAGACGGCTTACAGTCGTAGAATCGGAAAGGGGATTCTCGCCTCACTACAGGACCGTAGTTAGCTTAGATGATGGGACCAGAGCTGCGTTTAGGCTGCTTTCCTACTGGACGCAGGTTCGAGTTCTGCACCGGGTCCGTTTTTTATTTTAAGCAATCTGTGACTGTTTGGTATGCTATTCGGTTAACACCGGTGCCGGACGAAATGTAGTTCACATTCTTATGTCTTTATAATTATATATATATATATATAGAGAGAGAGAGAGAGAGAGAGAGAGGGAGAGAGAGAGAGGGAGTAATAGAGGTGACTATTGCAAGAAAACGGAATCAGCGAACTGAGCTCAAATTTCACTTCGTGCTGATGGTCTTGACAAAGGCAGGAAACTATTTCTCCCTGTGCCATCAGTAGACATCTTGACAAAATGTGTCGCTACTACCATTTTGCAATGATATACGGAGAAAAAACGTATACATATTTATACACACACACACACACATATATATATATATATATATATATATACATATATATATACACACACACATATATCATTTCGCAGTCCTACAGAAAGCTGAAACCAACAGCACAGAATCCGCTCAGATGGAAAAAAAGAAAGTGCGCAGTATTAACGACATCAGACTTTCTCAGCAGATCCTCTGAACCGCAATCAGACACGCGCGTGCCGTCTGCGAAGTCACAAAGATCGACTCAAACGCACTATGAAGAGGGACTATCATCAACCCCGAATCCTGCGGTATATCACAAACTGTGACGTCAAACTATTTCGGCTGATGCAGAAAAGAGTGAAGAAGGTCACAGGAATGAAGAGGACGAACAACAACGAGGAATAATCTGACGAGACTTGAACAGAATTAAATACATGAATTATGAAACAAAAACAATTTTATTTCCATGGTAACCTTTACGGTTTTACACACCCGCCCACTCGATTTCAATAACAGCGCAAAAAAAAAATTAACAATTCAATTTATTTAAAGCAATAACAATATAATTCAAGTATTTACATTTGTTTTGGGTTTTTTGTTGTCTTTTTTTATAGTGGATATAATCTTTTACTAATTTTAACGCGAAGAGTCATCACTATTTTACACACAGAAACCTGGAATCTATCATAATAAAGATACAATTGAATATCAGTGATGATAAGTTTCAGATCTCTGACATTAGTCGCACTTCATATATAATTTTAGAATCGTAAATAGAATGGTGGGTAGGATTTTGCTGCAAATTGGCATTTAACTTCTTCCAAAATAAGATATTTTGAAAATTTTCGATTTATCCATCTTCTTCGGTCTCGCTCTGTCTCTGTATATTTCTCTCTCTCTCTCTCTCTCTCTCTCTCTCTCTCTCTCTCTCTCTCTATCTATCTATCTATCTATCTATCTATCTGTATTCATCTAGAAAACTGAAGAAGTCTGCAACTTTGATGCAATCCGACAACGGCAATAGTAAACCATATTTAGAACCTTGCACACACTACTAGATCCAATAATGCGAAAAGCAACACTCGTAGTGAATCACAGAAAGAGTTGAGTTATCGAGTAAAGATTACATCCTCAAAAACTGGATTTTTTCTACATTAGATTGGGTTGAAACTGTTTGGTGATCCCCGAGGATAGTAAATAAAATGTTACTCATTTTAGTTGAGTGAATGACTTTCGAAGGTTACCGGAGGCGAAACACACCAGATGAGATCAAATTGAACATACCAGATAAGATCAAGTTGGACATACTAGATGAGATCAAATTAGACATACCAGATGAGATTGAATCAAATATTTGAAATGAGATCAAATTGAGCACGAATAACTGCACCGAAAGTGTGAAACGTAGAGAGAGGAGCGCAAATTAATTTTTATGAGACTCTTCAAGTAAACTGAGTTTTGAATGAATACCACATGGGAGTCGCTGCTCATGAGAGATGGGAAAATCAAAGGTCTGTAGCGCCCTATACATATAAAAAAATAGCACATATAATTATTATTCTTGTTTTTTTCTTGTTGAGGATGAAGTTTTATTATCATTTTATTTCTATTTTAGTCATTTGAAACCATCAACCACAACTGTCAACATAGGTGCCTTAAGTTTTTAAGTTGGTCTGGCTGGCTGGCTGGCTGGTTATATATGTACGCATCACTCGTACAGGTCACATCAAGTTGGAGAGCTAAAAATTGAGGATTTTTTATGAGATCACTGTCTAGCAAAAGGCTAGAGAAGTAACTTATAAATTGATCGCCCTTTTTCCAATTTTTTAATTGATCAACTTTAACATGGCTTATTTTTAAGAGACGTTGGACACGAGACAGTTTCTAATGAGTGATTAACCAGACCTATTCATTTATGTTTACTTATTCATTTGTTTCTTTCAAGTCAACCTTTAAATCTTCAAACATGAGAACGAGCTTTAGACATTTGTATATCTGCAATTACGAAAAGTGGAAAGAATACTGGGCAACACTTAACGGTGGCAACGTACGTCTGAGGAAGACCGAAAACTGTTTCAGCAAAACCCATCATAAAAACAACAAAGATAAGGATGCACGTTCATATAATTCGTGATATGATGAAATATATCTGGACCAGCGGAATTCTCTCGGATATTGACAACCAAGATATCATCAATACTCTCCCAAATATGTTTCTGCAGTGAAAGAATATGATTTACTTGAAGTAATTTATCACTTACGGAATGGACCTACTGTTGTCTACCATTCTTTCAACATGACCAGCCCATTGCTATATGAGTTTTCGAATGGATTTTATAATATCTTGGACGCATATTTTTTTCTTGATATATTGTGTTGTCTTGTGATCTCCCCGTGTAAGGTTGAGCATGATTCTTACATATGCATGTTGCATGGATCTCAGTTTGAGGGTCAGTCTTTTGGTTAGGTTCCATGCTTCAGCTCCATGGGTGACTATCGGCAGGATATGCATTGGCTGTATATTTTTCTTTTTAGGACTAATGGAATTTTCTTGTCCTTGAAGGTTGAGCTTGCTCTGCCGAAGGCTTGCCATCCCAGAGTGATTAATTGCTTGATTTCATCTTTTTTGAAGATTTCATGGAGATTCGTTGTCCTAGGTAGATGAAGAGGTCTACTTTCTCCAGTTTTGTGCTTTCGATTTTTGATCGTTGTGTGTTCATTTTCGACGTTAATGTTTCACATAGAACGTATGACAAACGAAACTAATGTATCTGTTGTTGTTGTTATTATTATTGGTAACTTTTGCTTTCTATCTATATTAGTGTGGTCTTCTACATCTATTTCTCATTTTTAGGCTTTAGAGGAAGAAGTGGATAGTGACAGTTATAGGCTGGGTCCCTTTTGGTCCCATTCAAGCATAAGCAACCTATTCGATGCTTATCGCTGTTCATTGCATGGTATAGTTCAGTGTGGAGGACGGAGAAGAAGGGTACAAAATCTGAAAAGAATGAGTATCAATAAGGCGTGGGGTTGGTGCATTTAAACAAGCAGCGTAACTGAATAATACTCGGAACGTCTGAAAGTACTATTAGGGATTTTTTATGGGAAGTTGTGACATGAGGAAAATGACCAAAAAACTTAGTCCATTTATAGATCAAGATTGAAACCAATACTTATAATAAAATGAATGAATATGCCATGACTAACAAGCATGATACTGCGTTTAATATATTACATTTCAGGCACAATAACAGGCATAATATGCACCGTGGAAGATTTGAGCAAAGTGTTGATGATCGTTCATAACATGCCATAGCTTTCAAATATGCCTACACGCAAGCCATGACATTTATTCATGATCTAACATGGGTGGAGATTAGGGAATACATATATATATATATATATATATATATATATATATATATATATATATATATATATATATATATATATATATATATATATATATATATATATATATATATATACCCTCACGTATGCGTAAGTATTGAGGAAAGTCGTATAACGCTGTGTCTACTAATGTAATCGATTGCTTCTTTATGTTTATCGCAATATGGTACTGCTAATAGAAAGGCTTTCAGTCCAGTTTGTTTCGATTGAAATATTCTTTCTACTGTACATGTTCACACAAAAAGATATGTGCTTAAAAAATTATCAAATATATGTATGACCTGTAAGGTTAATAAATTTGAAGTTCCTTAACCTCATCACCCCAGCATCTATACTATCCCTAGCCTACCCGCACAATCCAAAACTAAACCACTTCCCTTCTACCCTGACACCCTATGGCCTCTATTATTGCTGCTAACACCACAGATTGCATCACAGACTGAATCAAATCCTACGCATCAGGCTGAGTCTAATAGATAGGATCCCTTTTTTTTTTTGCTAACAAAGCATAGTATTTGATGGTGGATTTATACTCCAAAGTAAACTTATAACCATTAAATGACATACACACACATTCACACGCACACACACACACACACAGAGTACATGCAACTGAAGATGGGAATACATCCTGAAACATGTCTAGCTCTCGGATGGAAACACTTCCGGATTAATAAACTTAGTTTCGGTACACTCTCACTTCTGAGTCTGTCCCACTTCCTATAGTACACAGTATATATTTTTATATATATATATATATATATATATATATATATATATATGTGTGTGTGTGTGTGTGTGTGTGTGTGTGTGTGTGTGTGTGTGTGTGTGTAAATATGTATGTATGTATCATACAAAAACAAGCAAAACAAATATGCCTGTTTTTTTTTAATTTGAAAAAAAGTTGAAAAAGTTCTTTAATGTTTAGTGTTTAAAGCTGTAAAGCTTTCCATAATATATATATATATATATATATATATATATATATATATAGTCATGGGAAACCCTCCCAAAAGTCTACCTTCGCGAAATATATATACAAGGTATAACACAAAAGAAAGTTCTGAGGATTTGACCATAATAATTTGAATAAAAATTACATACCTTAACACCGTCTTGAAAATGTTAGGATTGTGACGTACAAGGGTGGTGACGAAATTCCATACTATATTTGGGCTTGGTACGCTTTTAGATTTCTATAACTTTTGAGAAGCATTTACATAGATAGATAGATAGAGAGAGAGAGAGAGAGAGAGAGAGAGAGAGAAAGAGAGAGAGAGAGAGGGAGACGTAGATAGATAAATAGATAGATAGATAGAATGTTTAACTCCGAGGAAATTTATACGCACCTAAATGGGAATATCAGATTAATTCTGACGTAGAGTGAAAGACTGTATCCTTGCGATCCCTCTCAGTCTGTCCGTCTCTTTCTCTCTCTCTCTCTCTCTCTCTCTCGATATATATATATATATATATATATATATATATATATATATATATATATATATATATATATATATATATATATGCCCTCATTTTTGACCCATTAAAGGAAGAAAGATTCTCCGGTTACTTTTGATTTTTACTGGGAGGGAGTTTCCCTTCACTTTTAATCCTTTAACGTCTTCCTTCATTTCCGATTTCCCAAAAGTGAGAAAAGTCTCCCTTCACTTTCGACTGTCAAAAAGACTTAAAAGTTTCCCGTCACTACTGACCCTTTCCAGGGAGGTAAGTTTTCGCTTGATTCTCAAAATGAGGAAGTTTCCCTTCACTTGGGACCCATCAAAGGTGAAATAATTTTACCTTAACTACTGATCCCTCAAAGGTGAAAAAACTTTACCTTCACTTTTGTCCATTAAAAGATGAAAAGAAGTCTACCTTTACTTTTGACTGGCAGTTGAGGGGAAAACGTCTCCCTTCACTTTTGACCCCTTAAAACTGGAAAAACTTTTCTTCACTTCTGAGGGATGGAAAATTTTCTTGTTCATTTTTGACTCGTTAAAGGGGGGGGGGTCTTCTTTGCTTTTGATACCTTGAAGGAGGTAACGAGTCCCCATTCATTCTTTACTCGTTAAAAGAGAAAAAATATCCCTCACCTTTGACTTCGTAAGAAAGAAACAAGTCTCCCATTATTTCTCACCCTTTACAAAGAGGGAAAGATTTGCCTAAACTTTACTTTAGACCCTTTGCAGAATTACATATAAACATATGAAATAGTAAAACATGCATTATAGTACGCACGTCCTTCCACGCGGAAGGGACTCAATTGCTTCCTTTTAGTGAATGTCTTGGGTGTCTCCCTTTGATTTGTCCTATTAAGAATAGTAATTTTAGCGATAAATTGACCTGATCCTAAATTTACCTATAGGAACCTGGGATTTCAGCGCCCCTATCCCTATGTTAATCCTGGGGTCAAGTTATTGTTATCAAAAATTCGCGTAGAGTTGGAATGATGTGTACATATATAGGCTTCAAAATAAAATCATCCTGCAATATAACTATGATTATCATTTTATTTTTACCATCAGAATTTGATGTGTCACTATACTTTTAATCAGTAGAGCGAACGAAAGTTTCGACGTATTTGTTCAATGAATCTTATCCGTAATATCACAGGTTGCATGAACAGCTACTTTCTATATAATTGTCACAGTGGTCGGGAGAAAAGAAAGCAGACAACGTAAAATGTTTGCACATCAACACAGAAATAGAGAAAAAAAAAGAAACTGCTTTGCATTCCACTATAAACCAAAGTGCCAGATAATAAAAATGTGTGTCAGAAAAAGAAATATATATATCAACGCTAATACGTTCCAATGCAGAAATAATATAGCTAAATCCTCGCCTACTTTCCAACAAGCACGACAACCTGAGGGTATTCACACGCTTTCTACCTGTCATGATTGGGTTATTGTTTCTCACAACAGATTCTGGGCATACCTGTATTTTGGGGAGTCACGTAGCGACAAATATGCTTCAGTGAAAGGGTGAACCACTTCACTCCAACGCAGCGCGGTTAGGCTTGGTGGTGAGATAAAGCTAAATAGCAGTCGAAAGGTCTGAGGGCTCATTCTTTGCATTGGCTCAGGCTTACGTCAAACAAAACGAACGAAATGTCTGTGCATCAGCAATATAGCCGCTTCGTATTCTTCCCGCCAATACTGGCGTAAAAGATTAGTAAAGAAAAGAATGGGGCGCCCGCCGTGACTCACTGACTAACATGTTCGCCTCGCTGATCAATACCCTGGTGTGGTGAGATCGATTCGCACTGGGTGCCCCATACTACATACTTGTACCAGACGATTCCAAGATTAGAAAGTAACTAAAAAGAGAACGATTTATACAGAAATAGCAATCAACATCGATTCTATGTACTTTGGCGTCTGCAGAGAGCAGCTAACAGGGCATTTCCCTGTTCTCTTTCTGAGCAAGTTTTTTTCTAAGTTGGAAGCTTATAGTCAATAAAGGATCATGGTGCTGTACAATTTTTTCATGTAACCCCAATCTATTGTACTCATATAAAAAGGATTGTATTATTCTTCGCCAGGATATTCTGACTATATCCTACTGGAAAAATAGCAGCGGAAGCCAAGGCCTATATAAATAAATTTAAAAAAAATATATATATATGTATATGACAGGCCTTTTCTGTCAGTACCGGTTGTATTGATTTATGGCTTTAGACAATCACTTTTCCCTATTTTCAATGCATTTCTATTGTAAAATTATTTACGATGCTTTCTTTACGATGTTTTCCTATTGTGAAAACGTTAGCAATGCATTCACATTGTACATGTGATTTCCCTAGACTTTCAATAACGCTTGCCTTAATTCCTAACCACTGCACTAGTGCTTTATTCCACATTTTCAATAGGATAACATTGTATCATCATCATTCTTTTAACGTCCGTCATTGGACGAAGACCTTCCCCAGGATCTACCACATTTCTCTATCATGGGCGTCGCGGAACCAGTATTTTCTAAATTTATCTAGTTCATCTCTCCATCTTGTATCCTGTTGGCCTCAGTTTCGCATGTGATCTCTGGGATCCATGTTGTGAGTCTTGATGTCCATCGGTTGTCTGGTATTCTTGCAACATGACCAGCCCTTTGCCATTCAAGTTTTTTTTTTAAGATTCTCGTTTTCTTCCTGATATACTTTGCTGTCCTAAAACTTAAGTTTATACTTTCGGATAGCAGAGGAAATTTACGTACTGTATTAAAAGATGCTTAACTTTTCGCCAGAAGATCTTAACACATCGTGTATGCAATGATTTCAGTTCAGATGGGACACATAGGCATTTTGAAACTCTCTCTCTCTCTCTCTCTCTCTCTCTCTCTCTCTCTCTCTCTCTCTCTCTCTCAGTCATGGCTCCCATTTATAATTTTCATTCTGATGTCGTTAATCGAAGTATCGACATCATAAAACACAAAATCCACCATTACGTCTTTATCGCCATTTCTATTCGTACAATAGTTTCCAACTGCTTTTTCACAATTTTTATAACCACTTTTACTATTTAAAGAACAAGAAATTAGTACAGCCAATCCATTTTAAGGAAGTGGCAGATAAATAAAATCACTTTGATTGTGAGAAACTGAATTCAAAATCATTTGTAACTTGACCTCTCGTCCGTTTATTTTATTAGTCAAACGAAGATATAGGTTATTCAGCGAAATCATTGTTTTGATTACACACTTATCCTGGAGCGAAATTTTGCAACTATAAGAAATTTGGTAATATGATTCTTCAGACTGAATACTCACTAGAGAGTTAAGTCGTGGGAAGGCTTGATGGGTGATTTATAGCATGACTTTACTTGACTCCTGTTCTGAAGCTCGGCAATAGGTTTGGCTGTCGCTCTAAGGATGGTCTGGAATGTACATTTCTCCGATTGAAGTATTAAGAAATAAGGAGAATGAACTGGCCGAACTTTACACATCCTCAATTAAAAAAAAGGAATTTACTGACTCCACCTCTACGTGGATTAATGGTTAGTAAGCTAGTCTTGCTGACTAGTATTACTATTGTAGTAAGTAAGATTCTCAGTGGATGCCCCCACTCGTAGGATGGTGACTTCGTTATTTGGAATTTAGATAGATTACTGCAAAAAAGGTCCGTTCGGGGATGGTTAGCACGTTTGCCTCACACGCAGGGGGTGGGGGGTCGCGGTTCCGAAACCCGGTATGGGTGAAGTATGTGAGAAATCTTCATTAAGACAAATATCCTCGTTGTTTGGCGGCGTTCTTCTCCTCCTCGGATAACATTCAACAGTTTGCATTTTTTGGATTGATGGATTCAGGCCTTTTCCAAGTACATCAGTTCTAAATGAATACAAACTACCTCAGCTGAGATGATTCGCTGTATTCATTTACTGTGCTGCTAACTGTCCACTTTCCATCCCTCCGATTAAATATGTCTCGCCACGATTAGTGATAGGACACGTCGCAGGGGAGGATTAGATTCATGCTTTTCTTAAGAAAACTGTAACAAAAGTGACATGAGCAGCTCAGTATGCTCATCAAATTTTCTAACATTCAAAAAAAGTTATGATACTTGTTTATTTCAAATCGTTATGATTTGTTCATCTTGCAATCTGTATTATTCAGTGTTGATGATTACATAATACCTATTGATAATTGCACTCAAATCAATTCTGAGGAATTGTAATTCGCTTTAGGGAAGGGTTTGCTCAAAATCTGGCGGTAAGTATGCATGCAAGGTAACTCGCTGAGGTATTCCAAGTCACCTGGCATAAATCTCTGTTTGAATTTCCGCGTAATAATTACGTTATTTTATTTTAACTTGTACACAGATCCATGGGAATGAACAGATGTTAATCTACCTTTCTGTCTGTCTGTCTGTCTGTCTGTCTGTCTGTCTCTCTCTCTCTGCCTGTCATTGCACACACACACACACACACACACATATGTGTGTGTGTATGTGTGTGTGTGTGTGTGTGTGTGTGTGTAAAGACAAAAAATACATATTATATATATGCATAAAAATGTATTTACAAAGTCCCCACGTCCTTACTAATGAATTATATTATAAAAATGATTGAATTGCACAATAATCTTTGGATATATATATATATATATATGTATATATATATATATATATATATATATATATATATATATATATATATATATATATATACTTTACATATACCATACATATATTTGTGACTGCGTGTGTAAACAATGTGTTCATTGATTAATTTCTTGTGAATTCCAAATTTTAACTGTGCACAGAGCCGGTTTAGACTGTTTTAGAGTCTCAGCATTAAAGATAATGGAGGATCAGTCATCTAATCAATAACGACTGGGCTGTAGCCAGCCTAAGGGCACTTTTTATTGTTCTATGAATACAAAAGTTGCGTCTTGCGTCCAAAACTGTCCAGTGCCAAATTTAATCCCAATCCCACAATCTGCAGACCATCTAGCCTAATGGGTTCTGTGAGTTGATCTTTGCCTTGCTCCGATGTTACCTTCATCTTAATTTTATTAGTTGATTTTTATGCAACATTTACTCAGACCGATTTCATATTAGAAGCGAAGAAAAATTCAGATAAAGGTAAAAAGTAGCCATAGAAGGATAATAATGTTTAATAATACTTCATCAAATGGAAAAAAAGAAATGTATTTTAAAAAATGAAACTACCACAGGGTAAACAATCCTGTCTGTCGATTGGAATGAAGAATAGGTTTAAGGGTGTCATTTGGAGTCCTGTCTTCCAGTTGAATCTTAACTCAATCGGTAAAGCAGGCCAGCGTAAATGCTGCTCCCCAAGTTATTTTCTGATCAATGCTATTTTCTCGGTGCCGGAGGGGAATTGGTCATAAAATCTAAAATAATTATAAGCAACAATACATGAGACCCACCAACGCGACAATTTCAACTGATTATCCAAAAAAGTTGAAAATTTACTTTATAATTGATCTATATCGGACTTTGATATTGATATGAAATGATGATATCTGCTTGGCCAACGGCATCAGCGTGGATTATAATATTCTCTACACGGCTTCCTTGGCTGATATATACACATTCATTGAGTGTGTGTGTGTGTGTGTGTGTGTGTATGTGTGTGTGTGTGTGCATGTGTATGTGTGTTGTACGTTCACTGTGTTGGCTGTGAATGCACTCAATAAGGAATTCAGAGTAACCTTGCATACATTTCAAATTCAATTCCAGTGTTGTAATTACGTAATCAATTAATGATTTTTACTAGTATTTGTTCCAACTTAATTTCAGTTGTTTTTCTCGCCATTACCAAGACTGTCAATTTATTTAGTAAACAACACGGATTGGATAAGATTCAAATTCACATCCCTTTTGCCTAGTCGATAGCTTATCCTTTATTTCCTATACACAATGTTTAATAACGGCCATAGATTGACCGTTTGAGAAGGTGCAGTCAGAAGCAACTACAATTAAGATGAAATAAATATTAATCCAAAATTAATATTGGTTGGCAATTTTTCGTCGTATAGGCTATAAGATGATATTACGATTATGTGATAGCAAGTTCCAGTCTATCTCACAAGCCTCACATTTGTGGAGCAACTGTAAAGATCTTTTTTTCTGAACAGCTAGTAGAACACTATGGCAATAGTGTGGACTAAAATGTAGCTCTTCCTGGTTCTCATGGGAACTTCCTATTACAAACACGAAGGTTTCTATGAATCCCCAATATAAGTATTTTTGAAAAAATCACCAATGTTTTCTATGGCCTGATATGTATTTTGCTGACCAGATCCGTAGAGGACTGAAATATAATACAAATATCACAAAACGTACAAGTATCAGTACAAACTGACCTCAAATAACTACTTATGGTTCAAATTAGTTCAAAATATGTGAAGTAAGTGAACAGGCGATTTCCAATTAAAAGATTGGCGCCTATTTCCTTTGTTGGGCCCAAATACAATATTTATTACTAATTGTTTCTACAGATATAAACAATCTAATTCATTGAAAGCATTAACAATGTTATTTATGAGCTAACTTTTGTTGTTCTTTCTTGAATTTTCAACACACTCATTCACTCGACAGCACATCATATTTTTCAATATATCTTAAACACTGTGACAGCATATTCAATACCTCCATTCAGCCCTTCTGACTGATAACAGATCACCTAAGCGTTCTTGGTTTTCATGGTTTTTACAAAGGCACGTCTTCCAACACATATTCATTTTTATGACATTTACACCTCTAAGTATTGCACCCTCTTTCGCGTTTGCACAAACTCAGTCCAATGATTGTCTCAAGAGCAGAGAATTCTCACTGGCGCAAAGACATTATCCTTTATTTCCGATCTATTCTATTGTTGGATCAGGCGATTGTGTTTTCTGTTTCCTTGTTGAACATAACTGACATCATAGTATCTTAAATTTGAGGGGAGTAGGCGTAGTAGGATGCTTGTCAGAGTCTTAAAATTCACTGCATGAATTCCACTTTGCTTGAGCCAAAGTAAGCTTAGGGTTGTAAACTGCGATCAAGTTGACAACTGTACAAGGGTTTCTTTGACCCAATTGTCAGCGTTTTCATCTTCTCCAAGGACTTGGAATGCCTGGATAGCGTCATTATTCGAAGCCATGAACGCTTTCTTGCATGCCAATTTACACCTACCATAAAACTCCCTCGTCTGGTCTCAGCCAGTATATACATGGAGACCCAATGTTGCAGCCCTTCTTTCTAGAGCTGATGATTTTTTGCTGCCTCAACATCAGTGGCTCACTCTGCATTTTCCTTGCTAGTTACAATAGATGTTTGTGGAGGTAGGATTTTTTTGTATAAGGAGAAACCTTGAGCCATCGGCCACAACAAGGGAGAAAACTGAAGCGACCGAATTAAATGAAATAATCAAGAAGAAACGAAAAGAAAATAGATACGAGACAGCAGTCATCGAATCGACTCTCAAAAATAGTCGGGGCTTCAAAGCTATAAAAAAAGGTTTCAATTCAGGACGGAAGCAAACGATCAGCATACTCGAGGAAAATGGAGACCTAACAACCGACAGAAACAGGATTGTCGAACGTGCCAAAAAATTTTACCGATAACTCTATTCACCCAAACAAGGACTACAAATCAATGAGCAGGATACGCAAGACACAAACAATCAACTCTACTGTTTCCCAGGAGAAACCCCTTGGGAAGTGAAACAAGCCATCAAACAAAGAAAGAAAGGAAAGGCCCCTGGACTAGTCAACGATCTACGCAGAAAAAGTGGATAAGATCATTACTCGGAAACTGGTCGTCCTATTCAACTTGTGTCTAAAACGAAGTAAAGTCCCAGATGATTGGAACTCTACAATCATAATGATTTTATATAAAAAGGGGAACCCAAAAGACCCCAAAAACTACAGACCAGTAAGTCTACTCAAGTGCATATTGAAACTTTTCACAAAAATCATCACCAACCGAATCACAAAAACACTGGATTAAATCAACCAAGGGAGCAAGCTGGCTTTAGAAGAAGCTACTCGACCATGGACGATCACCATTAAATAAATCAGTTAACAGAGAAAGAAGGAGAGTACATAATGCCACTCGCTGTAGCATTTATAGACTTCAAAAAAGCATTCGGCTCAGTGGAATTTCTTCAGGTCATGAAGGCCATCACTCTACAAGGTGTGGATCCAGTACAGAATGCAGCAACATATATACAGTCACAACAGCACTTTTATCAGGCTACATAAAAACTCAGAGCCCTTTCAGCTCCAAAAAGGAGCGAGACAAGATGGTACCAGCTCACCCAAACACTTTACTGCCTGCCTCGAGATGATTTTCAGAAAACTAAACTGGGAGAATAAAGTTATCAAGATAGAAGGTGAATATCTGAACCTCGGATTCGCAAACGACATTGCCCTTTTCGCAGAGAACTTACACGACCTCCAACTAATGCTAGATAAAGTAAATGAAGAGATCAAGAATCACTCTAGAATAGCAAACCTTTGGCAGAGCAAGCTCAACCTCCAAGAACAAGACCCCATTAATACTAAAAAGAAGGGTATACAATAAATACATCCTCCCAATAGTCACTTACGGAGCTGAAACATGGAACCTAACCACGTGCCCATGAAAGAATTATGCTCAACCTCACATGGAGAGACCACAAAACAGCACAATACATCCGGGAGAACACAGGCGTCCGAGACATCATAGAATACATTAAGAAACTCAAATGGCAATGAGCTGGCTATGTAGCAAGAATGGTAGTCAACCAATGGACATCACGACAAGGATCCCCAGAGATCACATGCACAACCGAGGCCGGCAGAGTACTAGATAGAAAGACGAGCTAGACAAATTCAGGAAGAAATGGCTCCGCGACGCCCACGATAGAGAAATGTGGTGAATCCTAAGAAGGTCTATTTCCAATGACGGTCGTTGAGAGACTGATGATGATGATGATCAAGGAGTGATTAGATTTCGGGGCAGATCCAGGAATTTGTTTATGATTGAGATATATTTTCCCAGTTCTTAATCTCATTTGCTTCTATATTCGCCCATGTCTACCTGCACGATACCTCGAAACGTTTTGAATCAATTTCAATGAAATTTTGCAGTAATAACTGAGATTTCCCTATGAATTTGGATGAAATTATATGAAAAATTGAAACACATTGTAAAGAAGAAGTGATTAAATTTCGTAGCGGAACTCTTTTTTGATCGAGAGATATTTTCCTGTTTCAATATTTAATACATTTTAGTATTTTCTCTAGTCTCTTTAAGCGATGTCTCCAAAATTTCCCAATCAATTTCAATGAAATTTTGTGAAAGAGTGAGCTAAATATCAAAAAAGGGTGATTAAATTTAGATGCGGATCCAGGAAATTGGGTTTTGATTAAGAGATATTTTTGCGTTTTCTTTTCAGATGGATTTCTGCATTCGCTCCTGTCTGTTCATAGGATATCTCTAAAAACTCGGAATGAATTATGAATCGTTTTGAAGCTTCGATGTTCCTAAAATGCTTATAGCATGAGTAAGTAAAAATTGTGGGCTTGTGCTTTGTTACAAGAAAAATCGAAAAGATCTCACCTCATACATTCGTATTTTGTAAGTACTTAAGATCAATCGTAATATGAGTCCGAATTATTTTACAGACTATTCAACATTCAAGATTTTAGAAAATATGAACTGAGAATCGTAGCTCTAAGAATAAGAAAAAATATCGCAAGTAAATTTTGATCGCGTTTCTCTCTTTTCTTTTTAAAAATTGCGCGTTCGGCGCTTATCATGTGCTGATTGGCCGAGACGCCGACCGCCAGCCAATCACAGCTCTCTAAATATCTCGTTGACTGAACAGAATGGACGGACTGCTATTATACGCTGTAGTAACTCGCATTACTGTGTCAAGCAGGGATAATTTTCGAGCACCTTTTTTTTTCGGGTGACTCCAAGACCTATTTCTAGGTGGGATAACTGACTGGATATTGATCATAAATGATGGGGGCTGAATTGGAATAGTGTTATCTAACATGCAAGCATTTTCGGGAGGGGTGACGCGTTGGGCATTTATCATGCATGTCCACTCATATTGGTGATTATTTATGATGCAAACAAACATCCTTACATTGAAACATTAAAGTTTTTCAAATTGTTTCCAGGAGTTTAAAAAAATATCCGTCGGTATGCTCATAGCCCCAACACACACACACACACACACACATATATATATATATATATATATATATATATATATATATATATATATATATATATATATATATATATAACAAGAGAAGATTGCTAAAATGCTCAAAAGATGTTCCTTGTCAATTATTTTTAATGAAAGACGTAATAAACAAAATGTGCGGTCAAAGTGTGTGAGTATGTGTGTGGATTTCTATATTCACAAACACACACAACACACACACACGCATATATATATATATATATATATATATATATATATATATATATATATATATATATATATATATATATATATGCACAAAGACACGTAACAAATAATATAGTCCCATGGTAATTCATGACATATGTATGTGTGTGCGTGTATGTGTAGATATACCCACACTTATGTGTACGTGTATTGACCGATGTGCCTATATATGTGTGTGAGTGTGCAAATATGCATGCACATATCTATACTTATATGCACCCACGTGTTTCTGTACCTATTCAGTCCAAAACATTTTTAAACTTAAGAATTATATACAAGCCTATTTCATTCATTGAAGAGCAAATTATTCAGAACAATGAGAAATAAAAAGTGCGCCGAGTCAAATTTAGCCAAAGAAAGTATTTACATTTTTTTTCATTTTCATGAAATGATCAAACGAAATTCATATATTCAGAGGTTTTCATCAACCTTGATTCGCCTGATGCAAGAACGTACGTGCTTGCATGCAAGTCAGTACGAGCAGGTGGGGTTAGGGGGATTACCCCTTTGTTTTGGTTTGGTATGTGATCTCACCACGTGATGTTACGCACGATTCTATACAGCAGAAAATTGTGCTTGACATCATGCGGGGAGATCACAAGGTTGTACGGTATATTACGAAACAAACAGGGATCCAAGACATGATAGAAACCCTGAAAAAAATCCCAAATAGCAATGGGCTAGACATGTGGCAAGAATTTCAGACAACCACTGGACATCACGACTCACAACGTGGATCTCTAATGATACTATTCGAAGTTGTGGCCGGCGAAAAATAAGATGACGTGACGAACTAAACACGTTTCACGACGCCCATGATCGAGAGGTCTGGCGAATTTTAGGGAAGGTCCATGTCTAACGGCAGGCGTTGAAAGGTTGGTTATGATGTAGATATGATACATTCTGTTCAGAGTTGCCATACCTACGTATTATCTTGGAGATTCCATCATGTATGCTTCGAGGCCTTTATTCGAGGTGAATTATCTTAAATACTTCATAATCCCACCAAAGTAATTATCATGGTTGCTTCAAGGCTATAAAGCGCCCAAAACGCGTGTCGGGCGGGGTAGGATGTCTTTGGAAACGTCCTCTGTTTTAATGTTCCGAAAAGGCAACCCTAATTCAGCTGTTATTATTTACATAAATGTATTCTGCTCAGTGCAATTGATCTTAGCAAGTGACCTCTGGAAGTGTGCATCTATGCCTGCGGTATTAATTCTGTGAGCGTGTACGTGTTTTGTATGCTGATACGTGTGAACAATAACATATGCCACCATGTGCTTACGTGAGTTTGTGCAAGTGCGTGTATGTGTGTATGAGAGAGAGAGAGAATGAAGAGAGAGATACAGAGAGAGAGAGAGAGAGAGAGACAGAGAGAGAGAGAGACTTGACATGTGCACGTACTTTTAAACTCCTGGGTAAGTTCCGTTTGTTTTAAACAGAACATAAACAGAAAGAAAACTTTTTTTAAAAAAAGAAAAAAGAAAACGTTAGCGGAAAGTTTAGGGTACTTACAGTTGTGACGGGTGTAAGAAACGGGGTGCGAAGTTATTCTCAGGTACAACAGAATCACACAATTTTGTCACTTATACTACTGGCAGTGGAAGATATACAATAGTAATTGATAGTTGTAATAGTAATAACAGCAGCTACTGTTTCAATTAATAAGATTTTTTTGTCTGTGTTGATAAAACTTGTTGTATAAGCGAGAGAGTCCTTCAAGTAGTAGTAGCAGTAACCGTATTATGTGGAAATGTTGTGAATGGTTAAGTTATCCGCCATAAAAACGTTTGGCTCCCACGTGGCCTCGTTGTAAACAGTCGGAGTTAGAGAAGAAGAAATGTTAGTATTAGTAGTAACAGAGGAGGAATAAGAAGAAGACTTGAAAGTTAATTAACCATCTTTTGTATTGTTTGTCAGCTGTATTGTTTACTGTATAACTTTTCATTCTCTCAATACAGATGATTCTAATGACGGTTGCTATAAAAGCACTACGCTCACACACTATGGATTTATATGTACGTTTGACCCTATCGACATTGCTTTTTTTCTTTCTGTCTTTCTTTTCCTCTCTCTCTCTCTCTCTCTCTCTCTCTCTACCCCCTCTCTATCTCTCTTTCTCTCCACTTTTTACACTTCGTTCTTTTTCCCGTTTTCTTTTCCTTATTTGTCCTCTTCTTTCTTTTGTTATTTCTCTCTCACTCTTTCTTTCGTTCAATCCTCTCTTCTCTCTATTTCTTTCGTTCTTTTTCTTTCTCTCAATCTTTTTGCATCTCTTTCTCTTCACTTTTCCTCTCTCTTCCTTTCGCTTTCTCTTTCACCCTTTCTTTCGCCCTTTTTCTCTCTTTGAATCATCGTTTCTCTCCTTATCTTTTCACTTTCTTCTCCTCTCTCTCTGTCTCATTTTCACTTCTTTCCTTTATAGCCACGTACGCTATTTTCATTCTAAAGCCTCTTTTTTTCTGTCTTGTTTTTGTTTTCTTTTTTATCTTCCTGAAAAGTATGGGATTTCATTTGCCTCCCTCAAGGGCAAAATTGACACGGGGTCTATTTAACATGGAAGCCAACTTGCGTACGTACAAGATTTGCCAAGTCCCTCAGTGTCATGAAGGTGTCAGAAATGTCTTTCCAACCTTACTCTTATTGTGTAATAGGTACATGCTATCACAAGGTTGGGATCAGCAGGACCAAACATAACATGCTCTTTTAGGGGGCCAAGGGATGAATCCTAAGCCAGGTAAGTAATCGATCAACACAGAAAAGAAGGAGAAAAAATGAAAGAAAAAAAATTAGAAAACTTCAAAATCAATATTTTTTTTGTTTGCACACAAATCGATCGACAACTCTGTCGGGAAATGATAAGTTAATTGAAAAATAAACATTTTCACTTATATGTGTATGCATGTTTAGATACTTGCGTATGTATATCTATCTATCAATCTATCTATCTATCTATCTATATATATATATATATATATATATATATGAGAATGCATATTATATATACATATATGTAGTATATATACATGTATATATTCACACATTCATATATATATATGTATATATATACATATAAATATATATGTATATATAACACTACAAATATGTGTTGCATTTCATATATTTATATCATATTTACATGTACAGATTATGTATATATATATATATATATATATATATATATATATATATATATATATATATATCGTGATTATTATGTAGCATTAGCATGTATTTAATGTGTAGATTTTTGCATATGTTCATACACATTAGCGTATAAAGAAGCAGATAATATACAATGTTGGATCAATATGTACGTAACCTGATGGAGTTACTATCTAAATTTTGATCAGAAATGTTCACTCAGTAATGTTCTATCTATATGATCTACGGAGAGGTGTTAAGTTGAGTGCGTTGCTAAGTAAGGAGACTATGCTGAAAAAATGTTTGTTGTGTAAAATGTTGACTTTTTTTATCATGAGGCTATGGATTTACTGACCTATCTATGTATACTCTCTCTCTCTCTCTCTCTCTCTCTCTCTCTCTCTCTCTCTCTCTCTCTCTCTCTCAGTCCGTGTGCGTGTGTGTAAGAATGAGAATTTGAAAATTGGTTTTTACTTACAGAAATTTGGCGGTAAGTTACGAAGATAACACCTCCGAAGTTGGTTTGGGATCTCGCTTACTACTGCAGCCGACTCGTGCAGAAAGTCCTATGTAACAGCGTTGTCTGAAATGCTGATTTACAATAAAGCTGCCCTGTTTAAATCCAATATTTATCCCCCGAATTCATCAATATATTACACAGCTCCTCCTGCAAATGGCTATCGTAATTCTCAAAACCCTTATCGATCAATGAATAGTGGAAGAGAGACACAGAGAGCGAGAGGGACGAAGAAAGAAAGAAAGAAAGAAAGAAAGAAAGAAAGAAAGAAAAAAAGAAAGAAAGAAAGAAAGAAAGAAAGCGAGATATAAACATATATTTTGTTCTGATATATCGTTTGATAATGTATCATATATTTGTTATGATGTATTACCAAAAACGTGACTATACTTCGTTATTCTGTCTGGATAGTCTCAGTTCGAGGACTCCGCATATACAATGCCAAAATTGACAAACGAGTTGTTTTTTTTTAATAACGTAAATATAAAGCAATAAATAAGCAAATGAATGTCAGACAAAGCAGAAGATTTATTAATGATCGCAGCCAAGCGACCACGAAAACTTGTGTGAGAAAGAGTGACAAAAAATGAAAGGTTAAACATGACTAAGTAAGCGAAAGAAAGCCATTAGTTAATGCATTAATAGATACAATCGCGGGCGTTATTTACAGATAAGAAAAATAAAATCAAAATCAAAGTTACAACAGCGACAAAAAAGCAGAAATATTATCGTTTTAACTTTCTCTCTCTGTTTTTGCACCTCTCCCTCTTTTCTCCCTATCTCTCTTTCCCTGTCCGTCTAACTCTTTCCTTCTTTCCCTCCCTTTTTTCTCTCCCCACCCAGCCTTTCTCTTTTGTCTTCTCTCTCCTCTCTTTTCTCTCTCTCTTTCTCACACGCACACACACACGCACACACACATACTCTCTCTCTCTCTCTCTCTCTCTCTCTCTCTCTCTTCTCTTACATTTCATGTAAATAAATAAAACATGAATAAACAAGCAGAAAGAAAAATATGAAGAGGGCGGCAACAAGAAAGAAAGAAGGAAGGAAGGAAAGAAGGAAGGAAGGAAAGAAGGAAGGAAGAAAGAAAGGAAGGAAGGAAGGAAGAAAGGAAGGAAGGAAGTAAGGAACATAAAGGATATCCAGATGATGAGGGTGGAAGGAAAAAGAGACTGAGAATGAAAAAACAAATCACGTAAAGGGTAAAAGAAAAAAAAAACGGATGATGTTGAAGTGATGGTGGCAGGAGTGGTGACGTTATGAATGAGATGAGACGTAATCCTCTGGGTGGGGCGGAACAGGTAGAAGACGGAAAGATTGCGGGTAGCCAGCCGTAAGACCGCCCATCAAGTTCTTGAATTATGGCTGGAGGAGCTTCACAAGCTGTTTATTTACTTATTTATCAG
Organism: Thysanoteuthis rhombus; assembly: GCA_963457665.1. Taxonomy (NCBI): domain Eukaryota; kingdom Metazoa; phylum Mollusca; class Cephalopoda; order Oegopsida; family Thysanoteuthidae; genus Thysanoteuthis; species Thysanoteuthis major. The sequence goes on from OY735202.1 coordinate 47,367,365, forward strand.
AAACCGTCAACCGAAATCGTCAACACGGGTTTCTTCAGTTTCTAAGTTTGTCTGGCTGGCTAAGTATGAATGTGTCACGCATAAAGACCGTACCAAGGGAGTTACAGGACTGGAAATTTCAATAAATTTTGTTTTTTTGAAAATCATCCCCCTAGATAAGTTTTTGTGTTTGTGTCTGACAGCATTCACGCTTGCTTGTTGTTTTTCTTTTCAAATTCAGACTTTTTTTTAAAGCTCTCTGCTCAACAAAAGATGAGAGGAGTAACTTATTCATTTATCACTTCCTTTTCCGATTTTCAGTTGATCACTTCTAACATGACATGCTGTCAAAAAGAGACATTTTCTATTGAGTGACTAGCCAGACATCTATTTATTTTTCTCTTGATAGAATAACATTCGAGGCATTTTCTTAAATGACAATAAAGTATCGATTCGAATATGTTAGCACATACGTGCAGGAATTGACAGAAAGTTTAACTGTTCGCCTGGCCTGCTTCGTGTTTCAAATAATTATATATTTTCAACCCATGCCAGTGACCGGTGTTTGATCCCAAGTGAAAAAAAAATCTTATTTAGCGTTATATCAGACTAAGGTAAGCTTGCTAACCATTACATCACAATCGGGTGCCCTTTGTGGTTAAAATTTCCCATCGATACCATAAGAATGTTTGAACCCTTACAAAACCCCAGGACTTTGAATAAGCAGGCATGTCCTCCCTACTCGGAAGACTGGCACGAAACTATCTTTTTTGTCCCATTCATACATGTGCTGGACCAAATTGAATATAGTAAATATCGATTCGGTGAAGAAAGTTGAAGAGAGAGGGGGAGAGGGGAGAGATTGGCCACAATTTTTGCATTATATATACGCTTGTGAATATAAGGTACCTACCAATTCGCAAGTTAGCCTCAAAGGCCATTGCTAGATTCTCTCTTCTCTAAGCGTCTTTTTATTGTGACCTTGTGTCAGACTAAACAAAGTACAGTCACATATTGTGATAACTTTGGGACAGGGTCTTTTAGATACCGATAACAGACAGATAATATCGAGTATAAGATACAAAAATTGGAAAAATTTGCATTGTTTTAAATTCATTATCATCTTATTAAATTCGCTGTAATAAATCATTTGATTTGAAATCCATTAATTTTGTATTAATTTGGGAATTTTGATAACAATAACCGTTCGATAACATTATTCGGGTTAAAGGGCTTCCTCAGTATCTACGACCAGGCGCTTGCTGTAGAGCTTGTCTCGAAAGACCGTTGCCAATGTCGAGTTTCACCTTCACTAGGAGCTCCACAACTGCAGCCAGAATTACACGTAAGTGAATGAAAGCAATATACGTGAACAAGTCAAGTGACTTGAGCACATGTCATGATTACGTTCCTTTGACCAGTGAATGTCTACTCTGACAAGTCTTCATAATCAGAGCAGAATTTACTCATAAATGATGTGCGTTTGGGGGCCTAAAGGTTAATATTGCAGGAAATGCAATCAGAGAACTGAGTGAAAATTCTGGCTGAGATAGTTTGTGTTCACTGATTCTTTATAGAAAGATCAGAACGCATCACTCTCAATAAGTCAGGTCAGGAATTACACCTTACTGCCGGTACCATGTAACCTTGTCCGTGTGTTATTGGAAAGGAGATGGGTTCTGCTTAGTAAACCCCGCTACCCATAAGAAATGCAATGAAGGATTCAGCATGGTACTTTGACGATCTACTGGGCCAGGTGATAATTTGATTTTATTTTAATGAATGATTGTCATGAAAACGCCAGTGTTACATATAATTGAATGAAGACAATGCACATAAACTTGGCAATGTACGTAAACTAGTCAAGTAACTTAAGCACACGTCATGATTACGTGACTTTAACGATGAAATGCATACATAAAGTGAGCAGTAAGCATGCAAGGGTCAACATTCGCGCTCAGAGAGCATTCTCGAAGCATTCATTTTCCCCTGCCTTCCGAGCGCCCGGTGCTTTGAGTTTTATGAGTAGGGCACTGCAACCTCATGGCTTGAAGTGGTCTGACAGAATATTTCCTGGTTTGATTCAGACGATTACAAGAGAAATATTATCCTTTCTTCGACCTTTCTTTCTCTCCACTCTGCATTATAGATCTGGAAAGTGAGATTTCTCAATAACCAAAGCGAACGGGCTGTATTTCCTACATCCTACCACCAGAAAAGATCATTTTCTGATCAAAGAAAGATCACCAGCTCCTATCAATTTTGTATTACAGAGAAGTCCACTCTCTTATTTTGAATTATATGTGAATTCGCAAGGTTCTTGTATATTTCGATGAATTTTATACTTGGGTACTTATTTAAGTATGCATAAAAGTATATACCTAAAGAAATCTTTCTGAGATATTGCATGCATGTGCAAATATGTAAATATATGCATGTGTGTGTGTGTGTGTGTGTGTGTGTGTGTGTGCGTGTGTGTGCGTGTGTTCGTGCTACCGTGCACACGCGCGTTGAAAAAAAAATAAAAACATAATCTACTTCCTCTCAATTTTTAGGGTCGCACAAAAATCATTATTAGCTGCCTTAAAGATTTATTTATATACTTATATCTGCTGAGTTTTAAAAGCCCCGGAATAATACATATTTATTATGAATTCACTTGAAAGATTTATTCAATCAATATACGTTATGCCACCCGTGACATTACGGGCACAATTTATTGAAAACATTCATTCAATCAGATGATTACTTATATAATCGATGGGATATATTAAACAAATATGTCAGAACATTTATTCGCTCTAATGATTACATATATAATCAATGGGATATATATTTTAAAAATACGTCATTCACTTTAATGGTTACATAAATAACGAGTAGGATTTATCAAACAAGTACGTCAAAACCGCTATTCACTCGAATGATTACATATATAAGGTGTAGGATTTATTAAATAAATACGACAAAACATTTATACACTCTAATGATTATATATATAAGGTATAGGAGGTATTAAACAAATATATGAAAACATTCTAATTATAACAAATAAAAAGCGAAGGATTTATTAAACAACATAGAAACATTCAAACGAATGATTACATATAAAAAGGTGTTAAACAAATCTGTCAAGATTTTCATCCATCCAAATGATTACATACACAAGACGTAGGATTTATTAACCAAATCAAAACATTCATTCTCTCTAATGATTACACCTATAATGGTAGGATTTATTAAAAATACTTCAAGACTTTCATTCAATCAAATTATTACGTATAGTGATAGCTAATAAGGACTCATATAGGATGCAAGCAGATGGCTAAATTCTCATGGTATATATTCATATATAAAGAGAATATATTATTTCAGAACGCTGATAAATTTTATTCATTTGTAAGTTGTTAGAAGACTAATACAAAACATTGACAACTGATGCGCCCCAAGAGAATAGAAAGGGTACATTTTGCCCCCTCCCTTCACAGAAAAAATTCAATGCTCAGCTCTCGGTTAGTCTTTATTTTGGTATAAAAGGTGAAGGTCTTTTAAAGAATGAATGGTACTATCCATAGTAACATTAATATCTAAAAGTGAAATTTGATGATTTAACCGCTGAATTCCACAATACTATTTCATTACAAATTTGTGTAGCAAGTTTTGGGAAATATTCTGTATACTGCGCATTGAAATTTTAGACAGAAATGGATTGTAAATGACTAGAAATTAATACAACCGTTACTAAAAGAAATGGGCTATTATAAGTATAATGTGGATGGACTGAGGATTGATTTCTCATGATGAAGAGTTGCAAATAATTTTTTAATTCATTGAAAATAAATTTTTTATCGGAAAACTATGAAAATAAGAATGTTAGTTGACGCAAATTCATGCAGCCGTTGATGAAAGAATTGGGCTATTACATATACGAGAACGAGTTCCTTGCCTGACAAATGAATTAAGTGCATGGACAAGGAAGAGATTATGTCCTGAAAAAAAAATTTTGTTTAAATCAAATGTTTTTTTCTATCAACAGGCGAGTGATTGTCAGTGGCCATGATTTTATTTAAGCATAGTGACAGAGAGAATTGAGTTATTATATCTAGAATTTAGTCGTATCATGTAGAGGGAAAAATCAAAATCTAAGTAACAATTGTACGAACGATCTGCTTAATTTCAGATGGAAACCGAAGGGTCAATCCCTTTTTCTGATCACTAACGATCGTAGAATGACGGTCTGAGAGTCGCAATAAATGAAAAGCAACAGAAATGAGGTCTTAGAAATATTACTAAAAAATCAATGATACGTAGCGTTTGAAATTTCTTTTTCAAATTGTTTTCAATGGACACGGTAACTTTTTCTTCTGCTTTATTCATTTTTTGTTCTAAGAATGTTTATTAATGGCTACTACTTGAAGCTCAAAATATAGCACAAGAGGAAGAGGAAATTGCTCAGATTTTTTTATTTTTGGAAAACGAAAAAAAAACAGTAAGATTCTCTTCCTTCACGAAAAAAAAAAATGATCGACAAGAGATCTATTCTTGCGCATAATTACAAAAATCTCAAGGTAAAGGTGATATACCATCAACGGGTGTGTATTTACAATGTATTTACAAGAGTTGTGTGGTAAACTACTGGTATGCACGACTAATAAGGTAGTTCCAAATTAAACCCGTTGGATAATCGTGGAGTAATGCTTAGCAAGCTAATCCCGTAAACAGTCGGTAGTGTAGGAGTACGATGCTCGTGGTCATGTGTCTAAACTATATATATATATATATATATATATATATATATATATATATATATATATATATATATATATATCATTGTGTCCTCCACAGACAACTGTTTCGATGTATTACATCTCTTTATCTTGGCTATAGACTTTCCATTATCCCATCCAGTACTGCGAGGTAGAATTGAAACCTTCACTTCAGACCTGTGGGCCGATATCTGGACAACGGAACTATTTAAGTGATATATTTTAAATCACATAGAAATCCCTCATCCACTCATCTTCCTACGGAATATATATATATATATATATATATATATATATATATATATATATATATATATATATATATATATATATATATATATGTATATATGTGTGTGTGTGTATATATATACATGTGTGTGTATGTGTATATATATATATATATATATATATATATATATATATATATATATATATATATACCATGTTTACCATGATTTCAGTCTGAGTTATCCCCAAAAGAGAACAGCCATTGCAAAAAATCATCAATTGTGCTTGCGAAGACCAGATAAAAGCTGCGGAAAAAAATAAATCAATTCAGAACGATGCTGATTGGCAGGCTAGCTCAAAATAGTGTTTACTCGTGACATCTAACGGAGCATTTAAGTCCACTTCTTGAAAAAAGCAACCCGAGCAGTTGTTTGCTGAGAAAAAGTTTCCTGGAAATTAAGTTATGAATTTACCTGGAAGATGACAGGAGATAATATGATAAAACGGTAAATGTTTTGATGTTGTAAATGAGATTAGTTTTATTTTTACTAAATAAACCGACTGACTTTTTGAGACAACCTCATATCAATAAAACAATTGAGCGAAAGAAAAAGTTGGTGCATGTTGATAAACCATTTCATACTGATTCGACGGAGTTGAATTGCGAAAATTGGGATGGATCGTTTTGAAAATTCAAATAACATTCTCAAATATTCTCCAGGTATTGTCTTTGAATTTTGAGAATAGTCATTGTGATGTCAATTTTGTTCTATCTTTGCTGTTGACACGGATATCACACATGACAGCTAGACGTAGAATGAATTAGCCAAAATGTTGTGTCGTCATTAAAGATAGCAAGAAGAGATTAGATTCTTTGAACAATAGTTGGTTTTTTTTCTCCAGATATAGGGGTAGATGGGTGAATATATAGATAAATGTGGTTTTCCATCGGCTATAGAAATGCCTATGTCTTGATAATCCTTTTCCAAAACTTTCTGCAGCTGATGCATTCTATGATTGGCCAACGAAGAGTAAGTTGTACATCGAACAAAGGAAAGAGAAACCATCAATTTTAGTAGGAATCAATTGTGGGGTCAGGTGTCCAATCAGTTTCTCACTTACGAAGAGTTTTGTCTCATCTAGCCAAACAGCGAACAGCTTGAAAGTAGCTCCCTCTGCTCCTTGGTTGACTCTTCAAACAAAGACGTCATAATGACAGCGGTAGCATCAGATAATTCGAATTGTAGTCGGGCAGTTGAAGAAAGACACCTGAACTGAACACAACTCTCGTCAGCTAGCAGACCAGCAGGTCAGCTGGTGAGGGTGAGGAGGAGCAGTAAGCGGCTTACTTGTTCAACTACGTTTGGGGGAAGGTGAATTCTTCTTGTGACTTCAACAAGCTCTTTGATTCACAATGATTCGAATTTTTGTGTCAATGCAAATACATCATCCATGTTGTTAAACCATAGACCTCGTGATCCCGAATTCGAAGTTGTAACCCCCAAGACATCTCTCAAGATAGAAATAATCATTTCTACCAACATAATGTTTACTGCAAAGAATTATAGATAGTATCTTGAAAACTAACGGCGAGATTTCATCTAAAAACCGCTTCCGGCAATAAAATTTTCTTGAATGCCAATTTCGTCCTTGTTATTTGAAGCTGGACAAAAAGGAATTAAACTGCAAAATGTTAATTATCTCTCCTGGAAAGGAAGTGAGCATTTTGTCAAGGATAAAAAAAAATAGTTCATATCTGTCAAAATGATAATTTTTGAGACTGCCAGTTCTCGATATCACTAATAACATGGGTTGTTGGTAGCTTATGATATTTCGAGGTTTATTCGCATCATCCTTGCAACATTATAAAATGAAGCAATCTTCTCTGTGTATTTATTGTAGTGCTTATATGTAAAATAAGAATTCTCTATTTCGAAATGAATCAAATTCAAATTCTCATGTTTAAACTTCATAGCGTATACACGAGATGCTCAACTAAAACTAAACGTGTCCGATCATTGAAAGTACTAACTCTAATTCGCTGATTTCTCCGCCTCTTTCGAAAGAGTCGCTTGCCTGCTTCTTGCACTCTAGCTCACAAAATATACTGCTCACAAAGGGTAGTGGCACGAAAATATTTGGTTGCCTAATATTATTTAATCAATTGAATGATTTGGTTAGATGCATGATGATAAAAATGATATTCGATCCATAAGAACGAAAATGAAAGGAAATTTTGAGGGTAAGTAGTAAAATAAATCAGATTTATAAACAGATATTATTCTTTGTTTAAACTGGAGTTGACTTATAACGTATATTGTTTGTTTGAGTATCTGAAAACAGGTCTGATCAGTCACTGGAAAGAAACTGTCACTAGAACAATGTCTTTTGGCAGCATGCTGTGTTAGGGGGGATCAATCGAAAATTGAAAAAAAAAGGACGATCAATGAATAAGTTACTTCCCTATTCTTTTGTTGGAGAGTGATCACAAGATGTCTGAATTTTCCAAAAGCATGCATGAATGCTACCAGACACAAACTAGGAGATCGAATTAGTATAAAGTTACGATTGTAAATTGAGCCCAACTCACTAAACACTTATTTAGGTGGAGAATTTGAAAAACATCATCAACAACCCCAAAACTTTTTTTTTCTAGACATAATAGGGAGTATACATTTCCATCTCTTTAGCTGGTGTGGCCCGTACACATGATGCATACATAGGTCGTCAGCCAGCCGGACCAGCTTGAAAACTGGAGAAACCTGTGTTGACAGTTTTGGTTGATGGTTTCTAATACTGTTACGACGTAATATTCTAGTTCGTGCAATAATAAACATAAGAGGTTTTTTTTCAATAAAATTTCCCATATGTGGGTCATTTATTGTTACGTATTCATGAATCCTACGTGTACGTACGTATTCAACACAATGGGAATTGGAAAAAGTGAAAAAATGCTCTGTGTTCTGACAAAAGACACATGACACGACTCTTTAAATTATGCAAAGCAGAAAAAATATCTCCTAATAATGCTATTTATATAAAAACAATGCCTCCATGTATTTATTACTTACTACAAGGATCAACCTGTAACTTTTTTCAATTCAGTGCCTGTCAATGGACGGGACTGTTTTATATTGTTACTACTACCAGGATGGTAAGGTAGTTATGGGGGAGAGGGACTTCCCCAATGCTCACTCACCTACACTCTTCTTCGTGAACCATAGTGGTTACGTAGAGATATCAATGATGAGACAGAGATTTGAATTTATATCTTTCCAAAGAGCATTATTGCCAAGTGTACATAAGCAGCGTCAGCCGAAATTTGAAAAGACTAAGGCAGGGAGATATGATATCACCAAAACTGTTTACAACGAGCCTTGAAGCACCTTTTGGACAACAAAATGGGAAAACTTGAGAGTAAACATAGATGGAGAGTATTTGAAGAATTCAAGGTACCAAGATGATAATATCATAACTGTAGGAGATCTACAGAGCATATCAAGTTATCTAAATAGAGCAAGTTAAAAAAAAAAAGGCTAAAAAATGAGAAGAATAAAGACAAAAGTAATGTTCGATGATAAAGTCCCCAAAATACCATAAGAATAGACGATGAAATCTTAGAGGAAGTTAATGAATACATTTACCTAATTCAATTCGAATTTGCTGAAGCATACAGTTCTGTTTTTTGCTTTGTATAAACTGTGCTCGTAAATTTGTATGAAAGCTTCTTAAAGAATATTGTTTGATAATATTAAACTTTCAAGTGAAGCTCACCGAAAGTTTAAAGAACTTTTTCAAAGTCTGCATGATATTCCATTCGTAGCCATTAGCAAGTTTAAATGTGATTCGTTTATTACATAATTCATTGTCCATCAAAATCTGGAGTCTTTTCGTTAGTCACCCCCACACTGAATAATTATAGCTATTCCAGCTCATTTTATTTTGTTCACTAAATAATTGGGAAAAAAGTTATAAGCTCCCAACGTAAACTAACCCCTTTCCTGACTGACTGATTAACCCTGACACCTATCCGTAACACCAACTCAATCATTGCCCTCAGCTCTTTTCAAAATAGATATTATTTTGAAAATATCAAAGTAAGAGTTGTATTTTTCTAAATGTTTACATCTCAACTATTGCAACATAAATTTTAGTAAATAAGCAGAAAATGTCACTTTGGCATAGTCAGTAAAAGAGCCACCGACCAATCACTTGGTCGTGATTTCAAATCACGGTAGGGAAATATTGATTTTATACATCGGTTTGGATCAATTTAACGGAACAGACCGACAGAGAACATATACCTGCACCGAATTAGGTGGGGATTGTCCTTGTTCTTCTTGTTACAATGGGAAACAAAATTAACAGCCACTGATTTTAATTGGAGTTTGACAATAAACAGGTTCTCTTTGCGTGCGTCACCAATGTACCAGAGTCGTAGACCATCATTACAGTTTAGTTGGTTATTATTCACGTGGTGTCCCATATTTGTAGCGTTGTATAAGACATGGATTAAGCTTAAATAATGTAAATATCTTTAGAGGAGGGGTGCCACGGCGTATGTTAACAACATTGGCACCAAACCATTAATACTGTAGCGAGTTCGATTTCCATTGGGTGCTTCGTTTTTATTGCCTTGGGATAAACTAAAATAAGCTTCCTAAATATCTGCAGAGGAAGATCATTTCATTATGGTGTAATGGATGGTAACCTTAGAAATCTTTGATACTGTAATGGGCTTAATGCAACCTGATAACCTCGAGCCACACTAAGCCAAGTTTTTTTTCCAAGGGGCGTCATGTCCTTCTGTAATTGTTAGCAACCTTGTCTCCAGAATATTCTAATGCAGTAGGTTCGACCCATGAACCCTTAACTAGACTAAGATAAGCTTAGTAAAACCTATGAACATCTTATTTCATTGGTATAGTGTATGGGGACGATGTGCTTTTACAGCGGGTTCTCCGAAAATATCTTGCAATACACCAGTATGTACTGCATAATACTCTGACATATCCGTTTAGTATACTATTAGCTATAGTCTGGTAAAAGGATCCATAGTACCAAGGCTATCCTTGAATAACACGCTATAACCTGAAGATATTGGAGGGATATGGCATGAATAACACCACTTCCTTTTATAGCTCAACATCGACAAAATGAGAAAAAGATTTTAAACATGCACTTATTACCAAATCTCAAAATGCCTTTGTGACTGAGAGAAAAAGAAAAACAGTCTTTCTAGGCACGATGGTCAAAGGGGCTGACCCAAAATACGACTATTGACTTGAAAAAAATCATCATTTTATGAAAATCAGAAGCAAGCATACGGGTAAGTTATTTTCATACGAATCTGACTGAAAAGTATCCAGCTATTTTGAATATCTCAGAATAAAAACATAACTTTCTAACTAATCATAAGGAAACTTTACCGCACATTCGTGAATAAACACTTCCCTGTGAAGTTACTCAGTTGGCAGTGAGACTCAAGTGAGATTCTGTACTGTGTGACCATCACATTCACAATGACATATCACGTCATAAATTGTGCAGATTTTTTTTTAATAAAATATTGCTTTACCCGGGTCTGTCAATCAGGCTATGGTTCAGATTTGGCTCAATGCGTCTCCTTGCTTTTCCAAAGAGATTTCGGACCATGGACAAGATTGAGATGAGAACGCAACGAGGCAGCTGAAAGCAATCCCTATCATTTTTAAAGGTTGAAGGAACGCTGTTATAAGTGTGTGAGGTCTCACGAGGAGAACTTGGAATGGCACTTGAGCAATATTTTGATTATTATCAAATTCTGGATACTTTGCAGAGAAGTCTCGTATATGGCTCGATTTCATCTCTCTTTTCTATAAGGTCGTGTTAGAAACATTGAGTGAGGAATGTTCCAAAACAAGCGGGACGCTGCCAATAGTTTAGATTTCGATAATGCTAAAGAATAAAACAACGAAAAATTTGCACTATTTCTTATGCATACTAATATTTACGCACTAGTGTGGTGAGGGCGCGTGAAAACACAGACAGGCTGATACAGGGGGTTTTTCACGAATATGAGATCTTAGATCGGGGCTCCGTGTACGCGAAAGTCCCTTTCGACCAGGGCAATGGATACTTGTGAGTGCATGAAAGGTTCAGAGCCTTATGATGAAAATTAGCGTTCATCCTACACAACATTAGTTTTCCAACATAATCTCCTTCCTTGACAAAGCACTTACATAAATTTAATATTATACAGTGATAATGTCAGATCAAAACTCAGCTAACACCCGTGTCAGTTTGTTGGCTCACTAACCCACTCACTTAAATTCGTTAGAAAAAAAAATGGTGGAACCGAGAATATACCTACTCAAAAAAGATAGGGAAAGTCTAGATTGTAAAAAACAAAAAACAAATAAACTTGAGAAGGGGAAGGAGTAAGAAAGAAAGCTCATAAAATTCCTTTAAATCTAGCGGTACTTCTGATAATAGCAAGAAATTGCCACTCTCACTGTCAAAATGAAAGAGTATCTGGAACATTAAAGTTAAGTCACACTTTTCGTGGGGTAAAGGAATCTTTAAACGGAAGCTTAACAAATAAGAGTGGAAAAAGTGGTTTCTGCATCTATCAATCTATCGTTATATAGATAGATATTGTGTACACACACAAACAGAAAAATATACACATACATATATATATTATTCTTTAGCTTTGTAAACGGAGATTTGAGCGTGTTTTCCACATCTGTTACAGAATCTCATGTGACCAGCTAGGCCGATGCAGGAGAAGCCACCCTTTCCATCGCAGTTGCAATATATATATATATATATATATATATATATATATATATATATATATATATATATATGTGTGTGTGTGTGTGTGTGTGTGTGTGTGCACGTATATCTGCATTAGGTGTATGTATTCATTTATATAGTTCATATATATATACATCAATTTATCATATATATATATATATATATATATATATATATATATATATATATATATATATATATATTTGCATGTGTGTGTATATATATATATATATATATATATATATATATATATATATATATATATATGTTTACATTAATACATAGCTGTCGCGTTGAAAGGTGTGAATAGGTCGGGAATAAACGAGATGAGAGCTTGGTGTGAAAACAGGTATTTTGGCCTTTGCATCACCGGTGGCAGTTTAACTCAAGGTATAGGACCTTCGCTACGTTGAAGCGGCTACCCTATCGGTGGCAGATTCGATTCCTGCAGCAGCCCCATTTTCTTCAATTGTTTATTCTCGTTACGTTGTCTAGAGTGAGTGATACAACAACTGTGTAACGACGAGTGATAATTTCAGATAAGTTTCTATATGACATAACGCAATTCATAATCATATATGTATGTGTGTGTGTATGTGTGTTTATTAGAAATAACAAAAAAAAACAAGAATTGAACCAATCAACGGTCTTGAACAAAACCAGCAAATAAATAGCCACAAATTCAATTTATAAATTATCACACACATGACATGTTATTATCTCCTATCTGAGATGATGAGGTTATAAAAATGTTTTCGTTCAAGCACATATATTCTTATCTCTCTCTATATCTATCTATCTATCTATCTATATATATATATATATATATATATATATATATATATATATATATATATATATGTATACATATATATATATATATATATATATATATATATATATATATATATACATATATCAATGCATTTTGGCACGTACATAATTGATACGTGTGATATTTATATAGATATGAAGTCCTATCCGACTGATATACCATCCTAGTATTATTTATTTGGAGAAAATTACTTTCTTCTTTAATTACTATCGAAATTGTGCCTAGCATATGGAAATGACTTTGTGTTTGTATGATTAAAGGGTATAATAATGAGATAAAACTTATAATTTTGCAATAAATTTTCATTTTGGTATATACATATACGTATATTTATACATGTGTGTGCATGTGTGTGTGTACGTGTGTGCACGTGTATGTTTGTGTGTGCGTGAACTATCTGATAGTAATGAACACATATATTTAGATCTGTTGATTGATGGATTATGCGTATATGCGCATATGTACGCTGGGGAAGAATGCACATATGTGAGCGTACGCATATTTGCATATGAATAAATGCTTAAGATGAATAGATAAAAATACAGCTATTTGTCATGACATTACGAAGGTTCGTCCTCTCCACATTACTTACAAAGTAAAGAATATACTCAAAAATTCCTACGCACCTAGTTGGAGAGGCACGTAAATACACATGCGCGCCCGTGTGTGTATGTGTGAGTGTGTGTGTGTGTTGACAGCTACTAAGCGTAGAAGATAAGTAATTATAAGCATCCTTATTAAAGGGCTGCAGCTGCCGCTGGCAGATGTCATCTCAGTGTTCGCTATGAGAAATATTACATATAAAAAGCATTTCCAAAATAAATATATTTGACAGCGTCCATAAGTATCCGAGCATTTCAAATCATTTTGTGTTAAATTCATTTGCCATTGTTTCGATTGCATTTCCCTAACTCCATTCATTAACCGTTTGCCTGGTGTGTTTTTTCTCCAGTATTTTACTGATGTTTTCATGCATCCGAAGTGATAAGCAATGAAGGCGGTTATAATAGGGATAGGATGCTTGCCCAGATCAATATACTCAGACCTTTGGAGTCAACACCATGAAGCAACATTCTATTTCTTCATACATGATACGAGATCTCTGATTGTTTTGAGATTTTTTCTCTCATAATTCATCTTGTTTATTCTTGTAGGTGCATTGGTTTTAGATCCCTCTTTTCCAGATACGAAATTGTGAACGCCAAAAATGTGTGAATTCATGCCTTTTCCCAAGTGAAAATTTGGATGCAAACATATTCAGTCGAAATTCGAAACTCGGTCCACTGATTCCGTTTTTCCCGGCGGTAACCTTTACGCTACTCAAGACCTCCTTGAGGTTCTTTAACATCTTCCTGAATTATGATCTGGTTAAGGATTTATAGTTTTGCCCGACAGCAGAGTTCCCTCCGAGCTCTGCGCTTGTGCGCTCATACAAATGTTTTGTAATAAGTGCACGAAGGAAGTTTCTACATACAGTTAGGTACCTAAAATATTGCAGCAATTATTATTATTATTATTATTATTATTATTATTATTATTATTATCATTATTATTATTATTATTATTACAACAACAACAGTTGTTATCTCGGTTCCAGTAGATTCCGGCCTACTTCCCAGGGAGAAACTTGCATTCAGTAAACTTAGGTCCCTGGCACATTTCTGATCAGTTTTGTAGTTTCCAGCAGTGTTAATTTCTCAAGAGCTTCAACTCCTATCGACACTACACCAACATAGGCCATACTCTAAATATTTGCGATTTCTCTTCCCAGAGTATAATTTTCAAAATTCCCTTGCTCCTTCTGCTCCACCTCTTTGCAATATCTATTATCTGACATTTCTTCCTGCCTTCGTGCACTTTCACTTTATCAGGTCTTCTGTGTTGAAATCCCACGATATCGTTGCCCCATCATTTTTCATCACGCTTTTGGGTTAGTGGTTTTACCCATTTCATATTTCTAATCAACCCAAAATTCTGGTATAGCTCCATATGTACAATTCATGCTATACCGTCATTGCGTTGTTTATACTCCTTCTAGGTCAGTTTTTTTTTCACAATCTGCGTTCAAATCTTTTTTATCGATGTTTTTCTTGATCCAATTGGTTCTTACTGCTTTATCTTGCACTTTGTAGCTCTTGGTTACCTTTTTCAAAACTTTCGTCCCAATCCACCCCCAGAACTTCACCTCTCCCACCTTCTGTGTCCCACAACAGCTTACCATGTAAATGCTCGTCCCTGAACTTGGAGCGTCCGTTTTTCTCCCCTCCTGTGCTTATCTAAGGTTGAAACGATTTTATTTGGCTCAGGCAAAATTCCCTCTCTCATAACTAAAGGAAGTAAACTTTCTGTTGTGTTGGAGATATACAGAGACAAATGTCTTCGTTTTCAGCACTTTTTGCCATACTAAGGAGTCCTATCACCCCTTCCTTTCTAGGGTTGTATAATTTACCTAAGTCACTCTGAGGCTGATACAATTAAGTCATGGACTGCATTTTACCCTGTTTTTTATCCATAACTCCCAAATCTTCTTTTGTCCATTTCAGTATTCCCGCTTCATATCTTACTAAAGAATTCGAAATGGAATTCATTGATGTAATTGTGTTTCCGTCGTTGAATTTCGAGAATGTTATCTTTCAAACTATGCTGTGATACTCTTTCCTTATTGCATCTTTCATCTGACTATGCAGCAGTTTATCTGCTATTAACATCCCCAGTTACTCGTGACCTTTCTTAGATTCGATCTCTTATATTCCTCTCCCGATGTCAAGTCCATTTCAACCACACTTTCAGGTATTCCTCTTTTCATTGTAACATGTTCACACTTGTTGGTCAAATCATCGAATCATCCATGAAGAGAACTTGATTGATTTCTTTTTTATCTCTTTACCAAAGTGTTATCCTGCAGTGTCTTTTTGCGGAATATAACGCTGTGAGTCCAATTACAAATTATAAGGGTGACACAGTATCACCCTGAAAAATGCCTAACTTGACGTTTGTTCTGGCCAATTCTTCTTTACCTGATGTTAGGGTTGCTTACCTTCGGGCAAAGTTTGATGACATTTTCTGCTACCGAATAATCTCCTGAAACTTCGAGATCCATGTGTAGGACAGCATATCATATCCATATCATACTCAACCCTACATTTCATTTTTTTTGTCCACGAGCAACTGGTCTTTTCTGTCTCTTCTGTTTTTTTTCGACATCCCTTCTGTTCCTCTGGTAAAATCTCATTCGATCACGTAATAGGCTTTTACATTGTTGCTGATATTTTTCTATTCCACGGCGTTGCGCATCGAATACCTTAAACCAATACTCCTGGTCGAGGCGCTTTCCAGTTAGCTATACTACAAATCTTTCCATTGATCTATACTTTTGTTAATACAGTGTCTTGCTGATTGGCAGCTTGCTTTTATCTCTCCACATGTCTAATCCATTCTACTGTTGTGGCTTATTTCCTCCTCCCAAATGTCGACCCAAAACGTTCTTGACTAATCTTCGGTATTTCATCCCATTCGTTATTCTTCTCCTCTAGTTCATGATAGAATCTGGATTAATTTGACAGAAAAACTCGGGTCTGTTAATATTGCTTCGCGCAATCTGTGCACAGTGGCAGATTTGGCCTCAACACTTCGCTTAAGTTCCTCTGCTGTCCGTAAGAAAATCTTTCGTTTTGACTCGATATAGCCTTTATAACCTCTCTTTATGGGTCTCCTTTCTTATATTTTCCCATCTTGCCATCTTTCAATCAAAGGAACATATTTGCGAAGCGCTTTGATTTTCTCCTCAATTCTCCTTTTCCAGGTTTGGCTCTTCTTGTGTCCTCTTTTAGGGTCCTTTGACTCCGAGGAACTCGCTTGTAACCAAAGCTCTACACTGGATGGACTTGTTCGTCTCAGATATATTCCTAGCTTTCATCAAGCCAATTACTTAATTAATCAACTGAGCTTTGTATGTTAATGTCCATTTATCGATTCATCATAAATCATATGTCACGAGTAAATCGTCTTTCTCCATCAATTTCACAATTTCTTTCATGATATTTCTCTTTTCTCCACATTGTTATAATTCACGATAAATCCTTTATTATCATCAATTTTTTCTTCGGTCGCTTTACAATCTCTACTGTCCACTCGGTTCATTCAGTACTGGTTACAAGGTCTATTTAGTCATTATCATACCCGACATATTCATCTCTGTCTATGCCTGATCTCCTCTTGTTGCAGCTCTGATGACCAACCATTCCTCAGAATCATTTGCAATTGATCACACAATCTTTTCTCAGACATTCCAAACATTTCCTTTTCTTTCCATGTAGCTACAAATCTTTGTCAATATCTGGTTGACTTTCATAGTAGCATTTCATAACACAAATATTGTCTCGTGCTTACCACATTTTTCGGACAGTGGTCGTACGACGACTTGGCCTGTGCACCCTGTCCACGGGACATCTGCCGGGCTAGAGACCCTAATATTCTATCCAGTCTCATTGATGCTGTTGATACATTTGTAGTAGACGTTTCCACTCATGATGAGGTGAGTGTTTTCAGATGACACAAGCACCAGTTTTATTAG
The DNA here is from genome assembly GCA_963457665.1 of Thysanoteuthis rhombus. Lineage (NCBI taxonomy): Eukaryota > Metazoa > Mollusca > Cephalopoda > Oegopsida > Thysanoteuthidae > Thysanoteuthis > Thysanoteuthis major. The sequence goes on from OY735202.1 coordinate 47,384,547, forward strand.
GAAGCTCGCCAACCAAGGCTAGAGGGCATTTCTGCCTTGTCTTTATGTCAAACTTTCCTTCTTCCGGGCTTTCGTGGCCATGAGATTAGAGATTTATGATAAGTTTAGACCTGCTGGACATCTGCATGAATAGATAATTGATGATAGGAAAATCATCAGGTAACGGGACATGGAAGAGGCGACAGAAGACGGACAGGTACAGCAAGCAGATATTATTATCATTATTATTATTATTATTGTTGTTATTATTATTATTATTATTATTATTATTATTGTTGTTGTTGTTGTTATTATTATTATTATTATTATTATCAGTAGTAGTAGTAGTAGTAGTAGTAGTAGTAGTAGTAGTGGTGGTGGTGAAAATAATCTCTTGGTTATCTGCTTCTGTCAAATATCACATTCGTATATCACCATTTTCTTGTTCTGCTTTGTGCAGCACAGCTACAGACACATTCGGTACCAAACTGTTTTGGTACTTTACAAAGTCGATGAACGTAGGGGGAAGCAATTTTGTGTCTAGCACAGACAATGACCGAGTTTTCCACCTTATCAATCAACTCAAAAAGGCAAGGTGAGAAAATATTTAACAATGCATGAAAAAAAAAATTAGAAATCCCCATTGATATCTATTTAATGGAACAACAAACTGAAACGAGTAGTTCGAAGTATATAATAAATAATAAAAGTAAATTCGGTACTTGTTAGAATGTAATCGTACTTGTATTATATCAAAACGTGTTAATGAGGTGTCATTACACACGAGAGATAAACAGTGCCAAAATTATCTTGAAACAATTTCAAGTTTATATTCGTACATGCATCCAGTGCACACATACTTTTGTCACAGGAAATAAGTCTACACGCCATTGGAGTTTTGTACACAGTAACCACTAGAAATTAGAGCTAACATTTTCTGGTATTTCCATGCATTAAGGATCACGCCAGAAACATCAGATCCGAGTCTGATGATTGGTAATTACGCTGTTTAAACACCAGACATTTCGTTTTCTCTCCCCCTTTGAACTTTCTTACCAGGAATGTTTTACAGTTAGAAATCGACATACTCCAGATTTTGAGCAAATAATTAATTCTAGGTCAAAATACTTTGTCTTGGGCTGGCTAAATATATTCACTGAATTTTCAGTCATCGTTTAATATCTGCTAACCGTATTTATCCCTTGCAATATATTTCAGCTCTCCAATCTAATTTTCTTTCATGAAAACCCAGGATTAATGATGCAATCAGATATTGCTTTTTCCATTTTTTTTCTATTAGCTTTTAGTCTCCTAGAGCAAAGCTTTTCGGTCACTTTTCATACCAAAGGGTTAGTAAGAAGATTATTTATGCCACAGTATTAGGGATAGTGAACAAAAACTGCTAGAATAGCTTATTGACGTTGAAATTGAGAAGTTAAAAATACTAAAACATAGCATGTCGAAAATGAAAAGTAGAAAGACAAACGTTGGGTAAGGCACTTGTTTACTTTTGATCTAAAAAAGCGGACGTTGAACTGAGTTTTATTTCGAATCTCTAATTGAAATGATCTCCATTATTACACTGGGAATGCATCATTTGGCCTAAACAACGTGGATAGAATAAACAGTTAAAGAAAATGGGGCTGTGGCAGGAATCGATCATGTGAACGATAAGATAAGCGCTTCAGCTAACCAGCCTACGCTAAGGTAAAGGCCCCAAATATCTGATTTCACTCCAAATTCTCATTTTGTTCATTTATCGGTCATTTGTTTCTTATAACGCAGACAATTATATAGCCGGTGAATGTATCATTTGGCCTAGAAAATGTACATAGAATAAACACTGTCAGTAATTCTATTTTCTAAAGCTCAAACTACTATACTATGACTTTGAAACTATTAATTCCTGCCCCGAAAGATCTTTTTTAAGCATTGACCCCTCACGTATGAGTATGTCCAAAAAATGATGGAAAGCGCTTCCCCGGGTGATACTTATTCAAAATACAAAAGCAATTTTATTTTTTAGCATCGGTCATAGCCAATAATTTCTGAGAAGACCCTTGATGAGAAAACGCAATTTTTTTCGACGGATTTGTTTTTCAAGAATGCAATACAGCCCCGCAGAAATCGAACATTTTTTTTTTTGCTGAATTCGACCCAAAGATGTGTGCTGCACGTAACTCGAGACATGCTGATTTCGCCCCTGCTTCGCATCAGTGATGCATATTTCTCGACATCTAAAAGTATACACGCACACACACACACTTATATATATATATATATATATATATATATATATATATATATATATATATATATAGTAGATTGTGGATTCACTACACAAACTAGCTCATGTTTCCGCCTGTTTTTATTGGATTCCATTATGCATGCTGCTCGCCGTCTGGTTAACTTTGCCTACAAAAATGGCTGTTTCCGGTTTGAACATTGCACTTGATCTGGACCCAGCTGTCAATATATCGCTCTCATGGGGTTTGGGGGTGGTCACTATTAGGGTTATGACTCTGCACGGGACATGTTATTTAGGATTCGTGGGGGTAGTTGGTTGGATTATGACAAAAGATTTAATTTCAAAGAGCGGGGCAAAATAATCAAATACACTATTCTCGTGTACCGAAAAAAACTATTTACTTTATTTTCAATCAAAGGAGCAGCAATGTAAAGACTTTCTTTTTTTACAAGGAAATAATGTAAAGAAGCAACCGAATCCTAACCCTCTGACCCTAATCTCAATCCTCCAAATCCCCCAAAATATGTTGCCTATCGGATTTAAATTGAGTTCAATGTTACGACCAGAATTACCATTTTTTTTTATGGCTGTTATTAACTGGAAATAGCTATTTCATTGCCAGCCGAAAATTTGGCTCTCCAAACCAAGGATTATATATATATATATATATATATATATATATATATATATATATATATGTGTGTGTGTGTATGTGTGTGTGTGTGTGTGTGTGTGTGTGTGTGCGCGCTGACAATACATAAACACAACAGTTTGGAAACTGGATTGAATTTATTTCCGTTACATGTCTCGAGAGACTGTTTGCTCTCTTTGTCAAACGTCCAATGGGAAAAATGATATTTTTTTTATGAATAACAAGGTTTCGTGGGGAGTAGGGGAAATTATGCAAGGTTATTGTTTTTTCTAAATGTGCTATCTTCTTTGGCGAAAAGGAGATGTCTTCGTGTCAAAGTTGAAATAATTTGTACATAAGTGAAATTGAAAGGGATTTTGTGTGTGTATACGTTGTTTAGTCAAGTGACTGTTATTAATGATATCGTATGTGTTTATGTAGAGTTTGTTTGTAGTAGATGGATTGTTGAGAAGGGTGAATGTGAGTGTGGGTAATCCAAGATTTTACAAAAGGGTAGGTATGTATTTTTCATTTATTTAGATTTTGTACTAACCTGTCTACACATTGATATTCTACTGTATGAATTTATGTGTTGTTAATCCAAGATTTTAGAAGAGTGTAGGTTGTGTAATTTTTTAACTAGCTTGTTAGAGAGGAAAATGGGCCAGCCTTGGTAGTTTGCCGTGGGAATATGTGTGTAGATTATTCCGAATGTTACAAGTGTGTAAGTAGTGTATTTTCCGTACTAAATCGTTCGAGGGAGGAAAATGTGTCCGTATTGGAATATTTCTGTGTAAATATATATGTTGGTAATCCAACATTTCAGAAGAATGTAGGTAGTATAGTTTTATATAAATTTTTAAGATATGTTGCTTTTTGTTTCGTTTTTTCTTTCCATTTAAGTGCTGATTTTTACGCCTACTTGTCCGAGAGAAGATTGTGTCAGCATTGGTATTTTGAGGTGTGAATATGTTTGGGTAATCCAAGACTTGAGAGATGTTTAGGTGTTTCAGTTAAATATTCTTTGATTTTTGACTAACCTGCGTCCATTGGATGGCGTGCGTATTTGGTGAACAACACACCTACAACTACGCACCCTCGCATACGCTACTTAAACACATACAATTTTCTCAAGAGCAATCACTAGACTAAACACAATATACTTACAGGAAACCCTTCTCAATTTCACTAATACACAAATGATTTCAATTTTTAAAAAAGGGAGGCATCTCTTTTTTCGCCAATGAAGATAACACATTTAGAAAAAAAATAACTTCACATTGTCTCCCTTACCTCCTCTCCAGACCTTGTTATTCTCTAAATTTTATCAATTTTCTCCACGATATATATATACATTTATATTATTGTGCCATCCACAGACAGAAGTTTCGTTGTATTACAACTATTCAGTGTGGCTATAGACAATTCATTTTCTCATCCAGTACCACGAGGCAGGATTGAAACCTTCACTTCAGACCCGGAAGCCTGTATCCCACTGCTGAACCACGGGATTTGACGGTTAGGAAGGCTAAATTTAAGCGATATATTTATTTAGCTTAAATTACCCATCAATTTCTATTCCTATGGAAGAGCATTGCATAAGCTTACAATGAACGAATTATATATATATATATGTGTGTGTGTGTGTGTGTACTGTTTCAGGGGTTGCTTTATTCGTGGTGATATCGTGATTTTTAAATTACGAAATAGAGCGTAAATAGATCGATATTTACAGTTTTCTTGTCACTGTTCTGTTTCATACCATTGAAATCGATCAAAATGGCGTGAAACTGGTCAGTAACAACAAAACTGTAAGATCAATGGAGTTGGATGCTGACCACTTATTTCCGTTAGAAATGTTGTTTGGCTCGAGGGTTCAACGAGTAGTCAATAAATTAGATCAGGTCCATAAATTCAAAAAAAAAGCGGAGAAAAATATCGGATGTATCATAATCGCTAACTAGATAGCATTATGTTCAGCATTTACGTTTGCCTGATGATATCAATTTCTTATCTATCCTTTTATCCCAGCAGATAGATGGAACGCTGTTAGAGACCTTCAAGCAAAACTACCACCAAAAACTGTCAACATAGGTTTCTTCAGTTTTCAAGTTGATCTGGCTGGCTGGTTGGCTATGTATGTATGAATGCATGTATCAGAGAACTAGAGAATTGGAAATGTAAACATTTACTCCTTATTATGTCTAGAAAGAGAATTTTTCTATTTTGTTTTGCTTTTTTATTGAATCAGCCCTAAAATAGGATTTTAGAAAAGGTTTCAATTTACATTGTAACTTTATGCTGAATCGATTCTTATTTTGCACCCGGCTCTACTCACAATTGTTTTCTGCTGTTTTGTTTTTTTGTTGTTGTTGTTGTTGTTTGTTTGGGTTTTTTTTTTTGCTTCTTCTTAAATCGGACTTTTTGGTAATACAAGAAAAGTTGCTAAAATTAACAATTTTATCGATCAGCACTTTTTTCTTGTATTTTAATTGATCACCCCAAACAACATATGCTACCAAAAGACATTGGTCACGTGACGGCTTCTATTGAGAAACTAACCAGACATTTCTTTTTTTTTATTATTAGATTTTTTGATAAAAATGCTCTCGGGGTTGATTTCAACCCTCTGGTGGGTCAGATGGAAGACCCTGTTCCTCATTCGATTTGAATTTTTCTTCATCGCTATAAACCGTTTGTCGTTTCTTTGACGTTCGTCCATATTGATATCGCGCGTTCATCAGAAACCTCCCACCAGTACTGTCATAAAAATTGTCAATATGTTTTCCCAGTTTTCAAGCCAGTCTAGTTGGATGGCTATGTATGTATGTACGTATTACGCGTACGCGCCGCACTAATAGAGCTAGAGGGCCGAACATTTATACATTTACTTCTCTTTATTTCTAGAAAAATGTTTTTTCGATTCCCCCTACCTAAATAGGTTTTTATTGGAGGGTTAGATTTGCAATGTAAGCTTAAGCTAAATTGATCACTTGGCTCGTGTCTGGCCAGATTTGCGCTTGTTTTTGGATTTTTTTCTTTTCGATTCAAACCTTCACTGTGCACCAAATGTCGAGAGAAGGAATTCATTGATCACCAGTATTTCTAATATTTTATCTGATCATCCCTAACACGACATGCTGCCAAAACTCATTGGTCACTTGACGGTCTCTACTAACCAGTCCCGTTCCTCTTTTTTTTTTCTAAATCCTCATCTATTTTATGGAAAAAATGAAGGTTGGTTTTCTCATGCATAAAATCTCTAATTGATCCTGGCTTTTACCGAATAAACTCGATGAAAGTAGTCCGTTCCATTTCTGCAAGTAATTATTATAAATTTTCTGCGAAAATACACCCGCAGCGACTTCTACAAGATAACAAGATTCCTAGTCGTCATATCAATGATTCAGATGGGTTACGGAATAATTTTCCATTGATGTTTAATTCAGGTCAATGCACGCATTTGTCCGAATTCTAGTGGATTGAGGTTAAAAAGTCAAAACACGCTTGATAAAAAGAATGAGAAGAAATGAGAATTTTCTTACTTGGTAAGAGTTGATATATAAACAGAAGTTTATTCAGTTTTCCTCGTGCATAAATGAAGAATTAAAAAGTATATAAATCCATTATATAATACATATATATATATATATTATTGAGTCATCCACAATACGTTACACCATCCAGTACCACGAGTCAGGATTGAAACCCTTGCTTCAGACCGGAGGCCGGTATCCTACCGCTGTGCCATGGAACTGGACGGTCAGTAAGGTTGAATTTAAGCGATAGATTCTATTTTAGCTTAAATCCCCCATCCACCAGAGTGCTCTATTCCCATGGAAGAGCATTGCATATATATATATATATATATATATATGTGTGTGTGTGTGTGTGTGTGTGTGTGTGTGTGTGCGCGTGTGTGTGTGCTTCCTAAGGCTAAATTTGTACAGCATATAGTAAGAAGTGGGAGTCATTCATCGTGAATTGAACTCACTATAGTAATGATCTGAGAGGAAAGCTGGAAAACCACTGCTCCACATGAATGTATATGTGTCGGGTAAAACAAAGAGAACCTAATGAAAGGTCTCAATAAAGTCGATATTCTCTTGTGTTCAGTCGTTATTCAAACACTTATTTACAATTATAAAATTTTTTCTCCTAATACCTGAATCGGCAAGGCAACTGCCACGAAAGGCATTTCCCCAGATGCCGACGAAGGCGATTTGAAATCTCACTTGAAGCTTATTCTTTATTTACGATCAATGCTGTTTGCTCGAATGTCATAAAACAACGACCTGACAGCCTCAATGCAAAGCAACAGAAATAAGAAGAAAGAAGAAAGAAATACTGGTTAAATATTAATAATTGACAGGGTTTCATCTGAGGAAAAGAATGAATAACAAGTATGGTTAGTCACTCAATAGAAACCGTCTTGCAACCAACGTCTGTTAGCTGCATGCCGTATTGGTAGCGATTAATTAAGAATTTAGGAAAAGTTACTTCTATTGCCTTTTCTTGGGCAGTGATTGCTAAAAAAAAATCAGAATTTTCGAAAAAAAAAAAACAAGCCTGAATGCTGCCGGATGCAAACTAAGGGGCAATTTTGCATAAATTACATAGTAAATTGTACCCCCACTAAAATCTATACAGAGGGGATTGTTTCAAAAAAAATTGTAGGACATAATGAGTAAATGTTCAATTTTCGGCCTTCTGGCTCGATTGGTGCCACTTGTACGCGTGATACATCTATTGCAAGTAAGCCAGATCAACTAAAGAAATGAAAAAAAACCTATGCTGATAGTCTGGGCAGTTTTGCTTGACGTTTTCTGATATGTTCATTTATTAGTCAACCAATTTCTGTATAGTCTAGAGGCATCCTATGCTCTTGCTGAGTAAAGTAACGTCTTCGAAAGGCTTTTCAAGAATATGAGAAAACAAGATTATCGTTATCGACGGCAGTCAATTTGTGAGGAATACATTTTTCTTAAATGTTTCTAAAGGAAGCCAAATGACGTGGAAAAGGCATAGACGAACTCTAGAATTTACTGAAAGAGCTGAAATTGTAGTTTTATGGATATCCTCCACATTTTCCTTCAGTTGGTTGTCATTAATCACTACTGTGGATCTTGACAAATATTCTCATCCGCAGAACAAATTTTCCGAAACCATCGTCGTATTGTCCGCCTGTTATTGGTTCCTCCATCCGATACTAAAATAGCGTTTCGTCCTATTCCAGCTATTTTGTTCCCCGTTTGATACTCATGCGAAATGCAAAGCCATAGTTGCTTCAGAGACAAAATCATTCCAAGGGTGAAAACAAAGTTTATGGTGAATTGATTATCTGAACGAGGAGGTACCACAAAAGAGAAGCTGAACGTACAATACAGAGTGATAAAATACGAGATTGCATCAAGAATTCTGTGGTGTAACATGTAGTTTATTAGCTGAATTTTAATCTAAAATTTCTAGCGTATAATTTTCGAACTATATCATAAATAATCAATACTAAATTGATCGCATTGACAAGGAAGAAGATTATGTTGAAGAATGGATATTTGTTGAGTAAAATGATTGCCTTTTTCATCATTTGGCTTCGAACTTATTGACTTATCAATTTACACATGTACCTAACTCCATTTTGAGAGAACCAAATCATAAATGGTTGCAAATCCGATGATTCAGGTTATATATATATATATATATATATATATATATATATATATATATATATATATATATATATATATGATCAATGTGTTGACATGGAATAGCAATAATCTGACAACATGAGAGTGAAATGACAACATCAGAAGGCTTGCAGTAACAAATGATTCGCGGATTTATTTTGCCAAGAACGTAGGTCATACGAGAAACTGCTCTTCTTTTATAAGTGGTCTGTGAATTGTGGTAGGTGGGGTAGAGTAAATCAAGTTGATGGCCAAAGAGACCATGAGTGTTGAAGGCTGTGTGTCAACTCCCCAGGAATATCAGCATCTAGGTTTGAGAGGTCATTTATTCAGCAGATGTTTCCAGATTATCTGACTCTATGTGTGAGTGGGGATGCTAATTAAAACTTGAGTGATGGACGATTGAGGTCAAAATAGGGTTTTACTCATGTTGGGCGCGATGACCTGAGGTTGGGAAAGTTTATATGTGTAGGAGCCAGTGTTGTGATGAGATCCATGTGCCCACAATTGCTACACAGCCAACATTTTGAAAATAGGTTATAGCATTGGTAACCATGTTGATATTCGTACCTACTATTTAGAATTGAGTGAATTAGATTCATTGTGTGAATTTAAAAGAGTTGTAGTTGGTATGGTTATTTATTATGATTATGAGATTTGATGGGTGTTATTGTTTATTATCATAGTATCATTTCATTTAGATGTAGTATTGATGCATGGCTGGTCAGGTTCCGATTTAAATTTCCTTTGTATCTACATTTCGAGATCATTTAGTTTCTCTGGTTCAGAAGGTTCTTTATTCTTAAATTCCAAGATACTTAGTTTCTCTTCTTGGCACAAGTAACATTTGTCTTAAAAATTATGTTGGTCTGAAATTACTAATGATAGCCAAGTTCACAGAAGGTGTGATTTTTTTTTCTTTTAGCTACCAGAAATATTTTAGAGTGCAGTTTGATATTGTAGTTTAAAATCGGGAAGAATCTATTGTGGTGGCAGTATGTTGATTTTCACTTATCTTTTGAGATTCCAATGTAATATCTTTGTTGTATTGTTGTCCAGTTATGATATATGTGAGGAAGTGATCATAGAATGGTAAGATGTAAAATGCAAGCAAGCACCAACAAAGAAAGCAAAAAAATGTTCCACACCAAACTGCAACCGCTAAACTTACCAAATGAACTCACTCAATCCTTCGAGCTAAGATAAAAACAGATATAAAATCCTTATCAATAAAAACGACATCAATATCAACAAACTCTGGAGCAAAATAACAACCTCTCTAATAGAAGCTGCCACTATGTGTAAACCAAGAAACACGCAAATCAATAGTAAAATCTCAGACGTAACTTTGAAACTCATGAAAAAGCGCAGGCACCTCAAACCACCAACTGCAACAAAGGAAAAATAGAGGTGACCGGACGAAACAAAACAATGAAAAAGTAACTAAGAGAAGATAAAAGAAGGTATACGACAGCAATCATCGAAACCACTCTAGAAAAACGTCGGGCCTTAAAAGTAATAAACAAACCTCTCAGTAGAGGACAGAAACAATTAACTAGCATACTCGAAGAAAGATAGAGACAGAATTGTCAAACACACCCAAGAATAATGCCAAGGACTCTACTCGTCAAGACATGGGAAAAAATGAACAGGATACGCAAGACGCAGACAATCAGTTCGAGGACTTCCCAGAAGTTGCATCATGGGAGGTGAAACAAGCCATCAAACAAACAAAAAAGGGAAAGCACCTGGACCAGATGATATCACCATCAATTTCCTCAAAAAAGCCGGTAAGATCCTCGATAAAAAAAAACTAGCTATTCTATTTAACTTACGTCTAAAACATAGTAAAGTCCTGGTAGACTAAAACACGGACATCATAATGCTTTTGCATAAAAAAGGAAACACGAAAGACCTCATTAACTACAGACCAACAAGTCTATTCAACTGCATCTACAAACTTTTCATAAAAATCATCACCGCCTGGATCACTAGAACACTAGATGAAAACTAACTACGGGAACAGGCTGGATTTAGAAGAAGCTATTCGACCACGGACCATCTCCATTCAATAAATCAGCTGAAAGAGAAAGCAGCAGAATACAAAATACCATTTGTAGCATTTATCAACTTTAAGAAGGCTTTCGACTCATGGTCACGAAGGTCATCACTCTACAAGGTGTAGACCCTGTATACATCAGAGTACTGCAACATATATACATATATACAGTCACAGCAACTCCTTTATTCCTTTACCGGGCAACATAAAGACTCTGAACTTTCCCAGCTACAAAAAAGATAAGACAAGGTGATACCAGTTCAACCAAACTCTATACAGCCTGCATCGAGATGATTTTCTGTAACCTGGACTGGGAAAATAGAGGAATCAAAATAGATGGAGATTGTCTGAGCAACCTCAGATTTACGGACGACGTCGTCCTTTTTCGCAGAGAACTTACACGACCTCTAACTCATGCTAGATGAACCAAACGAAGGAAACAAGAGAGTCGGCCTACATATGAACTTCAATGAAACGAAGATCATATGTAACAACCACATCGGGAATAAAAACACAACTGCCAAAATTAGAGATGCAAAATTGGAAAAAGTAGACCACCACATTAACTTTGGACAACGAATCTTTATGAAACCCACAAAAAAAAAAAAAAATAAATTGAAGAATCACTCTAAGATGGCTGGCCCTCGGCGGAGCAATCTCAAACTTCAAATACAAGACGATCTCATTAAGCCTAAAAAGAAGAGTATGCAACCAATGCATCCTCCAGATAGTCACTTATGGAGCTGAAACATGGAAAAAAAGTGACTGGCTAGCCACAAACTGAACCAGGTCTGAGGGTGCAGGAATCTGTGGAAACTGAAGCAGAAAACACTTCTGCTCTTCCTGGCTTTTGGAGGTGGTCATTCAAAATGCATTCCTTGTTAAACTGAAGAAAAAAACTTCTTCCATGGTCCATCCTTTGATTCTGTTCCATCAAGCGAGAATTTTTAAAAAAACTAAAGATGTCTAAGATGTATTCTGATTATCCTCAAAACGAAGACGACGATCGCCGGCTTCAATGAATGAGGCTTACGATTGAATTGCCTTCAAACTTCTGATGATATTTAAATGTACCTCTTTGGTTCACTTCTATTGTTCTTCCGAGCTGACTCTGTCAATAATTTGTTTTTAGTTTTTGTTTCATCTAATTTTTTTTATTGCAACACCCAGTCCATTTTTACTCTCTATTAACTTTAATTTAACTGCATGAATCGGAAATAAAGAAATAGCCTCCGAGTATTGTTTCTATTACTTGTGTGTGAGTGTGTATGCGTGTACATGTGTGTGCGTTGTGTTTTGTGTGTATGTGTGTTATGTGATTTGTCTGCGTGTGCAAGAGTGTGTATGTGTTCGTGTGTCGATAGATAGATAGATAGATATCTATTTTGGGATAAAGTCTCAAGATGGTTGAACCACAGAGTAGGGTCATTTGCCAGTGACAAAATACTTTGGTTTGCCTGCCAGTAACTATTACGCCACCCATCATCTCCCGATCAACCCATAAAAGTGTAATTAGACTCGTACCTTAATTATGTATCTGTTTCTTCATCAACCAATGTAATCCAATATCATCAATTCAAACGATGGATAATCCGTTTTAGCTGAGCACAGAGACCAGAGCGAACACTGAGAACCGATTTGATACATTCAAAAGATTTTATTCCATTTGCCAAACAAGATTTTCATGAAGACGACATAATGTAAACTATGATATACTACCATAATAAGCATGAAAATATACAAGCTTATTAAAAGACATTATATGAATATAATATACAGCGTTGCCAAGGATTATTGGCACCCTTGAATCTTTTGAATAAACTGTAAAATATATTCAGAACTAATTGTAAATCTACCAAATTTGTATTATCAAAGTATTTTTATAAGATGTCTGAAGTAATTGTACAAAAAACATACATGTAGTAATGTCAAAGAGGAAATCGAAAATATTGCCTGCCTTCAATTATATTTGCTTGCACCCCCAACCCTTGGCAAAAATAACTGCCGCTACAACTTTCTGGCAGCAATCTATAAGCTTTTTGCACTTGTCAGCTGGTAGTTTCTGCCCCTCGTTTTGTGATTTGTTCAAGCTCTTAAATACGTGCTGTGTATGATACTCATTGAAAACATCACTCCAGATTTCTGATTTCCCCACAGATTTCCAATGGGATATAGATATGCATAACTCATTATTAGCAAGTTTAAAACGTTAATATTTCATTTTTAATTATTCTTCTATGCTTTTGGGTATGTGCTTTAGGTTTTTATTGCGCTGAAGTATCCAGGAACTACGGATGAAACCTGGCTCTATAATCCCTTAGTAAGCACGCACACCAGAAATTTGCTTATTGATGACGAAATGAACGTTATAAACAGAAGAATACCCCAACTAAAAGTTGAGCATGGTAGAGGATCCATGAATTTACGCGGCTTCTTTGCTGTCTCTAGTAGTCAAGGCCTTGACCGTATCAAAGGAATCATGAACTCAAAGGATAACAAATAATCCTGAGTACTGATGTATATAACATATATATAACATATCACAGTAACAGAGAAAAAAGATTAAATTACTAGAACTATCTCTATATAGCATAGTCGTATTATGAATTACTAACAGTGGGGATAATATTGCCATCCAAGATATTCGATTGGTAAATCCAAGTGATTTTTAGATGTGAGGCATCAGAGTTAATCGCTAACGGTAACAATATAGTTACATTTGCTTTTGTCGATGAGGAAAACGCTTGCGCTTATCGCAAATCCCTGTAACTCAGTGGTAAGAGTGCTTGGGCGTCAACAAAGCAACCCTTCAGCATAGAGGTTTGTGAGTTCGATTCTCTATTTATTCTTCATTCTGATCAACTCTGTTAATTCATTTACTCACTGCCAAAGAGAACTGACCTGAGTTTTGTTGCAATAATTAAAAAAAAACAGCAGAGGTTATTTCTAGGTAAATAGTAACTAAAAACTAATGATAACGCTTATTTATTTGTTTTTTACTATTTGTTCACTTATCTATTTGTCCATTTATTTACGAAACTGGAAAACTTTATTCGATTCATTAAATGAAAATAGAGGCCATTTTAAAAATCTATTTTTGATATTTTCTTTTGTGAACAACACATTTACCGAAATCTGGTGAATATCGCAGATGAATGAAAGATTTTCGGCCAAGCTGTAAGAATTCTATTCTTGATAAGCCAAGAAACATGCTATCTAGCGTTATTCTCTTGAAATCATTGGGCACTACAACAGCTACTGTAAACGGAAATCATCTGACCCTGGTGGTATCGTGAGGTACTGCTGGGGTGCCCTTAGTAAGCAGTAATGATACTTTGATATGAAAAGAATATTAGGCCTTTTCTTTTAATCAATTTCAGACGCTTTCCAGACGCCTTACATTGGTCTTTCAGTTGGACGAAAATCCTGTAAGACTCAAACTGGAAACAGTATTTGTTTGAATCACGGGTTGTTTGCCAGAAGGAGCTTATAGTAGATATCCCACCATATACACCTCGTTTTGATGAAGGCTGGCCTTTTGGTACAATTAAAAATGGTCCATTTTGCTTGCCTCATGATCTCTAGCATACTGAGTTGTTGGGAAATATTCATTTTTCATTGCTTGTCACAGTGTTTCGAAAAAAAAATGTTTTCGCTACTTTAAATGGCGAATCGCACACGGAACCCATACATCAAAGTGAATAACATAACCCAACTGATCAATGCGTGATTAGGATATAATGAGTTGGTTGGTTATACCCCATGTCATATAACGTTGATTATTCCTAAGTGATGGCTCCCGAGAAACATCGTTCAGCAAGAAATCTCCAGCAGGATACTTCACAAACCACTTTTGACACATTCGATCGTTTGCATAAATAATTCCCCATAAACTGCCTGTACTAATCCTTTGTAGCTCCAAAGTCGCATTTTTATTTTACTTGAAGTTTCAAAAAGAAAAATGATATGCAGAAAATGTAGCTTATTTCCTAGCATCTTCGTTGTTTTAATTAATAAACAATAATGTTCTAAATTTGACATTTGTTTAATTCAATTATTTCACCCCTTGTCTAGAAATGATACGAATAAAAATCAAGAACAATGTCAGGAAATCTCGATTGGATTTTTGTCTAATGATGTAGAATTGATTAGCTTTAAGGTTACTTTTATACTTTATAAATTGATATTGTCATATCTAAGTTCTTTGAATTCCAACGATTATAAGCACCGATAGAACCCTTCCAAAGTGGAGTCGATTGCTTCAGCATTTAAACAATAAACATTTCAAATCGGCATAACCTAAACTTGGAAGATAATGAGTATTTGGTGATACACTTGACTGGTAATCGTTAACAATCAGGTTGGAGATCTCTTTTATTATATTGGTTGTAAACGACAGCAAATCATCTGTGTTATATTTTTATTATCTTTATATTTTTGTAGTGACTCTTTATGATTCTTAATGGCATTTTTATATGATGCAACTCTGAATCTGATCACATACAGAGATTGAGTTTATCCCTGTGTATCCAGGTTTTGTCAAACAGTTGCTTACGCTTTCAAATCCTGTACTTTCGACGAGCCATTCTGGTGCATGTGGTATAAATGAGCTATAAAATATCAGTCTCGACAGAGCTTTTCAAGGGCGATAGCATCTGTCTCTCTTGTACACAGTTAATCGGCTTTTGCCAAAAATCGATGGCCCAAAGCCTCTTGTATGGAGGTCTTCCTTTTGTTTTGTTTATGCATCAATCGGTTAACGCAAGTATCAGCTCTTCTGCTTGATTCTATCCGTTTCTAATTGTTACCCAGGAATAATGTTCGAGGAAATAGATGGGAAGAGAAAAGCTAGTTCAAGGAATTTGGGTGGCGCCAAACCAATTATTTGAATTAACTTGTATATTATCATTAACGTTACTATTATCATTACTTGCAATTTCACACTAGTTGCATGGTGGTCATCGTTGAGTGACAGTAAGTTCCATCGGGTTTTCAGCCTTTTTGTTCTCATCCTCACATATCCTAGCAGCACTGTGGTTTGCATCGAGCCAACCTTCCCCAGCTTTACCTTTCACATGCCCTTTTCATCCTCAATGTTGGGCTATTTCTGATGACTGGGGGGGGGGTCATTTAGGTCTCGAGAAATTATCCATCATAGAACAGATGAATTCATCAAATTGGATCAGAAGGAATACAAAAATAGGTATGACTGGGGGAATGGTCTTACACTGTGAATTGTGCAAACGATCATTGTTTGACTGTACAGATGAAAGCTGAAAGCACCAATCAGTATCTGTCCTAAAGAACAAAAAGGGCAAAATTCATAGTGGGTATAGACCACTGAGTGGAATCGAAAAAGAGTTGGAAGCAAAGAAAATATCTGGACCTTTTCAAAAAACTGAAAAATTGTGGGATATGAAGGTAGCGATCGTAATCATGATTTTTGATAGCCATGGGATTCTTCCCTGGAGTCGTCTGATCTCTTTATCATAGTCATCACATTGCCAATATTTTCTGAACTTGTCTAGTTCGTCCCTCTATCTTGTATTCTACCAGCATCGGTATTGCATGTGATCTCTGGGGATCAGCGTTTTGAGTTGTGATATCCATCGATCGTCTGCCATTCTTGCAGCATGACCAGCCCTTTGACATTTGAGTTTTCTAATGGATTCTATGATCTCTTGAACCCCTGTTTGATATATTTTACTGTCTTGTGATCTATTCATGTGAGGTTAAGCATGGTTATTTCATGTGCACGTTGCATGGTTCCCAGTCTGAAGGTCAGTCTTTTGGTCTGATTCCGTGTGTCAGCTCCATAAGTAACCATCGAGAGGATGCATTGGTTGTATTCTCTTTTTTAAAGAAGCAATGGGACTTCCTTGTTATTGAAGGTAAAGCTTGCTCTGAAGAAAGGTTGCCATCATAGCGTGATTCTTCCTTTGATTTATTTGTCGTAGTTAGATGTAGTGGTCTACTTTCTCCAGTTTTCCGTTTTTGATTTTGATGTTTGTTTGTTTATTTCGGACGTGATTGTTGCACATGACCTTTGTATTGCTGAAGTTCATGTGAAGGCCAACTTTCTTGCTTTCTTCATTCAGTTCATCTAGCATTAATTGGAGGTCGTGTAGGTTCTCTGCGAAGAGGACGATGTTATCTGTAAATCTGAGGTTGCTCAGACATTCTCCATCTATTCTGATTCCTTTCTTTCCCCAGTCAAGGTTTTGGAAGATAATCTCAAGGCAGGCTGTGAAAAGTTTACTTCAAGATATCGGAAAATACTTCAATGTCATCATGAGAGACTTCAACGCACAGTTAGGACAAAGGAATGAACGTTCCGTCGGTGAGTTCATAAGTTTTTATACAAATTAAGGGTAATTGCTTCATCGCTGTACTCCATTCCTTCTTATAAAAAGTTTTTATATGAAACGTTCTACTTCCAGATAGCAGGGGAAACCAATACCAACGACGAGAAAACAAAAGAATACTAAGAGTAATAATGTGAAAAAGGATATTGGAGTAACTAATGTCCCAATAATCACTATAGTATGTTAAATATTATGTTAAATATTAGGTTGGAGCAAAAGTAACGGTTTTTGCTATTTTAAACTTTAACGCTTATTTTGGAATAAATTATTATTTAACTATATTCATATAATATACCATTTTAACGCATGAATTAAGCTATATTTATTTTTGCTGGACGTTTCTTTTCGCTATTTATTCTGGTTTCTTTGAAGTTGTCAAATCAAATAAAAAGCAAATTCTTGCAATATCAACCAGGTATCTGCTCCATAGGATTGTCAACGAACGTTCAACTCATCATTGGTTCCAAAAATCTTGAAACAGGTATGAGATCTTTGAAGATGATGAAGGTCATGGACGCCTGTCAGTAATCGACAATATCCAACTGAGGAACAGTATTGAAGCGGATACCAGAAAAACAACTGATGAAGTTGCAGAGGAACTGAATGTTAACCATTAAACAGATGTTCGACATTTGCACCGAATTTGGAAAGATTAAAAAAAAGCTCGACGAATGGGTGCTGCACAAACTGAATGAAAATCAAGAAATTGTTCGCTTCTTTCGTGCAACCTCTCCTTGATCGTATTATGACATGTGACCCAAAATGGATTCTGTTCGACGATGGGCGGAGTTCAGCTAAGTGGCTTGACAGAGGTGAAACACCAAAACACTCCCCCAAACTACAAGAACCAAAGGAAAATGGAGATGATCGTCACTGTTTGGTGGTTGGCAAGTAGAATTATCCAGTGCAACTTCTTGTATCCTAGCGAGAGCACCATTGCAAAAGAAGTACCGCGCTGCAACGTTTACGTCCAATATTGGTCGATCAAAAAGAATCAAGTGTTCTCCTTGACAATACCTGTCTTCATGTAACGCGAACGACCCTGCAGGAATTGAACAAACTAGACTAGGAAACTCTACTTCTCCCAGCTTACTGACTAGACATCCCCCACGACTTACTACTACCGTTTCGAGCATTTTATCCGTTTCCTACAAAAGGAAGTCCCTAACTACCAAGCAGCAGCTCAAAACAACCTCGAAGAATTCATTGGTTCCAAGACCCCAGAATTTCATTCCTTCAGAAAAGATTGACTTTGTTTGTAGTTGGCAGAAATGTGTAGATCCTGAAGGACCTTTTTTTGATTAACAACTTTTAATCTATGTTGCAATGTACTGCTATGAAATTCACGGTGAAAACCTAAAACTACTTTTGCACCAATCTAATAGTCATACACCTACTGCTGTGAAGACAAAAACAGTTCATAAGATGATGACCAAACATGGTTTCAGGAGTGAAGCATCAGACTGACTAAAAACGGCTCTCCAGCTGTACCTAACAGTATCACTAGGCTTTTTTCGTTTCCTGTTACAGTATGTAAGAGCCAGATCCATGTAGGCTCTGTCCAATCTTGGACCTTAATATATTTCCTCCTTTCTGTTAATCAATATCTGAGTTTTGTTAGGTATGTCTTTGTCGAGTTGGCAATAAAACTTCGGCAATCGATTCTGATAGAAAATATATTGGTCATCCAGCTATGCCTTATGTATTGCTCTCGTAGATCTTTGTGAGAAAACCGTTAATTAAAGGGCGTGAATAGTTTATTAGAGTTATTGCCTTTTGCCACTGTGCAGAGCCTGACAAAGGGCTACAAATAAGACTTGAATGACTTGTAGCACTCATTCATTTCTGAATGCTATACCCTGATCCAGGATCAAGGAAACTACGACCCACGGGCCAAATCCAGCCTGCAGTCTTATTCCATCCAACCTGCTGATTTCATTGAATATGTGATGCTGCATACCAAAATCCTTTCCTTTTCTTATCCATGTTTTGTTAGCGAATAATAACGTTCAGGATGGAAAAATAGAGCAAAGGTGTCATCTTTGCATTGGCCTCAAATGAATCAACGATTTATGGATGAATATATTTTAACATTACGCATTCCTGTCATTCTATTAATATGCACCAAATCTGACAATACTTTGTCCCCCAGAGAATTCCATAGTTTTCGCTTCTTGACTATATATGGAAGCTTATTTATGTATATTCTCCTATTATGAAAAACATTTTTTTCAAATTAAAAAAAACAAAACAAAAAAAACAATTTGTTCCCATAGTCTTGTATGATTGTAGCCTTCTATTATGGTTTTTCGCTTCGGGCATTAGAACATTTCTAATCCAACCTGCCTACCTAAAAGCGTGCCGACCCATGTCCTGGTGCAGTATTCATTGTTGGGTGTTGCATGAAGCATAATAGTTGATAAGTAAAAAGTGAAGTAAGAAGAAAAGTGAAGTATTTATGACTAGCAAGACTTAGTCATTGCAGATTTGTCTTCAAGTCAAGCGCTCAAAGCCTCCCTCACCCGACTATTAGCGTATGAGATCGTATTAGAAGAAACTGTCAACAAAACTGTCAACCTAGGTTTATTCAGTTTTTAAGTTGGTCTGACTGGCGATGCAGAGTTTTGGTCATAGGTTTACGCACACCCTCTGAAAAATCGCTATTTGATTATTTGTGTGGGAACTATAAGTAAGCTTCATTAAACAATCAACTTTATACATCATTTTCACCTCATTGCAGATTTTCTGCGTAACATGTAACAAAAATAAGCATAAAAAGTATATTTCAATCAATCTTATAAAAATGCACGAGGACAAAATTTTACGAACACCTGGAGCAAATACTATGTGTTTTAGCCTTTCATAACTATTACATTTCCAGTCTCGTAAAATGATTAATCACTGCTACCGAAAACAGACTGGTTTTATCATTGTTGCTAAGTTTAGGTTATTCATGAGTTCTGATATTTATATGTATGCATGTATTTATCTATGTATCATTTTGCACACACACACACTCCTCTCGAAGTCTTTCTTTGGGGTGGGGGCTTCAGTTAAGGGATTTCCATATTCAATGTAAGTTTGTGCTAAATTGTTCATCATCATAGTACCTCTGTGAGATGATATTGAACATGGCCGCGTATGTAAGAGAACGCACAAATCTTCAAGAACTGGAGCAATATTGCTACGAGGAGAAAAATGATAAAATGGACGTTGGGAAGATCAAAAATCCAATTACAAGTTATTCTGAAAGACTCGGAGCAGTAACACTTGCTAAAGGGGAAAGTATTAATTCCAACTGCGCATAAAATTTTGTATCCGTGCATTTTCAATAGATTGATTCAAAAATACTTTTGATGCTCATTTTAGTAACATATTGCACGGAGAATCACATTAAAGCATACGGAAAATCTGTGGAAACGGACTGGACTGCATATAACAATCCTTTTCTCTCTTTCCCAACAATGCAATTTGTGTAGCAAGTGGCAAGGTGCGTAAGACGAGCCCAAGACTGAGGAGACATTTGAAAGTGCACAAGACAGCGTATTCAAAGACAGATCCAATCAACCCTTTGAGTAGTCAGACTTTTGTCTGTTGTGTGTGCTGTGGACCTTGCAGGGCCAGCAGATGGTCTCAAAAGCCGCTCTAAAGCACATGGGCGTGGTGAAACTAGGCAGAGTGACTGGGTGAAGTCATGGGACGGCTATTAAAACGAAGCCATCATCATGTATACATGTCACGCTATGGCTATCGAGCTATAGGGTTAAAAAATGTATGCATTTACACCTTGGTGTCTATGTTTTAGAAAAGAGGTTTAATCTTCAATATAAGTTTTGATTAAGTTGATCCCTTATTTTGTGTCCGGAAGCATTCACGCTTGCGTTTTGAAAATTCAGACTCTTTTAGGGATCACTGCTCAACAAAGGGCAAGAGAAGTAACTTATTCATTGATCACTCTTTTTCCCAATTTTCAATTGATCATCCCCAACATTAGCATGCTGCCAAATGACGTTGATCAATAGACGGTTTTTATTGGAAGACTAACCGGACCTGCTATCTATCAAATTATTCTTTCAAATTAACTTTTCTGTTTTGCTATCGGAGGTGCAGATTTGTCTTAACTGTTAAAACGGGAAACGGAATCAGCTGACCGAGTTCAAAATCCCGCTGGGGTAGTTTTTATTCACTTCGCACAGATGCTCTTGGGAAAGGCATGAATCCACTCTTCCCAGTAAGTCATGATTTCTCCTTGCTGCTGTTAATATGTAATCTATACAGCCTCTCAGATTTTACTTGGAAAAGGAAAGGCATCGCCGAGTGCCCCCTAGTGGATTGAGAACAGTTACGAACGACTCAGCATGCTACTCCGACGATCTACTAGGCCATGGGATAATTTGATTTTTTGATTCAGCCTTCCATCGTCTGAAAATATTTTATTTATCATCTTCTGGCTATTATGACAGTCACAACAGAGAATACTGTAAGTGATGGAACCAAGATTAGCTGAGTTTTTCATTGTCAAATGTCTCTCATCGCCTCCCGCTTGGCTTGAACTTTGCTGAATGTCAAAGGTTTAAAATGTGAAGTTCTGTAACAGACTGCAGGGTAATTGTTAGTTAAATAATACCGTTTGCACCTGTGCTCGTTTGGAATACCAAATAATTGCGTACAACGAAACAAAGCTTAGGCTGGTATTTTCCAAAAAAAATCAGGAAGTACTGTCTCTGCAACGCCCATAGTAGAGAGATCTGGCGAATCTTAGGCAAGGTGGAGGAGGTCTATGTCCAACGACGGACGCTAAAAGGCTGACAATGATGATGAATATTTAAATATCTATAATCGTAAATTATGCAACGGGAAAGATAACAAATTCATTTACTAATTGCTCACTGGTCCATTTTCAATTCTGCAGAATCTACAACAAAACATAAAGAATCTGATCTTTTTTTTCAATCTTTAAAGTGTTAATATCTTTTGGTCTCCGTGGAGTGCCTTTTAAGAGTCATTAATTCCGCATTCACGTTTTTTTCTTTTACATTTATCATTCCTCTTTTTATGGTGCTTATAAGATTTGACATTTTCTTTGATATTATTAGGTTTGTCGCGTGATTCTACTTACAACAAGTAGACTATTACTAACTTCAAATAAAATCGTTGCAACCGTAGTAACAGTCATTGTTTGAAAGGCAATCGAATAAGTCAAGTGACAAAAAAAAATAGCACGGGTGGGATTCATACGAGGATTAGTCAAAAGTCTTGGTGATTTGCAACTGAATAGTAATAGTGTGGGGTCTTCAGTCGTGTTCAGTCGTGTTCCTTCTGATAATGATGATCTGATTTCAACCCATCCATCCATCTACCTACCCATCTGATACCAAAAGACTG